>OU342743.1:47469328-47506701 GCA_910589775.1 Avena eriantha
CACACATGCAGTGACATTGGTGGATCCATGTGGTTTATGAAAATAACAGACATGCAATGAACTCTTGTGGATCCATATGTGGTTTGTGAGAAGAAAAGACATCCAATGACTCTAGTTGTGCTTAATGAAAAGAACACACATGCATTGACACTAGGGGATCCATATGTTGGTAATGAAAAGAACAAACATGCAATGACACTAGTGGATCCATATGTGCTTCATGAAAAGATAACACATGCAATGACTCTGGTTGATCCACATGTGGTTTGTGAAAGAACACACATGCAAAGACACTGGTGGATCCATATGTGGTTTGTGACAATAACAGACATCCAGTGACTCTAGCTGTGGTTTATTAAAAGAACACACATGTAATGACATTGATGGATCCATGTGGTTTATGAAAATAACAGACATGCAATGAACTTTGGTGGATCTACATGTGGTTTGTGTGAAGAACACACATGCAATGACACTAGTGGATCCACATGTGGTTTGTGGAAAGGACACACATGCAATGACAGTGGTGGATCCATATGTGGTTTGTGACAATAACACACATGAAGTGACTCTGGTGGATCCACACGTGGTTTGTGAAGAGAACACACATGCAATGAAAGTGGTGGATCCATATGTGGTTTGTGTAATAACACACATGCAGTGACTCTAGTTGTGGTTTATTAAAATAACACACATGCAATGACATTGGTGGATCCATGTGGTTTATGAAAATAACAGACATGCAATGAACTCTTGTGGATCCATATGTGGTTTGTGAGAATAAAAGACCTGCAATGACTCTAGTTGTGGTTAATGAAAAGAACACACATGCATTGACACTAGGGGATCCATATGTGGGTAATGAAAAGAACAAACATGCAATGACACTAGTGGATCCATATGTGCTTCATGAAAAGATAACACATGCAATGACTCTGGTTGATCCACATGTGGTTTGTGAAAAGAACACACATGCAAAGACACTGGTGGATCCATATGTGGTTTGTGACAATAACACACATGCAGTAACTCTAGCTGTGGTTTATTAAAAGAACACACATGTAATGAACTCTAGTGCATCCATATGTGGTTTATGAAAATAAAAGACATGTAATGAACTCTAGTGGATACGTATGTGGTTTGTGAGAAGAATAGACATGCAATGACACTGGTCGATCCATGTGTGGTTCATGAAAAGAAAACACATGCAATGACTCTGGTGGATCCGCATGTGGTTTGTGAGAAGAACACACATGCAATGATAGTGGTGGATCCATATATGGTTTGTGAAAATAACAGACACGCAATGAACTCTTGTGGATCTGTATGTGGTTTGTGAGAAGAATAGACATGCAATGACTCTAGTTGTGGTTAATGAAAAGAACACACATGCAATGACACTAGGGGATCCATATGTGGTTAAGGAAAAGAACAGACATGCAATGACACTGGTGGATCCATATATGGTTCATGAAAAGAAGACACATTCAATGACTCTGGTGGATCCTCATGTGGTTTGTGAAAAGAACACACATGCAATGACACTGGTGGATCCATATGTGGTTTCTGACAATAACACACATCTAGTGACTCTAGCTGTGGTTTATTAAAAGAGCACACATGCAATGAACTCTAGTGCATCCATATGTGGTTTATGAAAATAACAAACATTCAATGATCTCTGGTGGATCCATATGTGGTTTGTGAGAAGAACAGACATGCAATGACACTTGTGGATGCATATGTGGTTTGTGAAAATTACACACATGAAGTGACTATAGCTGTGGTTTATTAAAAGAACACACATGCAATGACGTTGGTGGATCCATGTGTTTGTGAAAATAACAGACATGCAATGAACTCTTGTGGATCTGTATGTGGTTTGTGAGAAGAATAGACATGCAATGACTCTAGTTGTGGTTAATGAAAAGAACACATATGCAATGACACTAGGGGATCCATATGTGGTTAAATAAAAGAACAAAAAGGCAATGACACTGGTGGATCCATATGTGGTTCATGAAAAGAAGACACATGCAATGACTCTGGTGGATCCACATGTAGTTTGTGAAAAGAACACACATGCAATGACACTGGTGGATCCATATGTGGTTTCTGACAATAACACACATCTAGTGACTCTAGCTGTGGTTTATTAAAAAAACACACTTGCAATGAACTCTAGTGCATCCATATGTGGTTTATGAAAATAACAAGCATGCAATCATCTCTGCTGGATCCATATGTGGTTTGTGAGAAGAACTGACATGCAATGACATTGGTGGATCCATGTGTGGTTCATGAAAAGAACACACATGCAATGACTCTTGTGGATCCCCATGTGGTTTGCGAGAAGAACACACATGCAACGAGACTGGTGGATCCACATGTGGTTTGTGAAAAGAACACACATGCAATGACACTGGGGGATCCATATGTGGTTTGTGACAATAACACACATGAAGTGACTCCAGCTGTGGTTTATTAAAAGAACACACATGCAATGATATTGGTGGATCCATGTGGTTTGTGAAAATAATAGACAGGCAATGAACTCTGGTGGATCCATATGTGGTTTGTGAGAAGAACAGACATGCAATGACTCTAGTTGTGGTGAATGAAAAGAACACACATGCAATGACACTAGGGGATCCATATGTGGTTTGTGAAAAGAACAGACATGCAATGACACTGGTGGATCCATGTGTGTTTCATGAAAAGAACACACATGCAATGACTCTGGTGGATCCACATGTGGTTTGTGAGAAGAACACACATGCAATGATAGTGGTGGATCCATATGTGGGTAATGAAAAGAACAAACATGCAATGACACTAGTGGATCCATATGTGCTTCATGAAAAGATAACACATGCAATGACTCTGGTTGATCCACATGCGGTTTGTGAAAAGAACACACATGCAATGACACTGGTGGATCCATATGTGGTTTGTGACAGTAACACACATCAAGTGACTCTAGCTATGGTTTATTAAAATAACACACATGTAATGAACTCTAGTGCATCCATATGTGGTTTATGAAAATAAAAGACATGTAATGAACTATAGTGGATACGTATGTGGTTTGTGAAAAGAATAGACATGCAATGACACTGGTGGATCCATGTGTGGTTCATGAAAAGAACACACATGCAATGACTCTGGTGGATCCACATGTGGTTTGTGAGAAGAACACACATGCAATGATAGTGGTGGATCCATATGTGGTTTGTGAAAAGAACACACATGCAATGACAATGGTGGATCCATATGTGGTTTGTGAAAAGAACACACATCCAGTGACTCTGGTGGATCCTAATGTGGTTTGTGAAAAGAACACACATGCAATGACACTTATGGATGCATATGTGGTTTGTGACGATTACACACATGCAATGACTATAGCTGTGGTTTATTAAAAGAACACACATGCAATGAACTCTAGTGCATCCATATGTGGTTTATGAAAATAACAAGCATGCAATCATCTCTGCTGGATCCATATGTGGTTTGTGAGAAGAACAGACATGCAATGACATTGGTGGATCCATGTGTGGTTCATGAAAAGAATACACATGCAATGACTCTTGTGGATCCCCATGTGGTTTGCGAGAAGAACACACATGCAATGAGACTGGTGGATCCACATGTGGTTTGTGAAAAGAACACACATGCAATGACACTGGGGGATCCATATGTGGTTTGTGACAATAACACACATGAAGGGACTCCAGCTGTGGTTTATTAAAAGAACACACATGCAATGACATTGGTGGATCCATGTGGTTTGTGAAAATAATAGACATGCAATGAACTCTGGTGGATCCATATGTGGTTTGTGAGAAGAACAGACATGCAATGACTCTAGTTGTGGTGAATGAAAAGAACACACACGCAATGACACTAGGGGATCCATATGTGGTTTGTGAAAAGAACAGACATGCAATGACACTGGTGGATCCATGTGTGTTTCATGAAAAGATAACACATGCAATGACTCTGGTTGATCCACATGTGGTTTGTGAAAAGAACACA
Organism: Avena eriantha; assembly: GCA_910589775.1. Taxonomy (NCBI): domain Eukaryota; kingdom Viridiplantae; phylum Streptophyta; class Magnoliopsida; order Poales; family Poaceae; genus Avena; species Avena eriantha. Next base: position 47,473,367 of record OU342743.1, read on the forward strand.
CATGCAATGACACTGGTGGATCCATATGTGGTTTGTGACAATAACACACATCCAGTGACTCTAGTTGTGGTTTATTAAAAGAACACACATGTAATGAACTCTAGTGCATCCATATGTGGTTTATGAAAATAAAAGACATGTAACGAATTCTAGTGGATACGTATGTGGTTTGTGAGAAGAATAGACATGCAATGACACTGGTGGATCCATGTGTGGTTCATGAAAAGAACACACATGCAATGACTCTGGTGGATCCACATGTGGTTTGTGAGAAGAACACACATGCAATGACAGTGGTGGATCCATATGTGGTTTGTGAAAAGAACACACATGCAATGACAATGGTGGATCCATATGTGGTTTGTGAAAAGAACACACATCCAGTGACTCTGGTGGATCCACATGTGGTTTGTAAAAAGAACACACATGCAATGACCCTTGTGGATGCATAGGTGGTTTGTGACGATTACACACATGCAATGACTACAGCTGTGGTTTATTAAAAGAACACACATTCAATGACATTGGTGGATCTATGTGGTTTGTGAAAATAACAGACATGCAATGAACTCTTGTGGATCTGTATGTGGTTTGTGAGAAGAATAGACATGCAATGACTCTAGTTGTGGTTAATGAAAAGAACACACATTGAATGACACTAGGGGATCCATATGTGGTTAAGGAAAAGAACAGACATGCAATGAAACTAGTGGATCCATATATGGTTCATGAAAAGAAGACACATGTAATGACTCTGGTGGATCCACATGTGGTTTGTGAAAAGAACACACATGCAATGACACTGGTGGATCCATATGTGGTTTCTGACAATAACACACATCTAGTGACTCTAGCTGTGGTTTATTAAAAGAACACACATGCAATAAACACTAGTGCATCCATATGTGGTTTATGAAAGTAAGAAACATGCAATGATCTCTGGTGGATCCATATGTGTTTTGTGAGAAGAACACACATGCAATGACACTTGTGGATGCATATGTGGTTTGTGAAAATTACACACATGGAGTGACTATAGCTGTGGTTTATTAAAAGAACACACATGCAATGACATTGGTGGATCCATGTGGTTTGTGAAAATAACAGACATGCAATGAACTCTTGTGGATCTGTATGTGGTTTGTGATAAGAATAGACATGCAATGACTCTAGTTGTGGTTAATGAAAAGAACACACATGCAATGACACTAGGGGATCCACATGTGGTTAAGGAATAGAACAAACATGCAATGACACTGGTGGATCCATATGTGGTTCATGAAAAGAAGACACATGCAATGACTCTGGTGGATCCACATGTAGTTTGTGAAAAGAAGACACATGCAATGACACTGGTGGATCCATATGTGGTTTCTGACGGTAAAACACATCTAGTGACTCTAGCTGTGGTTTATTAAAAGAACACACTTGCAATGAACTCTAGTGCATCCATATGTGGTTTATGAAAATAACAAGCATGCAATCATCTTTGCTGGATCCATATGTGGTTTGTGAGAAGAACAGACATGCAATGACATTGTTGGATCCATGTGTGGTTCATGAAAAGAACACACATGCAATGACTCTTGTGGATCCCCATGTGGTTTGTGAGAAGAACAAATATGCAATGAGACTGGTGGATCCACATGTGGTTTGTGAAAAGAACACACATGCAATGACACTGGGGGATCCATATGTGGTTTGTGACAATAACACACATGAAGTGACTCCAGCTGTGGTTTATTAAAAGAACACACAGTCAATGACATTGGTGGATCCATGTGGTTTGTGAAAATAATAGACATGCAATGAACTCTGGTGGATCCATATGTGGTTTGTGAGAAGAACAGACATGCAATGACTCTAGTTGTGGTGAATGAAAACAACACACATGCAATGACACTGGGGGATCCATATGTGGTTTGTGAAAAGAACAGACATGCAATGACACTGGTGGATCCATGTGTGTTTCATGAAAAGAACACACATGCAATGACTCTGGTGGATCCACATGTGGTTTGTGAGAAGAACACACATGCAATGATAGTGGTGGATCCATATGTGGGTAATGAAAAGAACAAACATGCAATGACACTAGTGGATCCATATGTGCTTCTTAAAAAGATAACACATGCAATGACTCTGGTGGATCCACATGTGGTTTGTGAATAGAACACAGATGCAATGACACTGGTGGATCCATATGTGGTTTGTGACAATAACACACATCCAGTGACTCTAGCTGTGGTTTATTAAAAGAACACACATGTAATGAACTCTAGTGCATCCATATGTGGTTTATGAAAATAAAAGACATGTAATGAACTCTAGTGGATACGTTTGTGGTTTGTGAGAAGAATAGACATGCAATGACACTTGTGGATCCATGTGTGGTTCATGAAAAGAACACACATGCAATGACTCTGGTGGATCCACATATGGTTTGTGAGAGTAACACACATGCAATGATAGTGGTGGATCCATATGTGGTTTGTGAAAAGAACACACATGCAATGACAATGGTGGATCCATATGTGGTTTGTGAAAAGAACACACATCCAGTGACTCTGGTGGATCCACATGTGGTTTGTAAAAAGAACACACATGCAATGACCCTTGTGGATGCATAGGTGGTTTGTGACGATTACACACATGCAATGACTACAGCTGTGGTTTATTAAAAGAACACACATTCAATGACATTGGTGGATCTATGTGGTTTGTGAAAATAACAGACATGCAATGAACTCTTGTGGATCTGTATGTGGTTTGTGAGAAGAATAGACATGCAATGACTCTAGTTGTGGTTAATGAAAAGAACACACATTGAATGACACTAGGGGATCCATATGTGGTTAAGGAAAAGAACAGACATGCAATGAAACTAGTGGATCCATATATGGTTCATGAAAAGAAGACACATGTAATGACTCTGGTGGATCCACATGTGGTTTGTGAAAAGAACACACATGCAATGACACTGGTGGATCCATATGTGGTTTGTGACAGTAACACACATCCAGTGACTCTAGCTATGGTTTATTAAAATAACACACATGTAATGAACTCTAGTGCATCCATATGTGGTTTATGAAAATAAAAGACATGTAATGAACTATAGTGGATACGTATGTGGTTTGTGAAAAGAATAGACATGCAATGACACTGGTGGATCCATGTGTGGTTCATGAAAAGAACACACATGCAATGACTCTGGTGGATCCACATGTGGTTTGTGAGAAGAACACACATGCAATGATAGTGGTGGATCCATATGTGGTTTGTGAAAAGAACACACATGCAATGACAATGGTGGATCCATATGTGGTTTGTGAAAAGAACACACATCCAGTGACTCTGGTGGATCCTAATGTGGTTTGTGAAAAGAACACACATGCAATGACACTTATGGATGCATATGTGGTTTGTGACGATTACACACATGCAATGACTATAGCTGTGGTTTATTAAAAGAACACACATGCAATGAACTCTAGTGCATCCATATGTGGTTTATGAAAATAACAAGCATGCAATCATCTCTGCTGGATCCATATGTGGTTTGTGAGAAGAACAGACATGCAATGACATTGGTGGATCCATGTGTGGTTCATGAAAAGAACACACATGCAATGACTCTTGTGGATCCCCATGTGGTTTGCGAGAAGAACACACATGCAATGAGACTGGTGGATCCACATGTGGTTTGTGAAAAGAACACACATGCAATGACACTGGGGGATCCATATGTGGTTTGTGACAATAACACACATGAAGGGACTCCAGCTGTGGTTTATTAAAAGAACACACATGCAATGACATTGGTGGATCCATGTGGTTTGTGAAAATAATAGACATGCAATGAACTCTGGTGGATCCATATGTGGTTTGTGAGAAGAACAGACATGCAATGACTCTAGTTGTGGTGAATGAAAAGAACACACACGCAATGACACTAGGGGATCCATATGTGGTTTGTGAAAAGAACAGACATGCAATGACACTGGTGGATCCATGTGTGTTTCATGAAAAGATAACACATGCAATGACTCTGGTTGATCCACATGTGGTTTGTGAAAAGAACACACATGCAATGACACTGGTGGATCCATATGTGGTTTGTGACAATAACACACATCCAGTGACTCTAGTTGTGGTTTATTAAAAGAACACACATGTAATGAACTCTAGTACATCCATATGTGGTTTATGAAAATAAAAGACATGTAACGAATTCTAGTGGATACGTATGTGGTTTGTGAGAAGAATAGACATGCAATGACACTGGTGGATCCATGTGTGGTTCATGAAAAGAACACACATGCAATGACTCTGGTGGATCCACATGTGGTTTGTGAGAAGAACACACATGCAATGACAGTGGTGGATCCATATGTGGTTTGTGAAAAGAACACACATGCAATGACAATGGTGGATCCATATGTGGTTTGTGAAAAGAACACACATCCAGTGACTCTGGTGGATCCACATGTGGTTTGTAAAAAGAACACACATGCAATGACCCTTGTGGATGCATAGGTGGTTTGTGACGATTACACACATGCAATGACTACAGCTGTGGTTTATTAAAAGAACACACATTCAATGACATTGGTGGATCTATGTGGTTTGTGAAAATAACAGACATGCAATGAACTCTTGTGGATCTGTATGTGGTTTGTGAGAAGAATAGACATGCAATGACTCTAGTTGTGGTTAATGAAAAGAACACACATTGAATGACACTAGGGGATCCATATGTGGTTAAGGAAAAGAACAGACATGCAATGAAACTAGTGGATCCATATATGGTTCATGAAAAGAAGACACATGTAATGACTCTGGTGGATCCACATGTGGTTTGTGAAAAGAACACACATGCAATGACACTGGTGGATCCATATGTGGTTTCTGACAATAACACACATCTAGTGACTCTAGCGGTGGTTTATTAAAAGAACACACATGCAATAAACACTAGTGCATCCATATGTGGTTTATGAAAGTAAGAAACATGCAATGATCTCTGGTGGATCCATATGTGTTTTGTGAGAAGAACACACATGCAATGACACTTGTGGATGCATATGTGGTTTGTGAAAATTACACACATGGAGTGACTATAGCTGTGGTTTATTAAAAGAACACACATGCAATGACATTGGTGGATCCATGTGGTTTGTGAAAATAACAGAAATGCAATGAACTCTTGTGGATCTGTATGTGGTTTGTGATAAGAATAGACATGCAATGACTCTAGTTGTGGTTAATGAAAAGAACAGATATGCAATGACACTAGGGGATCCATATGTGGTTAAATAAAAGAACAAAAAGGCAATGACACTGGTGGATCCATATGTGGTTCATGAAAAGAAGACACATGCAATGACTCTGGTGGATCCACATGTAGTTTGTGAAAAGAAGACACATGCAATGACACTGGTGGATCCATATGTGGTTTCTGACGGTAAAACACATCTAGTGACTCTAGCTGTGGTTTATTAAAAGAACACACTTGCAATGAACTCTAGTGCATCCATATGTGGTTTATGAAAATAACAAGCATGCAATCATCTTTGCTGGATCCATATGTGGTTTGTGAGAAGAACAGACATGCAATGACATTGTTGGATCCATGTGTGGTTCATGAAAAGAACACACATGCAATGACTCTTGTGGATCCCCATGTGGTTTGTGAGAAGAACAAATATGCAATGAGACTGGTGGATCCACATGTGGTTTGTGAAAAGAACACACATGCAATGACACTGGGGGATCCATATGTGGTTTGTGACAATAACACACATGAAGTGACTCCAGCTGTGGTTTATTAAAAGAACACACAGTCAATGACATTGGTGGATCCATGTGGTTTGTGAAAATAATAGACATGCAATGAACTCTGGTGGATCCATATGTGGTTTGTGAGAAGAACAGACATGCAATGACTCTAGTTGTGGTGAATGAAAACAACACACATGCAATGACACTGGGGGATCCATATGTGGTTTGTGAAAAGAACAGACATGCAATGACACTGGTGGATCCATGTGTGTTTCATGAAAAGAACACACATGCAATGACTCTGGTGGATCCACATGTGGTTTGTGAGAAGAACACACATGCAATGATAGTGGTGGATCCATATGTGGGTAATGAAAAGAACAAACATGCAATGACACTAGTGGATCCATATGTGCTTCTTGAAAAGATAACACATGCAATGACTCTGGTGGATCCACATGTGGTTTGTGAAAAGAACACAGATGCAATGACACTGGTGGATCCATATGTGGTTTGTGACAATAACACACATCCAGTGACTCTAGCTATGGTTTATTAAAAGAACACACATGTAATGAACTCTAGTGCATCCATATGTGGTTTATGAAAATAAAAGACATGTAATGAACTCTAGTGGATACGTTTGTGGTTTGTGAGAAGAATAGACATGCAATGACACTTGTGGATCCATGTGTGGTTCAAGAAAAGAACACACATGCAATGACTCTGGTGGATCCACATATGGTTTGTGAGAGTAACACACATGCAATGATAGTGGTGGATCCATATGTGGTTTGTGAAAAGAACACACATGCAATGACAATGGTGGATCCATATGTGGTTTTTGAAAAGAACACACATCCAGTGACTCTGGTGGATCCTGATGTGGTTTGTGAAAAGAACACACATACAATGACACTTATGGATGCATATGTGGTTTGTGACGATTACACACATGCAATGACTATAGCTGTGGTTTATTAAAAGAACACACATTCAATGACATTGGTGGATCTATGTGGTTTGTTAAAATAACAGACATGCAATGAACTCTTGTGGATATGTATGTGGTTTGTGAGAAGAATAGACATGCAATGACTCTAGTTGTGGTTAATGAAAAGAACACACATGCAATGACACTAGGGGATCCATATGTGGTTAAGGAAAAGAACAGACATGCAATGACACTGGTGGATCCATATATGGTTCATGAAAAGAAGACACATGCAATGACTCTGGTGGATCCACATGTGGTTTGTGAAAAGAACACACATGCAATGACACTGGTGGATCCATATGCGGTTTCTGAGAATAACACATATCTAGTGACTCTAGCTGTGGTTTATTAAAAGAACACACATGCAATGAACTCTAGTGCATCCATATGTGGTTTATGAAAATAACAAACATGCAATGATCTTTGGTGGATCCATATGTGGTTTGTGAGAAGAACACACATGCAATGACACTTGTGGATGCATATGTGGTTTGTGACAATTACACACATGCAGTGACTATAGCTGTGGTTTATTAAAAGAACACACATGCAATGACATTGGTGGATCCATGTGGTTTGTGAAAATAACAGACATGCAATGAACTCTTGTGGATCTGTATGTGGTTTGTGAGAAGAATAGACATGCAATGACTCTAGTTGTGGTTAATGAAAAGAACACCCATGCAATGACACTAGGGGATCCACATGTGGTTAAGGAATAGAACAAACATGCAATGACACTGGTGGATCCATATGTGGTTCATGAAAAGAAGACACATGCAATGACTCTGGTGGATCCACATGTAGTTTGTGAAAAGAACACACATGCAATGACACTTGTGGATCCATATGTGGTTTCTGACGGTAACACACATCTAGTGACTCTAGCTGTGGTTTATTAAAAGAACACACTTGCAATGAACTCTAGTGCATCCATATGTGGTTTATGAAAATAACAAGCATGCAATCATCTTTGTTGGATCCATATGTGGTTTGTGAGAAGAACAGATATGCAATGACATTGGTGGATCCATGTGTGGTTCATGAAAAGAACACAAATGCAATGACTCTTGTGGATCCCCATGTGGTTTGTGAGAAGAACACACATGCAATGACTCTTGTGGATCCCCATGTGGTTTGTGAGAAGAACACACATGCAATGAGACTGGGTGATCCATATGTGGTTTGTGACAATAACACACATGAAGTGACTCCAGCTGTGGTTTATTAAAAGAACACACATGCAATGACATTGGTGGATCCATGTGGATTGTGAAAATAATAGACATGCAATGAACTCTGGTGGATCCATATGTGGTTTGTGAGAAGAACAGACATGCAATGACTCTAGTTGTGGTGAATGAAAAGAACACACATGCAATGACACTAGGGGATCCATATGTGGTTTGTGAAGAGAACACACATGCAATGACACTGGTGGATCCATATGTGTTTCATGAAAAGAACACACATGCAATGACTCTGGTGGATCCACCTGTGGTTTGTGAGAAGAACACACATGCAATGATAGTGGTGGATCCATATGTGGGTAATGAAAAGAACAAACATGCAATGACACTAGTGGATCCATATGTGCTTCATGAAAAGATAACACATGCAATGACTCTGGTTGATCCACATGCGGTTTGTGAAAAGAACACACATGCAATGACACTGGTGGATCCATATGTGGTTTGTGACAGAAACACACATCCAGTGACTCTAGCTATGGTTTATTAAAATAACACACATGTAATGAACTCTAGTGCATCCATATGTGGTTTAGGAAAATAAAAGACATGTAATGAACTATAGTGGATACGTATGTGGTTTGTGAGAAGAATAGACATGCAATGACACTGGTGGATCCATGTGTGGTTCATGAAAAGAACACACATGCAATGACTCTGGTGGATCCACATGTGGTTTGTGAGAAGAACACACATGCAATGATAGTGGTGGATCCATATGTGGTTTGTGAAAAGAACACACATGCAATGACAATGGTGGATCCATATGTGGTTTGTGAAAAGAACACACATCCAGTGACTCTGGTGGATCCTGATGTGGTTTGTGAAAAGAACACACATGCAATGACACTTATGGATGCATATGTGGTTTGTGACGATTACGCACATGCAATGACTATAGCTGTGGTTTATTAAAAGAACACACATGCAATGACATTGGTGGATCTATGTGGTTTGTGAAAATAACAGACATACAATGGACTCTTGTGGATTTGTATGTGGTTTGTGAGAAGAATAGACATGCAATGACTCTAGTTGTGGTTAATGAAAAGAACACACATGCAATGACACTAGGGGATCCATATGTGGTTAAGGAAAAGAACAGACATGCAATGACACTGGTGGATCCATATATGGTTCATGAAAAGAAGACACATGCAATGACTCTGGTGGATCCACATGTGGTTTGTGAAAAGAACACACATGCAATGACACTGGTGGATCCATATGCGGTTTCTAAGAATAACACATATCTAGTGACTCTAGCTGTGGTTTATTAAAAGAACACACATGCAATGAACTCTAGTGCATCCATATGTGGTTTATGAAAATAACAAACATGCAATGATCTTTGGTGGATCCATATGTGGTTTGTGAGAAGAACACACATGCAATGACACTTGTGGATGCATATGTGGTTTGTGACAATTACACACATGCAGTGACTATAGCTGTGGTTTATTAAAAGAACACACATGCAATGACATTGGTGGATCCATGTGGTTTGTGAAAATAAGAGACATGCAATGAACTCTTGTGGATCTGTATGTGGTTTGTGAGAAGAATAGACATGCAATGACTCTAGTTGTGGTTAATGAAAAGAACACACATGCAATGACACTAGGGGATCCACATGTGGTTAAGGAAAAGAACAAACATGCAATGACACTGGTGTATCCATATTTGGTTCATGGAAAGAAGACACATGCAATGACTCTGGTGGATCCACATGTAGTTTGTGAAAAGAACAGACATGCAATGACACTGGTGGATCCATATGTGGTTTCTGACAATAACACACATCTAGTGACTCTAGCTGTGGTTTATTAAAAGAACACACTTGCAATGAACTGTAGTGCATCCATATGTGGTTTATGAAAATAACAACATGCAATCATCTCTGCTAGATCCATATGTGGTTTGTGAGAAGAACAGACATGCAATGACATTGGTGGATCCATGTGTGGTTCATGAAAAGAACACACATGCAATGACTCTTGTGGATCCCCATGTGGTTTATGAGAAGAACACACATGCAATGAGACTGCGTGATCCATATGTGGTTTGTGACAATAACACACATGAAGTGACTCCAGCTGTGGTTTATTAAAAGAACACACATGCAATGATATTGGTGGATCCATGTGGTTTGTGAAAATAATAGACATGCAATGAACTCTGGTGGATTCATATGTGGTTTGTGAGAAGAACAGACATGCAATGACTCTAGTTGTGGTGAATGAAAAGAACACACATGCAATGACACTAGGGGATCCATATGTGGTTTGTGAAAAGAACACACATGCAATGACACTGGTGGATCCATATGTGTTTCATGAAAAGAACACACATGCAATGACTCTGGTGGATCCACATGTGGTTTGTGAAAAGAACACACATGCAATGAGACTAGTGGATACATATGTGGTTTGTGACAATAATACACATCCAGTGACTCTAGCTGTGGTTTATTTAAAGAACAGACATGCAATTACATTGATGGATCCAGTTGGTTTATGAAAATAACAGACATGCCATGAACTTTGGTAGATCCATAAGTGGTTTGTGAGAAGAACAGACATGCAATGACACTAGTGGATCCATGTGTGGTTCATGAAAAGAACACACATGCAATGACTTTGGTGGATCTACATGTGGTTTGTGAGAAGAACATACATCCAGTGACTCTGGTGGATCCACATGTGGTTTGTGAAAAGAACACACATGCAATGAAACTTGTGGATCCATATGTTTTTTGTCACAATTACAAACATTAAGTGACTCCAGCTGTGGTTTATTAAAATAACACACATGCAATGACATTGGTGGATCCATGTGGTTTGTGAAAATAACAGACATGCAATGAACTCTGCTGGATCCATATGTGGTTTGTGAGAAGAACAGACATGCAATGACTTTAGTTGTGGTGAATGAAAAGAACACATATGCAATGGCACTAGGGGATCCATATGTGGTTTGTGAAAAGAACATACATGCAATGACACTGGTGGATCTATATGTGTTTCATGAAAAGAACACACATGCAATGACTCTGGTGGATCCACATGTGGTTTGTGAAAAGAACACACATGCAATGACACTAGTGGATACATATGTGGTTTGTGACAATAACACACATCTAGTGACTCTAGCTGTGGTTTATTAAAAGAACACACATGCAATGACATTGATGTATCCATGTGGTTTACGAAAATAACAGACATGCAATGAACTTTGGTGGATCCATATGTGGTTTGTGAGAAGAACAGACATGCAATGACACTAGTGGATCCATGTGTGGTTCATGAAAAGAACGCACATGCAATGACTCTGGTGGATCTACATGTGGTTTGTGTGAAGAACACACATGCAATCATACTAGTGGATCCACATGTGGTTTGTGGAAAGGACACACATGCAATGACACTGGTGGATCCATATGTGGTTTGTGACAATAACACACATGAAGTGACTCTGGTGGATCCACACGTGGTTTGTCAAAATAACACACATGCAATGATAGTGGTGGATCCATATGTGGTTTGTGTAAATAACACACATGAAGTGACTCTAGTTGTGGTTTATTAAAAGAACACACATGCAATGACTGTTGGAGATATGTCCAAGAGGCAATAATAAAGTGGTTATTATTATATCTTTATGTTTATGATTAATGTTTACATCCCATGCTATAATTGTATTAACCGGAAATATTAATACTTGTGTGTTTTGTAAACATAAAAGAGTCCCTAGTAAGCCTCTTGTTAAACTAGCTTGTTGATCAATGGATGATCATGGTTTCTTGATCATGGAGATTGGATGTCGTTAATAACAATATCATATCATTAGGAGAATGATGTGATGGACACACACCCGTAGTAAGCATAGCATAAGATCAAGTCATTAAGTTCGTTTGCTATAAGCTTTAAAATACATAGTAACCTAATCCTTCGACCATGAGGTTATGTTAATCACCATCACCGGATGGCTACTTTGATGACATCAAACACCGCTTCGTAACTGGGTGGTCATAAAGGTGTCATTGGGTATTCTGAAAGTATGTGTTGAAGCGCATGGAACAAGATTGGGATTTGTCCATCCATATGACGGATAGATATGCTCTGGGCCTTCTTGGTGGAATGTCATCTAATTAGCTTGCAAGCATGTGACTGGGTCACAAGGGATGACATAACATGGAACGAGTAAAGAGTACTTATCAGTAATGAGGTTGAACTAGGTATGGAGACACCGACGATCAAACCTCAGATAAGTAGAGTATCGCATGACAAAGGGAATTGGTTTCGTATGTTAATGGTTCTATCGATCACGAAGTCATCGTTGAGTATGTGGGAGCCATTATGGATCTCTAGATCCCGCTGATGGTTATTGATCGGAGAGGTGTCTCCATCATGTCTGCATATTCACGAACCATAGGGTGACACACTTAAGGTTCGAAGTTGTTTTAGGTAGATATGGAATGTGCGTTGGAGACCGAATGTTGTTCGGAGTCTCGGATTGGATCCGGGACATCACGAGGAGATCCGGAATTGTCCGGGGAGTAAGATTCATGTAATGGGGATCATTTTCTATGGTGGGAAATGTTCCAGAGTATTTGTATGGGGGATTCTAGAAGGTTTCGGAATGTTCCGGAAGGTTCTGGAAGATTTCTTGGAGTTTACTTGAAAACCAAGAAAGGATCAAGGAATCCTTGTGGGGTAAGACAAGGATTCGTGGGGGAGTAGGACTCTCCCCCCACCTCCTTGATCCGCCGGCCAAGGGAGAGGGGAGTCCTACAAGGACTCCACCTCCCCATGGCGCCTCCCTCCTTTAAATAGAGGGGTGGAGGCACCAACCCCTGGCCCCCTCCACTCTTGCCCTAGCCGCCTCTCTCCTCCTCCTTTCTTTTGCTCAGGCTTAGGCGAAGCCCTGCAGAATTATCTACTCCACCACCACCACGCCGTCGTGCTGCTGGGATTCCGTGGAGAGATCTACTACCTATGCTGCTTGCTGGAACGAGGAGAGGAAGGTCTGCTTCGACTCCGCACGTGTGACCGACTGCGGAAGCGCTGCCGGAACGCGGCGCCGGAAGGATCGTCTACTCGATCTTGAGATCAGCAAGTGATCGACTACATCAACCACGAGATCCGAATCTCGTAACGCTTTCGGATCTACAAGGGTTAGTATAGATCTATCTCGTTGCACATGTCTAATAGATTAGATCTTGGCTTTTATCTAGATTAGATATGGGTTTTGTTCGTTCTTGCGGTAGAAAATTTTGTTTTTCCATGCTACGAACCCATCAGCGGTATCAGAGCCGTATCTATGCGTAGATCTGTTGCACGAGTAGAACACAATGGTTTTGTGGGCGTTGGTGCTCGTGCCGTCTTTTGCTTTGTGTACTTTGCATCTTGCGGTATGGTGGGATGAAGCGGCTCGGGCTAACCTTACATGTCATCGCACATGGGACTTGCTCCACGCTTGACGTGTAACTTGCTTTGCACAAGTGGCTTTGCGGGTGTCTGTCTCTCCCACCATAGTATAGATCCAATCTACACTTTGCACTTGATAGCACTTGTATCAACGTTGTAGTTCATGTTCGTAGGTAAGATCCGTTCTTATTCGAAAGCCCCAAGCCACGTAAAACATGCAAAGAAGATTAGAGGCGTCTAACTCGTTTTTGCAGGGGTTTTGTGATGTGATATGGCCATTATGTGATTGTGATTATATTTGATGTATGCAATGATCCTTATTGTAATATGGCAACCGGCAGGAGCCTAATGGTTGTCTTTAAATTTTGTTTAAGACCTGCGTGTCTATTCATCATGTAATAGCTTTATTCCAAGTAGTTGTAATAGTTGTTGTTGGTGATGGACAACCATGAAGCGGTGCCACGGACCTTGACGCCAGGCTGGTGATGATGGAGATCATGTCCATGCTTTGGAGATGGAGATCAAAGGCACAAGAAGAAAGGCCATATCATATCACATATTATGAATTGCCTGTGATGTTAATCCTTTATGCATCTTGTATTGCTTAGATCGCGACGGTAGCATTATAAGATGATCCCTCTCACTAAATATCAAGTAATAAAGTGTTCGTCCTTAGTTGGCCCCGTTGCTAAGACTCGTCGTTTCGAAGCATCTCGTGATGATCGGGTGTGATAGACTCTACGTGTGCATACAACGGGTGCAAGCCAGATTTGCACATGCGGAAACTAAGGTTAACCTTGATGCGCCTAGCATGTACAGACATGGTCTCGGAACACGGAATACCGAAAGGTAAAGCATGAGTCATATGGATGATATGATGAACATATTGATTGTTCGCCTTTAAAGCTACACCATCTCACGTGATGATCGGACTTGGTGTAGTGGATTTGGTTCGTGTAATCACTAAAACAACTCGAGGGATGTTGTTTTGAGTGGGAGTTCATTTGTAATTTGGATTAGTCGAACTCAATTTATTATAAACACAATCAAAGTGAATTTGCATAGTTTTTTGTAGTCATTGGCATCCGTTCACCACCTTACGCTTAGTTATAGTTGAGATAGTGGAACTATAGAAATTCTGGATATTTACTTTACGAACTGGTATCGTATTGTTTTGAGTGTCAATTTAAAGTTTATAAGTCCTATTGCAAACTTTCAGCAAACTCTATTTACTCCATGAAGTTTAATAAGTAGTATTAAATCAAGAGTAAGAATTCCAATGTTAGTATCTAAAGTATCATGTTTGCCTCCATGATTATTGATATTCAAAAGGTTGTTTTAATATCAAGATTATATTAGAGCTGAAAATTGTTTCAGAAACCATCATGTGTGAAAGATATTGTGATATCTGAAACAATGTTTTTGGTTGCATTATGATAGAGTATAATTTAGCAAAATACATGTTCTCATATTGTATGAGAATTTGTGAAGGATGGAGATGCTAGGCATCCAAATCTACCAAAAAGGATTTGGGAACTGATATTATATTCGCGATTCTTCCTTATAGGCTATAGTAGCTTGATCATGAAAGTTGTCATGATAAGGATGAATAGAAGATGTAAGTAAAATGTTTACTACACTAAAAGATTACTAAAGAATGGATTTTTGAAAGAACACCAAACATTTGATGATGATGATCCACCTCAAAGTGTGAGTCCAAACGTATTAGTAGTTGACTATATACGCTTTGTACCATGTGTCATGTTGATGACACCACTATTGATGTTGATAGATTCTTTTAAAAGAAACGGAATTGCTAAAAGAGAATCTATAGAATATTTGGCAGAAAATAAAAGGTTGGAGATGTCCAACTTAGGCATATAGAATATATACATGTTATGGTTGTATTCCTTGCTTGTTAAACAATGTGGTTCTTAGGTATTGGATACCGAATTGGTTGGTATGAAGTGTCATACAGGACAACACAATTCATGAACTGCAATGGCCTAAGTAACTAGCAAGAGAAAATGTGATGATGTTCATCAAAAACAAACAAAGGGTTGTTGTGTTGCTCGTTAACATCAAAGCTTGCCTTCAAGATTTGTTTCAATAATTGTTATTTTGATCAGGTATTATGACGACAAAAGGTTGTTCAAATAATTACCGTATTCCATAATAGATGGATAATATACAAGTCTGGTAGGAGAAATAATGACCATAAAACTAATGCTAAAATGTCGCAAGACAAATGATTGAAAGATCACTTGCAAAGTGACATCGCCGTTTAAATTATATTGAAAGGATATATGAAGAAACTCCATGTTGATGGATTTTTGGAGTCTTTGATTTGGATCAAATGACGCTTGTGATACTTTCCTGGAGATAATTAAAACTCCGTTCGTAGGCCAAAAGAGGAACGGACGACTAACTGATTGGAATTTATACATATTGATGTATATAGTCCATTATGTGTAGTCGTGGGCGATGGATTTCAACTTCATATGTTTTTCTCCGAAGATTTGAGTGAGTATATGTATATACTTACTCAATAAGGAAGAAGTATGAAACATTTGAAAAATGTTCAAAGACTTTCAAGATGAAGTGGAAAATCATTGTAACAAGAAAATAAAAGAGTTTATGATTGGATCATAAAGAAAGATGTTTGAGTTACAAGTTTAGCAAAACACCTAAGATTTGAGGAATCGTTCCATGGATTTGCATTTCCCAAAACACCATAGGAGTATGGAGTGTTCGAGATATGTAATGAAACCTTGTTTGACATGGTAAGATCAAAGGATTCATTTATAAAACTGCCATTATATATTAAAGATTAAAGCTTTAGTGACTACCGCTTTTACACTGAAAAGAGCTCCATCGTGATCCGTTAAAATGACACCATATGTGTTATGGTTTGGGATAAAACCCGAATTGTCTTTTCTTAAATTTTGGTATGCTATGCATAAGTAAAATGTTTCCAACCAAAGTCGGATAAGCACGTCTTTGTACATTATTCCAAAGAATTTGTTGAGAATTTCTCCATAACGCCGAGGACAAAAGAGTTTGTCGCTTGGAACGTCAAGTTTCTTGAGAAGGAATTTTTCGTGAAAAGTTAAGTGGGAGGACAATAGAAATTTGATAAGGTTGTTGAACCTTAGCTATATGTGCTAAGTAGCGCAGCGCCGGAAAGTGTCCCGGTGGCGGCCACAATGCTCATGGCTCTCGTGATTACAAAAGGTGTGATCTCGGAGATTAGAGTTCCTATAGAACCGTGTGGGTCGGTAAGAATCAAATAGTAAGATTTGATAAGCAAGTCATTATTGTTTTGACAATGATGAACCGACTACATGCAAAGAAGCGATGATGGGCCCAGACTCCATAAAATGACTAGAAGTCATGGAATCCATGATAGTATCCATACACGAGAAATCAAGTTTCTGAACTTAGAAGACCCTCCGGAAAGGCATGAAGCCTATCGGTCGTGTTTAGATCTATAAAGAAATAGACATGGATGTTTCAAATCTATGAAATAGTCGACATGTTGGAAAGAGTTTATGACAATGTTCAAGGAATTGACTATGATAAGATTTGATCTTTCATAAGCGATATTTAGTCTAGACTGATTAATGTAGCAACCACTACATATATTTTGGTATATGGTAGTTGAACAAACAAAACAAGTTCTTCTAGTAGAATGGTTACCTAGGACGTGTACATGACACGATCCAAAGGGTTTTGTTAATTCAAAGGATGCTAAATGAGTATGCAAAACTTCAATGGTTGAAGTGAGCATCGCGGAGTTGGAACTTCACCGTGATGAAACCGTTAAAAGGTTTAATTGCATCAGAGACGATGAAGATGTTTGCATTTTGCAAGAAATTAAGTGGGAGCGCTAAGACATATTTCTAATACATTATGTGAAAGACCTACTGTTGATTAGAAATAATGTATCTTTTATTGACACAGGTTAAGAATTTCATTTCGATGAGAGACTTAGGCATAACTCAAGAATTAGGCATCAATGTCTATATGGATAGATTGAGGCACTAATATGGTTTTGCCAAATGTACATAGATAAGATGTTGAATGAGTTCAATATGGAAACAACAAGAAAGGTTCTTGACGCACGGAAAGAACTAAATCAAGATTCAAGTGTGTTGACACGAGATTCAAGTGTTTTGACACTCGGTGAAATCACAAGAAAATTTTGATCAATCTTTGAGATGTACACATCCAGATATGTCC
This sequence comes from Avena eriantha, assembly GCA_910589775.1. Lineage (NCBI taxonomy): Eukaryota > Viridiplantae > Streptophyta > Magnoliopsida > Poales > Poaceae > Avena > Avena eriantha. The sequence continues at coordinate 47,491,069 of OU342743.1, forward strand.
TGACAGTTGCGACAGGGAATTCAACCGAATCTCCCAGTCCTTCGGTATGCAGGAGGAACTTGCAAGATTAAAGGAGTCAACAGACAACAGTCTACCTCCTCTGAGCCGGCCAAGTTCACTCGACCTGTCCTTCGACTCGTCGGTGCACACGAAGAAAGTTCAGGTCCACCCAACGGACCCGACCAAGATGGCCCTCATCGCCAACAACTTGAGTTCCGCATAGGAACTCACGCTCATCGAATTCCTCCGTGAGCACTGGGAAATCTTCGTCTGGTGTCCAGCGGACATGCCAGTGGTTCCTAGGGAATTCACCGAGCATGCACTCAACGTCAACCCAGACCCAAGGCCAGTCAAGTAGACAATTTGGTGACTGTCTGAACCAAGGGCAAAGGCGGTCGGAATGGAGATCAACGGACTCCTTGATGCCAAATTCATACGCGAGATCTAGGAAAGTACTTGGCTCGCCAACACGGTGCTGGTACCTAAAAAAGACACGGATATCCTGCGGATGTGCGTGGACTTCACCTCCCTGAACAAGCACTGCCCAAAGGATCACTTCCCTCTGCCGCGAATTGACCAAATCATCGACTCCACCACAAGATGTGAGCGCCTATGCTTCCTCGACGCCTACTTAGGCTATAATCAGATTCGAATGAAGGAGGAGGATCAAGAGAAAACGGCGTTGACAACGCCTTTTGGTGTGGTCTACTACAACACAATGCCCTTCGGGCTCAAAAACGCAGGAGCCACCTATCAGCGGTGCATGCAGGCTTGCCTAAAGAATCAACTCGGTCGCAATATCCAAGTCTATGTTGACGACATCGTCATCAAAACCAAAGAGGAAGCATCGCTAATCGATGATTTATGTGAGACCTTCGCCAACCTCGACCGCTACCGGATCAAGCTCAATCCGGACAAATGCGCCTTCAGCGTACCATCTGGGCAACTACTCGGGTATCTCATATCCGTGAGAGGGATTGAGGCGACCCCGAAGAAAATAAAAGCCATACTGGCCATGGAGAAGCCAAACAACGTAAGAGGCGTCCAACAGCTGGCTGGGCGAATCGCGGCGCTCAGTCAATTCATCCGTAGAATGGGCGAAAAGGCACTGCCTTTCTACCAACTTCTCTGCAAAACTAACAAGTTCGAGTGGACCGAAGAGGCACAGGAAGCATTCGAAGACCTCAATCGTCTACTATCTACCTCGACAGTACTGGTGACTCCATGCAAAAGAGAACCATTGTTGCTATACATCTCCGCCACCAACCAGGTGGTCAACACAGTGCTCGTGGTGGAACGAGCCGAAGAAAACAAAGTCCACGGGGTGCAGCGCCCTGTCTACTACCTCAGCGAGGTACTCACGCCAACAAAGCAGCGGTACCCGCACTATTAGAAGCTGGCATACGGCGTCTTCATGACAGCTAGGCGACCGCGCCACTACTTCCAAGAGCATCCAATCGTGGTGGTCAACGACGTCCCGCTTGGTCATATACTCAACAACCCCGATGCCACCGGACGAGTCGCGCTTTGGGGAATCGAGCTGTCTCCACGAGACATTACATACGAAAAGCGCGACGCGATCAAATCACAAGTCCTCCCTGACTTCCTAGTGCACTGGATGGAGAACTAGCTCCCCGAAAAGCCAGATATGTCTTACCTCTGGACGATGCACTTCGACGGATCCAAGCGTAAGGACGGGGCTGGCGCAAGCGTCATACTGACATCGCCCTAGGGAGACAAGCTGAAATACATTCTGCAAATGCAGTTCACTACCTCCAACAACGAAGCTGAATACGAGGCCCTGTTACATGGGATGCGGATGGCAAAAGCCTGCGGTGCCAAGAGGCTCATCATCTACGGCGACTCCAAGCTAGTCGTCAACCAGACAATGCACGAGTGCGACGCGCTGAACAACAATATGATCGCCTAGCGCGACCTCCACGACACACTCGAAGGGGACTTCAACGGCTGTGAGCTGCGGCATGTAGGCCGCGAAAGTAATGAAGAGGCGGACGCGCTCGCCAACATTGGCTCCACCTGTGCCCCCATACCACCTAGGGTATTTCTCGAGTGTATCTGCGAATGCTTCATCAAGCCAAAGGCCACAGAGAAGAAAACAAGCGCACCAATGGACTCGGGGGCTACGCCACCCAATGAGCCAATGGCACTCGACGACCTAGAGCTTGACACAACACTCGAGGGACCAATGATGTAATGGTGATCGAGCCATCTTGGACTCAACCCTACATCACATATCTTCTCAGCAAGAGGCTGCCTAATGACCCAACTGACGCGCGACACATCGCACGACAATCCAAGGCATTCTCCGTCATCAACGGCAAACTATACAAGCACAGCATCACAGAAGTACTCCAACTGTGCGTCTCCCACGCGGACGGAAGGGTCGTCCTCCTCGCCATCCATGAAGGGACCTATGGGCACCATGTCGGCAGTCGCGCCCTCGTCGAAAAAGCTCTACGAGCTAGATTCTACTGGCCCACGGCCATGCGCGACGCCAAGGACATCGTCCAGAGATGTAACGCTTGTCAGCGATTCACGGACAAACCGCACACACCTGGCGCGGAACTCTGGCCAATACCATTGGCTTGGCCCTTTGTGCAATGGGGACTCGACATGGTCGGCAAGCTCCCAAAGTCCTCGCGAGGAGGCTATGTCTACCTCCTGGTCGCAGTCGGCAAATTCACCAAGTGGATAGAGGCCATGCCGGTGACAAACCAGTCAGGAGCCAACGCCGTCAAGTTCTTCGAGTCCATTGTCTATCGCTTAGGAGTGCCACACAACATCATCATGGACAATGGAACGAAACTTCACCTCTAAGGAGTTCCAGGACTTTTGCGAGAACCTGGGAATCAACGTAAGCTATGCCTCCGTAGCTCATCCACAGACCAACGGCCTCGTCTATGGTGGAATCAACAAGCGACTCCTCCGGCCACTCGAGTAAGCCATCGGATGTTGGCCAGACGAGATGCAGTCCGTAATTTGGAGCCTGCGAACAACTGCAAATAGCGCCCCGGGATATACCCCGCTCTTCATGGTGCACGACGCTGAAGCAGTACTACCCGCAAAAGTACGCTTTAAAGCCCCACGGGTAGTCGCATACAACGAACAGGAGTAAACACTTTCACTCGAAGACTTCGACGATCTCCTTGACGAGGCACGGGATATCGCAGTAGAAAGATCGATGATCTACCAGTAGAACCTGCGCAACTACCACAACAGAAGGCTACGCCCTAGATCCTTCGTCGAAGGAGACCTGGTCTCGCGACTGAAGTAGCAAGGGCACCTCAAGCTCGAGTTCCCTTGGGAGGGACCATACGTGATTACAGAAGTAATCCTAGGTGGCGCCTATCGCCTCAAAGATTTCGAGACAAGAGTCGCATACTCCAACCCCTGGAACGTCGCGCAGCTGCGGCGCTTCTACCCCTAGTCGTCTTTTTTTTATTACATTACAAATAAGGCTATTCATCCAGGCTAGTTAGCCACACATTGTACCTCATACTGTTCTGCGAATAAATAAAGCTAAGTGCCCCGAAAACTCTGTGTTCTTCTTTATTTTTCTAGCAATATTTTCACTCAGGGGCTATGCCACCCTTTACATATTCGTTCTATGAACAAACCGTAGTATCTCGAGTAGTTGACGCAATATCAATCGAAACCTTGATAAAACACCAACCCAGTTGCAATGCACCTGATAGGTTGGCAAGGTGCTGAGATAAAACAAGTCATGCTAACGAAAAGGAACTGCCAAGTACAAATACACTCACAAAACATATAAGCTAGCAAGCTCTTTACATATCAAGTAATTACATATATCCACACGAACTTTTACAACACTGGTATACTTATGTGCAGGATACAAATCAAACTACTACTGTAGCAGAAGAACGTTTGTTTGTTCCTCAAAGAAGTCGACAATTTCCTCTACTGGACGATCCACCGCCTGGTAATGAGGAACCATATTCCAGGTCGAACCTGCTGGTGGAGTCGGCGGCCCAACAGCAACAGCCGCAATGTCCACATCAGGCCTATGCAGTCGCACCAGCGACAAAGTAGCCTTGGCAGCAGCCACTAACTACTGCCACACACACTCATGAACTGCACTAAAATCCTGGAATCTCGCCAGGAGGGCCAACAGGCTTGAAGGGACAACGTCTAGTGGAAACATCGTCTGATAGATGTGCCTGAGGCACGACTGCGACTTCTTCAGAAAATGAAGCACTCGAGAAGCACGATCCTGCAGGGTCGCAAGTGTAATTGCACGGTCATGATCCACCCAGAAGTACCCACTCGCCTGTAGCTGCTCCTGGGTTAAATCATGCATTCGAACAGCGATCCGATCTTTTTCATCCCGCGGATGGCGAGCACTGACAACTACACCACACAAAAGCAAAGTGTGAAAGATAGACATCGCCGCAACTGACTAAAGGAAAAGATAAGAGGATAGAAGGCTAACATTTGAACTGCTCACTCAGTTGGGCCACCTCCTCCAATAGGTACTTCTCGCGAGCAGATGATTTCTCCGCCTTCGACTTCCATACATCAGCGCTACCGCGGAGGATGGGCAACTCACGCTCTAGTTGTTTAATATGATTGCGCAATCGCGAAAGCAATGACAACTCCTCCACCTTTGAACAAGGCTGCGCCAAGTTCTCATCGACAGAATTAGGATCATATGGATCACTCGAAGGAGCACTCGATGTACCCTACCACGAATCAAGAAAAAAAATCAAATAAGCGACCAAGAATACATTTGGCAAAGGGTATATATGCATTCAGACACAAGAATTTTTTTGATTGGGACACCCCCACAAAATCATTGTTCCATAAAGCAAAAGGCTAAACCACTGCAGCTATTACAGATAAAGACTAAGGCGCAGCATGTTTCTTTGACTTAGACTTAGGCCTCGGGGGCTTCATCGCATCTGTGGCAGTCTCTGACGCCACGAACTTGCCGGTGGTACCCCCAAAAGCCACAACCTTCGCAGCCTTCGCTTGACGCCGCTCTTCGGAGTACTTGGCGAGTGCCTCGATAAGCTGGGGACCGTAATTTTTGCATTTAGCAGCATAGGGAGCAAAAACTACCTGCTGGCCTCCAGCGTCGACATGCATCGCCTCAGAGATATCTGCGAGATCCATATCCACACCATGGGCCTGCACCATTGCGAGTGCCATGGTGGCGCCGACAGAGCGCTGCGAATTTTTGAAGTCCGTGGGGATTCCTCCAACCAGGGATTCCACCAGGTCGCTGAGGTTGTCGATCATCCCAACCTTGGGAGTCAAGTCCTCACGGATGCGACTGAGCACATCCTTGGCCTTCCCTAGCGTCTCCTAGAGGGAGACGCTATGGTCCTCGACTGCGGCGATGGCACCAGCTAAAGCATCTGCGTGGCGTAGAGATTGGGCATCGAAACTCAAGCCGCCAGCATCTGCATACACAAAAGCGTTAGTACAACAATCACACATCAAAGCACAAAAGAGCAAGACATATCTAGATGAAAAAGTCATACCTGAGAGGGACTTGGCAATCGAGATAAGTTGCTCCTGAAACATCTTCTCCCTCTCAGCAGTGGAGGCAAGGAGATCCTGCTCTCGCTTCTGCGACTCCTCCAAGGCTGCGACTGCCTCGTCACGATTCTTCATTGCCGCGTCCAATGTCTTCTCCAATGCAGTAGCATGGCGAAGTAATTCATTGTGCTCAGATGCAACATACAGAGAGTGTTACCAAATCGAATCAATAATATTCTCAAAAGACAAAGACGACGTCAAAACTTACTTTCAACAATGAGATGACGATTGTCTGGTCGCGCATGCTGTCGACCCATGTTAAGGACCTACTCCGCTAGGCGGGCGGCTTCCTTCACGATGAGCTGCATCAGAGACATTTCAAGTTCAAGTAAAGCACGACAAGAATAAATTCGGCTGCCAACTACAAGATACTTACATGATCCTCCACAGACTCTGAAGAAGGCTGTTACATAGTCACCCGGGTAACCATCTGATGCTCCCTAGCATGCGGGGAACTCGACGAATTATGCCCAGAGTGGGTCGCCAATGGAAGAGAAGGAGACCGCAAAGCCACCTTCTTGAACTTCTTCAAAAATTGGACGTCGTCAGAAGATGACGTCGCCACTTGACTAAAACACAAAATCAAGCAAAAAGCTTCAAGGACAGATGACAACTCAAAGAAGACACCAAATCAAAGTCGTGAATACATAACTTACCAGTCAAATCTATCAAGATCAAAGGACTGCTCCTCCGATTCCGACGATTCCTTTGGCAGTCGAAGCTTCTTCCAGGAAGGAGGAGCCATAGAGCGCACAGGAATGGCAGCAATTGGTCCTCTGCACCGATAGATGGGCCCTCTGGAGTTGAAGGAGATGAAGCATCTGAATACTTGCTGCGAGAACGCTTGCGAGTGTCCGGACCGCTGGACTCGGGGGCTTCCTCCTCCTCTTCAAGTGGGACGGTCAATTCTGACTCGTCCCTTTCATCTACTTCGCGAGGAATAACCCCCTCAAGAAGAGGGGGAAAACTGGGAGACACCTTCCAATCCTGCATTCAGAAAACAATTCATTATACATCAAGAAACTAGAGGCAATCGACAAATCAAGCTACTACGTAGCACAATTCTACCTCAGGAGGAGGGTTAGAAGCGTCGAAGGGAGGTACGACTGGTTTGCCTGGGAGAACCTCCTTGGTGGTGTACTTTGTCACCAGTCGCAACCTCTTATCTACTTCACCCATGGAAATGCCACCGACAGATATGCGAGTGGCATCATCCGCACTATCCCATTGGAACATGGGGTGGACTCTGGCATGTATAGGATGGATGCGACGGTGCAACCATGTGCGAATGAGGGCAGCGCCTCCCTCTTCTTTACCCATGCGGCTCTCGAGGTCGTAGACGCGCTGGTACAACACTTCCGTCTCCTCGGATTCGCCAGGCATCACTACATTCTTCCAAAAACGCCTCCTCCTCCACGGCGTCGCGGGATCGAAGGGCGCGAGTCCGTAGTGCTCTCCGTCGGCCTTCTGTTCGCGAATGTAGAACCACTTGTCTCTCCACCCTTGGACGGATGCCATGAGCTTGATATCGAAATAGGTGGCGGAGGAGTCGACATGGATACCGCAGGCTCCTACGTCGTAGACTATGGAACCAGATGCTGACTGACGCTTCAGCTTGAAAATCCTCTTAAAGAGGCCAAAGTGTGGCTCGATTTCGAGTAGGGATGCAGACAAACGTCCGTCTAGGCATCTGGGAGTGTCCATCTCAATCTCATTCGATACTATGTAATCACTCCTCCTTATTCAATTTGTGCTAATGCACTAATTATACGGACGTCCGTGTTGTCCGCCGGACACACGGCTTGCATCCCTAATTCCGAGCCAGCACTCGCAAAGTGTAATATAGCTGGCGATGTGGAGAATAGAGTTAGGGGACAGCTGATGCAGCTGGAGCCCGTAGAAGCAAAGGAGGCCCCTGAAGAAACGATGCAGGGGCAGAGAAAGACCGCGAATGATGAACGCTAGGAACATCACGCGGAAACTAGCAGGAGGACAAGGAGTTACCTCGCCACTTGGCACTCGCGAGTCATCCGCCACGGGTGACAGAACTCCATCTTGACGCAAGAGACGGAGCTCGGAGGATTTGATCATGGACGCGCGCCACACGCCATTGGTGACACGGGTACCTGCACCTTCTTCTTCCCGGCGCCGGTGGCGCTGGTGCCTACAGTGGTGGAGTTGCCCTTCTTCTTGGCAGCAGCAATGGCGGCGGTGGACTCAGCGGCGGCGCCTCCCTTATTTTTCCCCATCTTGCGATGGCGGTGCGAGCGGAGGAAGTAGCTCGGTAACACGCGGAGTTGGTCCAGCGCCACGAAAAGGACGATCTCTAGGAAGCAGAGAGCAGCGGCAATGGCGATGAAAGTACAAGCAGAGAAGGGGCAGATGGGAAAATTACCGTAGCTGCGCTGCTACTTTACCCCCTTGCGGATGTCATCCAACGGCCAACAGAAACCCTACTGGACGCGTGGCGCACATCGCGGTCGACACGTGGAGAGGCCAAAACACGAACCGTCCCCCACTATCTCCATTACGCGCATAAATTGAGGAGACGTAGTTCAAATGAAGGATTACGCACGCCCAGTCAAATCAAAGTCAGAAAGTGGGACACACCGATCGTCACATCCTGTCAAAGCCACTCACGCGAGCAATTGAGGTCATCACATCATCAACACTGATGTCATCAAGATGAGCACTACAAGACTTCGACTACTTCAGTCCTTGCTCGAGTCTTCGACTCCACCAAGCACTCGGAGGCTAGTCCCATAGGAAGCACTGGTCGCGCACCCTATGATTTTCTTTTTATGCAGGAATATGAACATTCAAAGCACACCCAACTCCCATAGGGAGTGCCGGAAGAAAATTCGACTGAAACAAGCAACATAAAGACAACATAAAGACAACCGCACGCATCTCATCTCCAGCTGGCAGCCAGCGCATCGCCGTGCCGCCGCGCGTCATCTCCGGCAGCCGCTAGGGGGTTGGCGCTGGTCGCGGGCGGCAGAGAGAGGGCCACAACCATTTTCTATTATTTTTTTGTATTTGTTTAGTATTTTTTGTAGTATTTTCTAGTATTTTTTCTAGTACTTTTCTAGTATTTTTTTCTAGTACTTTTTTCCTAGTATTTTCTAATATATATACTATTGTTATTATTTTCTAGTATGTTATTATTACTAGCTATATAATGTAATATATAGTATGCTATTATTATTACTAGTATGTTATTATTTTTCTTCTAGTGTTTTTTCTAATAAAGATCTACGTGACCCAACTTTCCTGCTCATCACTTCCTAACTAGATTACTATATAGTGTAACATATAGTGTATAAAAATATATAGTGTGAAATGTATTAGTTTTCCCTATTGCATTAGTTATTATATATAGTCTAATATATAGTGTTCCCTATATAGTGTTGAATAAATTAGTTATTATTACTATTAGTTTTCCCTATACTATATATTCAACACTATATAACCACTACAGGGTGGCGGTGCTCGCAGCACCACAAACTTAGGGTAAGGATGGTGGTGCTTGCAGGGCCCCAGACATAGGGTTAGGGTGGTTGTGCTCATGGACCCCCAAACTTAGGGTTAGGGTGGTGGTGCACACATGCAATGACACTAGTGGATCCACATCTGGTTTGTGAAAAGAATACACATGCAATGAAGCTCGTGGATCCATATGTGGTTTGTGACAATAACACACATCCATTGACTCTAGATGTAGTTTATTAAAAGAACACACATGCAATGACATTGGTGGATCCATGTGGTTTGTGAAAATAACAGACATTCAATGAACACCGGTGGATCCATATGTGGTTTGTGAGAAGAACATACATGTAATGACTCTAGTTGTGGTTAATGAAAAGAACACACATGCAATGACACTAGGGGATGCATATGTGGTTAATTAAAAGAACACACATGCAATGACACTGTTGGATCCACATGTGGTTTCTGAAACGAACACACATGCAATGATTCTAGCTGTTGTTAATGAAAAGAACACACATGTATTAAACTCTGGTGGATCCATATGTGGTTTGTGAAAAGAATACACATTTCAATGACACTGGTGGATCCATACGTGGTTTGTGAAAAGAACACACATGCAATGACTCTGGTGGATCCACATGTGGTTTGTGAGAAGAACAGACATGCCATGACACTGGTGGATCCATATGTGATTTGTGAAAAGAACACACATTCAATGACACTGGTGGATCCATGTGTGGTTTGTGACATTAACACACATGCAATGACCCTAGCTGTGGTTTATTGAAAGAACACACATGCAATGACTCTGGGGATCCATATGTGGTTTATGAAAAGAATACACATGTAGTGACACTGGGGATCCATATGTGGTTTGTGAAAAGAACACACATTTCAATGGCACTGGTGGATCCATATGTGGTTTGTGAAAAGAACATTCATGCAATGAATCTAGCTATTGTTAATGAAAAGAACACACATGCAATGAAACCGGTTGATCCATATGTGGTTTGTGAAAAGAACAGAGATCTAGTGACTCTAGCTGTGGTTTATTAAAAGAACACACATGCAGTGACACTGGGGATCCATATGTGGTTCATGAAAGGAACACACATGCAATGACTCTAGCCGTGGTTTATTAAAAGAACACACATGCAATGACATTGGTGCATCCGTGTGGTTTGTGAAAATAACAGACATGCAATGAACACTTGTGGGTCCGTATGTGGTTTATGAGAAGAACAGACATGCAATGACACTGGTGGATCCATGTGTGGTTCATGAAAAGAACACACATGCAATGACTCTGGTGGATCCACATGTGGTATGTGAGAAGAACACACATGCAATGACACTGGTGGATCCACATGTGGTTTGTGGAAAGAACACACATGCAATGACACTGGGTGATCCATATGTGGTTTGTGACAATAACACACATGAAGTGACTCCAGCTGTGGTTTATTAAAAGAACACACATGCAATGACATGGGTGGATCCATGTGGTTTGTGAAAATAACAGACATGCAATGAACTCTGGTGGATCCATATGTGGTTTGTGAGAAGAACAGACATGCAATGACTCTAGTTGTGGTGAATGAAAAGAATACACATGCAATGACACTAGGGGATCCATATGTGGTTTGTGAAAAGAACATACATGCAATGACACTGGTGGATCCATATGTGTTTCATGAAAAGAACACACATGCAATGACTCTGGTGGATCCACATGTGGTTTGTGAAAAGAACACACATGCAATGACACTGGTGGATACATATGTGGTTTGGGACAATAACACACATCCAGTGAATCTAGCTGTGGTTTATTAAAAGAACACACATGCAATGACATTGATGGATCCATGTGGTTTATGAAAATAACAGACATGCAATGAACTTTGGTAGATCCATATGTGGTTTGTGAGAAGAACGGACATGCAATGACACTGGTGGATCCATGTGTGGTTCATGAAAAGAACACACATGCAATGACTCTGGTGGATCTACATGTGGTTTGTGAGAAGAACATACATGCAATAACACTAGTGGATCCACATGGGGTTTGTGGAAAGAACACACATGCAATGGCACTAGTGGATCCATATGTGGTTTGTGACAATAACACACATGAAGTGACTCTGGTGGATCCACACGTGATTTGTGAAAAGAACACACATGCAATGACACTTGTGGATCCATATGTGGTTTGTGAAAATAACACACATGCAGTGACTCTAGCTATGGTTTATTAAAAGAACACACATGCAATGACATTGGTGGATCCATGTGGTTTGCGAAATAATAGACATGCAATGAACTCTGGTGGATCCATATGTGGTTTGTGAGAAGAACAGACATGCAATGGCTCTAGTTGTGATTAATGAAAAAGAACACACATGCATTGACACTAGGGGATCCATATGTGGTTAATGAAAAGAACAAACATGCAATGACACTGGCAGATCCATATGTGGTTCATGAAAAGAACACACATGCAATGACTCTGGTTGATCCACATGTGGTTTGTGAAAAGAACACACATGCAATGACACTGGTGGATCCTTATGTGGTTTGTCACAATAACACACATCCAGTGACTGTAGTTGTGGTTTATTAAAAGAACACACATACAATGAACTCTAGTGCATCCATATGTGGTTTATGAAAATAAAAGAAATGTAATGAACTCTGGTGGATACGTATGTGGTTTGTGAGAAGAACATACATGCAATGACACTAGTGGATCCATGTGTGGTTCATGAAAAGAACACACATGCAATGACTCTAGTGGATCCACATGTGGTTTGTGAAAAGAACACACATGCAATGATAGTGGTGGATGCATATGTGGTTTGTGAAAAGAACACACATGAAATGATAATGGTGGATCCATATGTGGTTTGTGAAAGAACACACATCCAGTGACTCTCGTGGATCCACATGTCGTTTCTGAAAAGAACACACATGCAATGACACTTGTGGATGCATATGTGGTTTGTGACAATTACACACATGAAGTGACTATAGCTGTGGTTTTTTAAAAGAACACACATGCAATGACATTGGTGGATCCACATGTGGTTTGTGAGAAGAACACACATGCAATGATAGTGGTGGATCCATATGTGGTTTGTGAAAAGAACACACATGCAATGACAATGGTGGATCCATATGTGGTTTGTGAAAAGAACACACATCCAGTGATTCTGGTGGATCCGCATGTGGTTTGTGAAAAGAACACACATGCAATGACACTTGTGGATGCATATGTGGCTTGTGACAATTACACACATGCAGTGACTATTGCTGTGGTTTATTAAGAGAACACACATGCAATGACATCGGTGGATCCATATGGTTTGTGAAAATAACAGACATGCAATGAACTCTTGAGGATCTGTATGTGGTTTGTGAGAAGAATAGACATGCAATGACTCTAGTTGTGGTGAATGAAAAGAACACATATGCAATGACATTAGGGGATGCACATGTGGTTTGTGAAAAGAACATACATGCAATGATACTTGTGGATCCATATGTGTTTCATGAAAAGAACACACATGCAATGAATCTGGTGGATCCATATGTGGTTTGTGAAAAGAACACACATGCAATGACACTGGTGGGATACATATGTGGTTTGTGACAATAACACACATATAGTGACTCTAGCTGTGGTTTATGAAAAGAACACACATGCAATGACATTGATGGATCCATGTGGTTTATGAAAATAACAGACATGCAATGAACTTTGGTGGATCCATATGTGTTTTGTGAGAAGAACATACATGCAATGACACTAGTGGATCCATGTGTGGTTCATGAAAAGAACACACATGCAATGACTCTGGTGGATCTACATGTGGTTTGTGTGAAGAACAAACATGCAATGACACTAGTGGATCCACATGTGGTTTGTGGAAAGGACACACATGCAATGACACTGGTGGATCCATATGTGGTTTGTGACAGTAACACACATGAAGTGACTCTGGTGGATCCATACGTGGTTTGTGAAAAGAACACACATGCAATGATAGTGGTGGATCCATATGTGGTTTGTGTAAAGAACACACATGAAGTGACTCTAGTTGTGGTTTATTAAAAGAACACACATGCAATGACATAGGTGGATCCATGTGGTTTATAAAAATAATAGACATGCAATGAACTCTTGTGGATCCATATGTGGTTTGTGAGAAGAGAAGACATGCAATGACTCTAGTTGTGGTTAATGAAAAGAACACACATGCATTGACACTAGGGGATCCATATGTGGGTAATGAAAAGAACAAACATGCAATGACACTGGTGGATCCATATGTGCTTCATGAAAAGAACACACATGCAATGACTCTGGTTGATCCACATGTGGTTTATTAAAAGAACACACATGTAATGAACTCTTGTGCATCCATATGTGGTTTATGAAAATAAAAGACATGTAATGAACTCTAGTGGATACGTATGTGGTTTGTGAAAAGAACAGACATGCAATGACACTGGTGGATCCATGTGTGGTTCATGAAAAGAACACACATGCAATGACTCTGGTGGATCCACATCTGGTTTGTGAGAAGAACACACATGCAATGATAGTGGTGGATCCATATGTGGTTTCTGAAAAGAATACACATGCAATGACAATGGTGGATCCATATGTGGTTTGTGAAAAGAACACACATCCAGTGATTCTGGTGGATCGACATGTGGTTTTTGAAAAGAACACACATGCAATGACACTTGTGGATGCATATGTGGTTTGTGACAATTACACACATGCAGTGACTATAGCTGTGGTTTATTAAAAGAACGCACATGCAATGACATCGGTGGATCCATGTGGTTTGTGAAAATAACAGACATGCAGTGAACTCTTGTGGATCTGTATGTGGTTTGTGAGAACAATAGACATGCAATGACTCTAGTTGTGGTGAATGAAAAGACCACATATGCAATGACACTAGGGGATCCATATGTGGTTTGTGAAAAGGACATACATGCAATGACACTGGTGGATCCATATGTGTTTCATGAAAAGAACACACATACAATGACTCTGGTGGATCCACATGTGGTTTGTGAAAAGAACACATATGCAATGACACTGGTGGATACATATGTGGTTTGTGACAATAACACACATCTAGTGACTCTAGCTGTGGTTTATGAAAAGAACACACTTGCAATGACATTGATGGATCCATGTGGTTTATGAAAATAACAGACATGCAATGAACTTTGGTGGATCAATATGTGGTTTGTGAGAAGAACATACATGCAATGACACTAGTGGATCCATGTGTGGTTCATGAAAAGAACACACATGCAATGACTCTAGTGGATCTACATGTGGTTTGTGTGAAGAACAAACATGCAATGACACTAGTGGATCCATATGTTGTTTGTGGAAAGGACACACATGCAATGACACTGGTGGATCAATATGTGGTTTGTGACAATAACACACATGAAGTGAATCTGGTGGATCCACACGTGGTTTGTGAAAATAACACACATGCAATGATAGTGGTGGATCCATATGTGGTTTGTGTAAATAACACACATGCAGTGACTCTAGTTGTGGTTTATTAAAAGAACACACATGCAATGATATTGGTGGATCCATGTGGTTTATGAAAATAATAGACATGTAATGAACTCTTATGGATCCATATGTGGTTTGTGAGAAGAGAAGGCATGCAATGACTCTAGTTGTGGTTAATGAAAAGAACACACATGCATTGACACTAGGGGATCCATATGTGTGTAATGAAAAGAACAAACATGCAATGACACCGGTGGATCCATAGGTGCTTCATGAAAAGAACACACATGCAATGACTCTAGTTGATCCACATGTGGTTTGTGAAAAGAACACACATGCAATGACACTGGTGGATCCATATGTGGTTTCTGACAATAACACACATCCATTGACTCTAGCTGTGGTTTATTAAAAGAACACACCTGTAATGAGCTCTAGTGCATCCATATGTGGTTTATGAAAATAAAAGACATGTAATGAACTCTAGTGGATACGTATGTGGTTTGTGAGAAGAACAGACATGCAATGACACTGGTGGATCCATGTGTGGTTCATGAAAAGAACACACATGCAATGACTCTGGTGGATCCACATGTGGTTTGTGAGAAGAACAGACATGCAATGATAGTGGTGGATCCATATGTGGTTTGTGAAAAGAACACACATGCAATACCAATGGTGGATCCATATGTGGTTTGTGAAAAGAACACACATCGAGTGACTCTGGTGGATCCATATGTGGTTTGTGAAAAGTACACACATGCAATTACACTTGTGGATGCATATGTGGTTTGTGACAATTACACACATCCAGTGACTATAGCTGTGGTTTATTAAAAGAACGCACATGCATGACATCGGTGGATCCATGTGGTTTGTTGAAAATAACAGACATGCAATGAACTCTTGTGGATCTGTATGTGGTTTGTGAGAAGAATAGACATGCAATGACTCTAGTTGTGGTGAATGAAAAGACCACATATGCAATGACACTAGGG
>OU342743.1:47507701-47827221 GCA_910589775.1 Avena eriantha
ATGCAATGACACTGGTGGATCCATATGTGGTTTCTGACAATAACACACATCTAGTGACTCTAGCTGTGGTTTATTAAAAGAACACACATGCAATGAACTCTAGTGCATCCATATGTGGTTTATGAAAATAACAAACATGCAATGATCTCTGGTGGATCCATATGTGGTTCGTGAGAAGAACACACATGCAATGACACTTGTGGATGCATATGTGGTTTGTGACAATTACACACATGCAGTGACAATAGTTGTGGTTTATTAAAAGAACACACATGCAATGAAATTGTCGGATCCATGTGGTTTGTGAAAATAACAGACATGCAATAAACTCTTGTGGATCTGTATGTGGTTTGTGAGAAGAATATACATGCAATGACTCTAGTTGTGGTGAATGAAAAGAACACATATGCAATGACACTAGGGGATCCATATGTGGTTTGTGAAAAGAACATACATGCAATGACACTGGTGGATCCATATGTGTTTCATGAAAAGAACACACATGCAATGACTCTAGTGGATCCACATGTGGTTTGTGAAAAGAACACACATGCAATGACACTGGTGGATCCATATGTGGTTTCTGACAATAACACACATCTAGTGACTCTAGATGTGGTTTATTAAAAGAACACACATGCAATGAACTCTAATGCATCCATATGTGGTTTATGAAAATAACCAACATGCAATGATCTCTGGTGGATCCATATGTGGTTTGTGATAAGAACACACATGCAATGACACTTGTGGATGCATATGTGGTTTGTGACAATTACACACATGCAGTGACTATAGCTGTGGTTTATTAAAAGAACACACATGCAATGACATTGGTGGATCCATGTGGTTTGTGAAAATAACAGACATGCAATAAACTCTTGTGGATCTGTATGTGGTTTGTGAGAAGAATATACATGCAATGACTCTAGTTATGGTGAATGAAAAGAACACATATGCAATGACACTAGGGGATCCATATGTGGTTTGTGAAAAGAACATACATGCAATGACACTGGTGGATCCATATGTGTTTCATGAAAAGAACACACATGCAATGACTCTAGTGGATCCACATGTGGTTTGTGAAAAGAACACACATGCAATGACACTGGTGGATACATATATGGTTTGTGACAATAACACACATCTAGTGACTCTAGCTGTGGTTTATGAAAAGAACACACATGCAATGACATTGATGGATCCATGTGGTTTATGAAAATAATAGACATGCAATGAACTTTGGTGGATCCATATGTTGTTTGTGAGAAGAACAGACATGCAATGACTCTGGTGGATCTACATGTGGTTTGTGTGAAGAACACACATGCAATGACACTAGTGGATCCACATGTGGTTTGTGGAAAGGACACACATGCAATGATACTGGTGGATCCATATGTGGTTTGTGAGAATAACACACATCAAGTGACTCTGGTGGATCCACACGTGGTTTGTGAAAAGAACACACATGAAATGATGGTGGTGGATCCATATGTGGTTTTTGTAAATAGCACACATGCAGTGACTCTAGTTGTTGTTTATTAAAAGAACACACATGCAATGACATTGGTGGATCCATGTGGTTTATGAAAATAAGAGACATGCAATGAACTCTTCTGGATCCATATGTGGTTTGTGAGAAGAAAAGACATGCAATGACTCTAGTTGTGGTTAATGAAAAGAACACACATGCATTGACACTAGGGGATCCATATGTGGGTAATGAAAAGAACAAACATGCAATGACACTGGTGGATCCATATGTGCTTCATGAAAAGAACACACATGCAATGACACTGGTTGATCCACATGTGGTTTGTGAAAAGAACACACATGCAATGACACTGGTTGATCCATATGTGGTTTGTGACATAACACACATCCAGTGACTCTAGCTGTGGTTTATTAAAAGAACACACATGTAATGAACTCTAGTGCATCCATATGTGGTTTATGAAAATAAAAGACATGTAATGAACTCTAGTGGATACGTATGTTGTTTGAGAAGAACAGACATGCAATGACACTGGTGGATCCATGTGTGGTTCATGAAAAGAACACACATGCAATGACTCTGGTGGATCCACATGTAGTTGTGAGAAGAACACACATGCAATGATAGTGGTGGATCCATATGTGGTTTGTGAAAAGAACACACATGCAATGACAATGGTGGATCCATATGTGGTTTGTTAAATGAACACACATCCAGTGACTCTGGTGGATCCCCATGTGGTTTGTAAAAAGAACACACATGCAATGACACTTGTGGATGCATATGTGGTTTGTGACAATTACACACATGTAGTGACTATAGCTGTGGTTTATTAAAAGAACACACATGCAATGCCATTGGCGGATCCATGTGGTTTGTGAAAATAACAGACATCCAATGAACTCTTGTGGATCTGTATGTGGTTTGTGAGAAGAATAGACATGCAATGACTCTAGTTGTGGTTAATGAAAAGAACACACATGCAATGACACTAGGGCATCCATATGTGGTTAAGGTAAAGAACTGACATGCAATGACACTGGTGGATCCATATGTGGTTCATGAAAAGAAGACCCATGCAATGACTCTGGTGGATCCACATGTGGTTTGTGAAAAGAACACACATGCAATGACACTGGTGGATCCATATGCGGTTTCTGACAATAACACACATCTAGTGACTCTAGCTGTGGTTTATTAAAAGAACACACATGCAATGAACTCTAGTGCATCCATGTGTGGTTTATGAAAATAACAAACATGCAATAATCTCTGGTGGATCGATATGATGTTTGTGAGAAGAGCACACATGCAATGACACTTGTGGATGCATATGTGGTTTGTGACAATTACACACATGCAGTGACAATAGCTGTGGTTTATTAAAAGAACACAGATGCAATGACATTGGTGGATCCATGTGGTTTGTGAAAATAACAGACATGCAATGAACTCTTGTGGATCTGTATGTGGTTTGTAAGAAGAATATACATGCAATGACTCTAGTTGTGGTGAATGAAAAGAACACATATGCAATGACACTAGGGGATCCATATGTGGTTTGTGAAAAGAACATACATGCAATGACACTGGTGGATCCATATGTGTTTCATGAAAAGAACACACATGCAATGACTCTAGTGGATCCACATGTGGTTTGTGAAAAGAACACACATGCAATGATACTGGTGGATAGATATGTGGTTTGTGACAATAACACACATCTAGTGACTCTAGCTGTGGTTTATAAAAAGAACACACATGCAATGACATTGGTGGATCCATGTGGTTTATGAAAATAACACTCATGCAATGAACTTTGGTGGATCCATATGTGGTTTTTGAGAAGAACATACATGCAATGACACTAGTGGATCCATGTGTGGTTCATTAAAAGAACACACATGCAATGACTCTTGTGGATCTACATGTGGTTTGTGTGAAGAACACACATGCAATGACACTACTGGATCCACATGTGGTTTGTGGAAAGGACACACATGCAATGACACTGGTGGATCCATATGTGGTTTGTGACAATAACACACATGAAGTGACTCTGGTGGATCCACATGATGTTTGTGAAAAGAACACACATGCAATGATAGTGGTGGATCCATATGTGGTTTGTGTAAATAACACACATGAAGTGACTCTAGTTGTGGTTTATTAAAAGAACACACATGCAATGACATTGGTGGATCCATGTGGTTTATCAAAATAATAGACATGCAATGAACTCTTGTGGATCCATATGTGGTTTGTGGGAAGAAAAGACATGCAATGACTCTAGTTGTGGTTAATGAAAAGAACACACATGCATTGACACTAGGGGATCCATATGTGGGTAATGAAAAGAACAAACATGCAATGATACTGGTGGATCCGTATGTGCGTCATGAAAAGAACACACATGAAATGACTCTGGTTGATCCACATGTGGTTTGTGAAAAGAACACACATGCAATGACACTGCTTGATCCGTATGTGGTTTGTGACAATAACACACATCCAGCGACTCTAGCTGTGGTTTACTAAAAGAACACACATGTAATGAACTCTAGTGCATCCATATGTGGTTTATGAAAATAAAAGACATGTAATGAACTCTAGTGGATACGTATGTGGTTTGTGAGAAGAACAGACATGCAATGACACTGGTGGATCCATGTGTGGTTCATGAAAAGAACACACATGCAATGACTCTGGTGGATCAACATGTGGTTTGTGAGAAGAACACACATGCAATGATAGTGGTGGATTCATATGTGGTTTGTGAAAAGAACACACATGCAATGACAACGGTGGATCCATATGTGGTTTGTGAAAAGAACACACATCCAGTGACTCTAGTGGATCCTGATGTGGTTTGTGAGAAGAACACACATGCAATGAGACTAGTAGATCCACATGTGGCTTGTGAAAAGAACACACATGCAATGACACTGGGTGATCCATATGTGGTTTGTGACAATAACACACATGAAGTGACTCCAGCTGTGGTTTATTAAAAGAACACACATGCAATGACATTGGTGGATCCATGTGGTTTGTGAAAATAATAGATATGCAATGAACTCTGGTGGATCCATATGTGGTTTGTGAGAAGAACAGACATGCAATGACTCTAGTTGTGGTGAATGAAAAGAACACACATGCAATGACACTAGGGGATCCATATGTGGTTTGCGAAAAGAACAGACATGCAATGACACTGGTGGATCCATATGTGGTTTCTGAGAAGAACAGACATGCAATGACATTGGTGGATCCATGTGTGGTTCATGAAAAGAACACACATGCAATGACTCTTGTGGATCCCCATGTGGTTTGTGAGAAGAACACACATGCAATGAGACTGGTGGATCCACATGTGGTTTGTGAAAAGAACACACATGCAATGACATTGGGTGATCCATATGTGGTTTGTGACAATAACACACATGAAGTGACTCTAGCTGTGGTTTATTAAAAGAACACACATGCAATGACATTGGTGGATCCATGTGGTTTGTGAAAATAATACACATGCAATGAACTCTAGTGGATCCATATGTGGTTTGTGAGAAGAACAGACATGCAATGACTCTAGTTGTGGTGAATGAAAAGAACACACATGCAGTGACACTAGGGGATCCATATGTGGTTTGCGAAAAGAACAGACATGCAATGACAATGGTGGATCCATATGTGGTTTGTCAAAAGAACACACATCTAGTGACTCTGGTGGATCCTGATGTGGTTTGTGAGAAGAACACACATGCAATGACACTTGTGGATGCATATGTGGTTTGTGAAAATAATAGACATGCAATGAACTCTGGTGGATCCATATGTGGTTTGTGAGAAGAACAGACAAGCAATGACTCTAGTTGTGGTGAATGAAAAGAACACACATGCAATGACACTAGGGGATCCATATGTGGTTCATGAAAAGAACACACATGCAATGACTCTGGTGGATCCACATGTGGTTTGTGAAAAGAACACACATGCAATGACACTAGTGGATACATATGTGGTTTGTGACAATAATACACATGCAGTGACTCTAGCTATGGTTTACTAAAAGAACACACATGCAATGACATTGATGGATCCATGTGGTTTTTGAAAATAACAGACATGCAATGACACTGGTGGATCCATGTGTGGTTCATGAAAAGAACACACATGCAATGACTCTGGTGGATCTACATGTGGTTTGTGAGAAGAACTTACATCCAGTGACTCTGGTGGATCCACATGTGGTTTGTGAAAAGAACACACATGCAATGAAACTTGTGGATCCATATGTTTTTTGTCACAATAACACACATGAAGTGACTCCAGCTGTGGTTTATTAAAATAACACACATGCAATGACATTGGTGGATCCATGTTATGAGCATATACCAGAATGATTCATAAGATGATCATTGGACAATAGTAAAGATATTCTTATGAGCTTTGGAAGAACTAAGAATATATCATGTATAAGTGACAAATAGTTAAAGGTAGTTCATTGTAAAGTGTTACATTGATACTAGTTTTGTCACAAGATAAAATTAAATTTATCTCAATTTAGACTATGGGTGGCACAATATAATGGAAAGGATGTTCCATGATGGATTTGGATGAGTTCCAAAGTTGAGATATTGTGACAGATACTACAACAAAAGGCTAAGTATATAACTGCTTTAGTAGCAGCAAAGGAGGGCATTTGTGTTAAGTAGTTTGTTATCAAACTAGGCGTGGTTCATAGCGGGATAATACTATGAAGATACATTGTACGATAATTGTATCAACATGATTTAATCCCAAGGAAC
The DNA here is from genome assembly GCA_910589775.1 of Avena eriantha. Classification (NCBI taxonomy): domain Eukaryota; kingdom Viridiplantae; phylum Streptophyta; class Magnoliopsida; order Poales; family Poaceae; genus Avena; species Avena eriantha. Next base: position 47,514,011 of record OU342743.1, read on the forward strand.
TAAAGGTCTCACCAAAGGACCAAATTTATACAATGCCATCTCATTGGAGAATGAGTAATGCGTAGAGACGCAAGGACATGCAAATACACACGGACCTGGAAGTGTCAGATCCAAAGATTATGTTTACCACTAGCAATAGTGTCTATACAACACACCAGAAAGCCATAGGTGTTGAATGCACAAGTTTTTTAACTAGATTATTGACTCTAGTGCAAGTGGGAGACTGTTGGAGATATGCCCAAGAGGCAATAATAAAGTGGTTATTATTATATCTTTATGTTTATGATAAATGTTTACATCCCATGCTATAATTGTATTAACCGGAAACATTAATACTTGTGTGTTTTGTAAACATAAAAGACTCCCTAGTAAGCCTCTTGTTAAACTAGCTTGTTGATTAATAGATGATCATGGTTTCCTGATCATGGAGATTGGATGTCGTTAATAACAAGATCATATCATTAGGAGAATGATGTGATGGACACACACCCGTAGTAAGCATAGCATAAGATCAAGTCATTAAGTTCGTTTGCTATAAGCTTTAAAATACATAGTAACCTAATCCTTCGACCATGAGGTTATGTTAATCACCATCACCGGATGGGTACTTTGATGACATCAAACACCGCTTCGTAACTGGGTGGTCATAAAGGTGTCATTGGGTATTCTGAAAGTATGTGTTGAAGCGCATGGACCAAGATTGGGATTTGTCCATCCATATGACGGATAGATATGCTCTGGGCCCTCTCGGTGGAATGTCATCTAATTAGCTTGCAAGCATGTGACTGGGTCACAAGGGATGACATAACATGGAACGAGTAAAGAGTACTTATCAGTAACGAGGTAGAACTAGGTATGGAGATACCGATGATCAAACCTCGGATAAGTAGAGTATCGCATGACAAAGGGAATTGGTGAGAAGAACATGTAATGAACTCTGGTGGATACGTATGTGGTTTGTGAGAAGAACAGACATGCAATGACACTGGTGGATCCATGTGTGGTTCATGAAAAGAACACACATGCAATGACTCTAGTGGATCCACATGTGGTTTGTGAGAAGAACACACATGCAATGATAGTGGTGGATCCATATGTGGTTTGTGAAAATAACACACATGCAATGACAATGGTGGATCCATATGTGGTTTGTGAAAAGAACACACATCCAGTGACTCTGGTGGATCCACATGTGGTTTCTGAAAAGAACACACATGCAATGACACTTGTGGATGCATATGTGGTTTGTGACAATTACACACATGCAGTGAATATAGCTATGGTTTATTAAAAGAACACGCATGCAATGACATTGGTGGATCCATGTGGTTTGTGAAAATAATAGACATGCAATGAACTCTTGTGGATCTGTATGTGGTTTGTGAGAAGAATAGACATGCAATGACTCTAGTTGTGGTTAATGAAAAGAACACACATGCAATGACACTAGGGGATCCATATGTGGTTAAGGAAAAGAATAGACATGCAATGACACTGTTGGATCCATATGTGGTTCATGAAAAGAAGACACATGCAATGACTTTGGTGGATCCACATGTAGTCTGTGAAAAGAACACACATGCAATGGCACTGGTGGATGCATATGTGGTGTATGACAATAACACACATCTAGTGACTCTAGCTGTGGTTTATTAAAAGAACACACATGCAATGAACTCTAGGGTCATGTTTAATCAAGTCTGAAAAGCCTACTACTTCTACCACAACACATGCACAGGGCAACGGGGTCATCGAGTGTACGGTTGTCGACTGGACGCTGCAATTTATTGCCACTTGATTTTAATAAGACATATCCCGTTTTATACGCAGCGCTCTTAAGCTCACTTCCAACTGGGCCCTACCACAAGTAACTTCCATGCGTCAAGGGGGGCCCTCGAGTATATCTAACATTCCTAGAAATTGGTTCCGCGCCACTTGCATGCACTGGAATCGAGGTCTGCCATGAGCGTGTTTTCAATGCAGTGCTAAAGTGGAGATCATGGCTGTTTTAAAAAAAGGGAACCCAAAAAAAGGTGGAGATAGTGGTATCCCCATCCCCCCGCCCACCACACGTGTCACTTCGAGGACTATGAACGGTCAAGTGTTTATAAACCCGCTCGGCCTTCTTCTTCCACGAGCTCGTGTCATTTTCCCCAATCTGCACCTACCGCGCATGCCGAAGCTCCTTCGCTTGCACCACCTCCTACCCTAGGTGCGCCATGAAGCGTACACGTGGAGACGAGACGGAGGTGAAGCCAGTTGAAGGCACAACAGCGGATGGCTCGGTCGTTGCCAAGCAGGCGGAGGCGTCTACTCCGGGCACGAACACCGCTCGTCACCGCGCCGTCGAGGGTTTGAGCTCATCCATCTAGCCTGTAGCCATCGCCGTCGAGTAGCAGGTGGCCAACAACATCATGGTACCAGTGGCAGATCTGGATGGAGGGCAGGCGGCAGGCGGCAGGCGGAGGCAATCCGGTGCTCTACATCAACGACCCCATCGCCGTCCAAGAAATCGTCAACGCAATTGCAGAGAATGACAAGTTTCAGGAGGAGGTCCCCGATGAGGAGTCTAAGGTACTACATTGCTAGCTTCTCTAGTCGCAGCCGCAGATTTCACTATTTATACATAGGATTTGCTCAATCGTGTATAGATTTTTTTGCTCTTGCAGTAGGGTAGTATATATATGGTTCGAACGGTCGACTGATGCATCTGCCATCTAGTCACAAAATCCCAATCCGTCTAGTCACAAAACCCCAATCTGCTCAACTGCCATCTAGTTGAGTTTGCTAGTTGAGTGTTTATTTCGATACAAAACATGCCTATAACATTACATTTCTATTCCTTACTAAGCCCAAATGATTCAATTTTTCCTCAAAATAGTGCAAGGGAGACACATCTGATGGTGTCGTTTTCTTAGGGATGGTTAGTGAACCAGAGGCAGCAATGTACATAAACAATATAGGTTCTGCTGTTGATATTTTGGTTCTCCAACTCCATCTCTGACAAAAATAACGAGGCCCTTAATTTATTCTCAGATGGAACCTATATTTATAATCTTTGTATTGTTTCTGATCTTTGAATGAGTCATATGATGCATATGTATATCCCTGAATATTGTTTTGTACGATTACATTTCAATTTCTTATTGTGGCTAATGATTCAAATTTGCCCCAAAAGAGAGGCAGACACCTTGGTGTCATATTTTTTCAGGGATGAGTTGGCAAACCTGGGGCCATGTACAAGAACAATATAGGTTGTGCAATTTTTACTTGCTTCGCTTACGCCATCCCTGAATAAACTTATGAGGCTGCAATCTTTATTCTACATTCATAGAACTATGATATTTGAATTATCTATTCCATCCATTTATAGTGTATAAGAATTACATTTCAGTTTGTCACCGTGGCCGATGATTGAAATTTTCCCCAAAAGAGTTCAAGGGGAGACACATATGATGGTGTTGTGTTTTAGGGATGGTTGGTGAACCTGCGGCACCAATGCACACAAACAATATAGGTTGTGCTATTGGTACTCTGGTTCTCCAACTCCATCTCTGAAAAAAAATTATGAGGCCCTTGATTTATTCTCATGTGGAACTACATATATGATCCTTGAATTGTTTTTGATCTTTGAATGGTTCGTATGATGCATATGTATATGAATGGTTTTGATCATAAGTATTTTTAACATGTACCTGCAGATTAATTATTTGATTTTTTATTTATAATTACAATATTTAGGCTTGTTTTTGTACCTAACTATGTATATCCCTGAATACTTTTTTGTATGATTGCATTTCAATTTCTTATTGTGGCCAATGATTCAAATTTGCCTCAAAAGAGAGGCAGAAACATTAGTGTCAGATTTTTTCAGGGATGAGTTAGCGAACCTGGGGCCATGTACAAGAACAATATAGGTTGTGCGATTGTTACTTGGTTCGCTTACGCCATCCCTGAAGAAACTTATGAGGCTGCAATCTTTATTCTACATTCATAGAACTATGATATTTGAATTATCTATTCCATGCCTGCATTCATAGTGTATAAGAATTACATTTCAGTTTGTCACCGGGGCCGATGATTGAAATTTGCCCCAAAAGAGTTCAAGGGGAGACACATATGATGGTGTTGTGTTTTAGGGATGGGTTGGTGAACCTGAGGCAGTAATGCACACAAACAATATAGGTTGTGTTGTTGGTACTTTGGTTCGGCAACTTCATCTCTGAAAAAAATTATAAGGCCCTTGATTTATTCTCATATGGAACTACATATATGATCCTTGAATTGTTTCTGATCTTTGAATGATTCGTATGAAGCATATGTATATGAATGGGTTTTATCATAAGTATTTTTAACATGTACCTAAAGAGTAATTGTTTGGTTTTTTATTTATAATTACCTTATTTAGGCTTGTTTTTGTACCTGACTATGTATATCCCTGAATATTGTTTTGTACGATTACATTTCAATTTCTTATTTTGGCCAGTGATTCAAAATTTCCCCAAAAGAGAGGCAAACACATTGGTGTCAGATTTTTTTAGGGATGAGTTAGCGAACCTGGGGTGATGTACAAGAACATTATAGCTTGGTTCACTCACTCCATCCCTGAAGAAACATATGAGGCCCCTAGATTTATTCTACATACACTCTGATGCAATTAATTGTCATTGTGTTGTGATGAAATGATATATGAATTGATCAAACTATTGCTGAGATGCTTTCTCTTTGATATCCACGGATATATTGTCTTACATATACATGTTGTCAATTCTGTGGTAGAGCAATGAGTTCTAAGTTATGTTCTTAAAAATCAACAGGAGGATGATGAAGAAGTGGACGATATCAAGGAATCCAGGGACAACAAGTGCCGCTACGTGCTCAGGCGGTTACGGTGTGGGCTAGTCTGTTTCTACCGTAGGGGGAGACTGTTCTGCCCATTCTGTGGCAGAGCAATCAATGTGGACCTCAACATCATGATCCAACACGCGGTGGGCATTTCCAGAGGCGGAGGCAGAAGGAATAGGATGATTACCTTGGCTCGGCACACAGCCTTTGGCAAATTCCTCCGAGATTATGTCAGGACTGGCTTATATCCCATCGACTAGGTTGTCCCTGCCTCTTGCTGATGCCCCTGCCTTGCTAGGCGTCTCAGTGTCCCGGCCTCCTGCTGCTGCCCCTGCTCCTGTGTGTGGCATGTAAGACAATATATCCTTGGTGTCTCTAGTGAACCTTCTACATATATATTAATCTACTCCTTTATATGGAGTGCCTTAACATTTCTAGTGTTCAATTATATTACTGATCATGCTCATGCACACTACAAAATATTTCTAGTGCTCGATTATATTATAATTGTCAAGGAATAAATCAACAAGTTAAATTGGTCGAAATTTTGTATTGAAGTAACTAAATGATCTCACATTGGGAGTGGACATTGGCAGAAGCCGGAGGCATCAGCCGAAGACCTTGGAGCAGCACACAGTCTTAAGCAAATTCCTTACAGGTTCAACAACGGGTTGCCGCCGCCCAGCTCAGCTTCGAATTTGCTTACAAGTTCAACATGGCAGAACTTCAGCTACCACAGAGACCTCGGCAGAGGTGGCAGAATTGGTACAGGTGCAACCACAGTGACGACAAGCTCGGATTCTGGAGGAGGAAAACAGGACCGAGCATGGTCAACATGGTGATAGATCTCACCGGGAAGCAATTCTCGTCCCCGCACCGTGCCATGGGTGTGGACACAATGAGGGCGAGCTCCGACTCGGGATGGGAAGGAGAGCGGGGCCGAGCAGGTTCGTCACATCCCAGCTCCGCGCCATGGCCACAACCATAGATTGCCGCTATGCGGAAGAAGAAAACGCGTAATGGATGCAGGCGCCACCGCTGCAAGCCTACAGGGAGGAGAGCAGGGACGAGCAAGTTCGTCCACATCCTAGCTCTGGGCCATGGCCACGATGCACCACAAATTGCCACTCCGGGGAAGAAGAAGATGTGTAATGGATGCAGGCGCCAACGTTGCAAGCCTAATTGACACCTAAGCGACGGAAGTGACATAACGATGAAAACTGATAGGAGGGCCAACTTGATGGCCGTTAGCCTAATATTTTGTATTGAAACATAAAGTTGAATTCGTGCCAAAAAATACCCTCTGAGTATTTGGCACGCCAACTATATTCATCGCGGCTGATTACAGGCAACTTTGTTACCGTGTTGCCTGGGCACCCCAACTTTCGGGCCGCAAAATGATATCCTCACTAATCGTGGGGTTGCCGGAGTGATAGAAACCTGAACCCCCGTTAAGAAACCTTTGCATAAGGGAGTGTAGGATCTCAAAGTTTAAGGATGTGGTTAGGTTTTTATCTTAATTACTTTCTTGTAGTTGTGGATGCTTGCAAGGGGTATAATCACAAGTATGTATTAGTCCTAGGAAGGTCAGTACATTAGCATAGGTTCACCCACGCAACACTTATCCAACCAGAGAAGATTAATCAAATATATGAAGCAAAAGCACTTGACAATGTTCCCATGTTTCCTCGAGAATGTTTGGTCATCTTAAGTAATACAACCGGCTTGTCCTTTGCTAAAGAAAGGATTGGGCCACTTGCTGCAATTATTATTATTGTCTTTTATTTACTCACACTTTATTTATCTGCATTATTAAAAACCCCTAAAAATCCGTTTGCTAAGTATTTACAGAGAATTCCTGATCCAAACCACTTTTCAACACCTTCTGCTCCTTGTTGGGTTCGACACTCTTACTTATCGAAAATACTATGATACACCCCCTATACTTGTGGGTCATCAAGAACGAAGTTCAACGCTGTATCAGCTCCGGCTCGTGCAGCAGATTCCTGCCACAAGCTCAGCTGAGTTTCGCACTCCCTTAGTTTTGCTATAAAAGCAGTGTTTCCTTTGGGAGTGGGCTTAGTGGTCCAGAGAGCGTGGAACATCCGAACTGCTGCCGGCATGATGTTTTCACCATAGTTCTTCACCAATTCCATATGGGTAGCGAGGCTCACCAACAAGTCCTCCGTGTCATAAGGAACTTACTCGGAGGTAGGGTCGGCTGGGTTACCTCGCTGCGCACGATACTTGGCTACAGCGGCAGAAGCAAGGGGATCACTTTCTAGGAAATTGCCTGCATGCAAAATGAAAGACATTAGTGAGCAAGAACACTTGATCCGGAGAGACAAGAATCGAAAAGAGGAAGAGAACTCACGTGAAATCTGGAAAAGGATCCGAGTTAGCTCATTATACACATCTACATTTCTGGTCTGGAGCTTCTCATACTCGGAGTTCACCGACTTAAGCTTTATGTCGGTTTCCTACGTTAAGTCCCTGTCCTTGGGGATCTGGGTCTTTAGCCACTCTTTCTCCTTGGAGAACTCCTAGTCAGCCTTATCTAGCTCAGATTTGTGGAAATCCTTGAGCTTATGGATTTCGGCATTGAGCCAAGTAATCTCAATGTCCTTGAGCCGTAGTTGAGCAATTTCATCATCTTTTTTCTTCAGCTCGGCCTTTTGCTTCCATGTTTGCTCGAGAAAATGAGTCATCATGTTAGGGATGGGCACACTATCTTGAAGTGTAACTACAATTGTGGGTTGACCCGGCAGGGCCGAGGTATAAATATTCGCCAAGTCAGGGAATGAGCATATAATTGCTAAGGGAACACGATAAATTACCCTGGATCTCAGCCAAGTTCTTGCGCATGATGACACTTTACGCCTTGGCCTCGGCTGCATGATTCGGATGGTAAGTTAATACGGATAACAAATGACTAGAGAGAGCGAAAATGCAAAGGTATTAAGCAAAGAAATTTACCCTTCTTCTGGTGATCAACCAACAATTTGCCATATCTCGCGCGAAGATCTTTGTATGAGTCCAGCAGGTGCTGGAACTCAGCAGTCTGGCGGTTGGTGGTGATCTAAAGTAAGCCAATATTAGTTCACAGATAGAAAGAAAGTTATTTGAAGTCAAGTCCGGGCCAAGTGGAACTTAACCCAGCTCTAGGCGAGTGGATATTCAAAGTCTACAAGATCCGGGCCAAGTGGAACTTAACTCGGCTCTATGTGTGTGGATATTCGAAGTCTACAAGATCCGGGCCAAGTGGAACATAAACCGGCCCTAGGTGTGTGGATATTCGAAGTCTATAAGATCCAGGCCAAGTAGAACTTAACCCGGCTCTAGGTGTGTGGATATTCAAAGTCTACAAGATCCGGGCCAAGTGGAACTTAACCCGACCCTAGGTGTGTGGATATTTGAAGTATATAAGATCTGGGCCAAGTGGAACTTAACCTGGCTCTAGGTGTGTGGATATTCGAAGTATATAAGATCCGGGTCAAGTGGAACTTAACCCGACTCTAGGTGTGTTGATATTTGAAAATGCTCAGGACTTACGCTAATTCTCTAGGAGCATCCGACCGAGTAATAAATTACTCCCTCGGAGGCTCGGGGACTAGTGGATATATCTATAGGTGGTTGCATGTATAAAAAGAATAACGGAAAAAGGCCTAGCTCCATCATCCCGCCAGCAAGGGAGATGGCCTTGTTAGCGGAGTTCATCTGAGCGCTAAACTCCACCAGACCAAACATCTCCAGGAGATCATCTTGCGGGTTTATAAATTCGGCATCATTCCAATTATGGACACACTCTATGAACGCCGGACTATAGCTCTCCCTGCTAAGTGAATGGCTCGTCACCAAGCCCTTGGCATGGGCATCCTACCTTGCAGACTGAGCAGCAGCCAGACTGGTATGCAAGGTCAACTGCTTGCTACTCTTAGATCCGGAGGTTGAATCCTTGGATGGCTCAGTGGCTTTCTTGCTCTTACCAGCGAACTTCGGCCGCTGTAGAAAAGCCGAGGCTGCTACTCCGGATTGGGCTTGAGAGGCTGGCGGAAATATGTCTTTGATAGACATGGTTGATCCGGAGGCAGCAGCTAGAGACTTCCTAGAAGTTGGCTTGGATGTGGCTGTTGATGTTACTGTTGCTGGCGCTGGTGCTGGTGCTGGTGATGATGCTGGTGCCATGGGTACTGGTGCTGCTGGTACTGCTGATGCTGCTGGTGCTGATACTGGTGATACAGGAGAAACGGGAACATAAAAATATGTTGTCTGGGGTGGTGCCGATGAAGCTAGCACCTCAAAGGTTGACGGTGGAGGCGAAGCCGGAGAATTGGGCGCGTCTGTCATAGCCGTATCCTCGGCAGCTCCACTGCCCCCCACGCCGGTGTTGCCCCCCTCATGGTGAGGTGAGCTCTGATCCGGCACTACCACGGAATCCTCTTGGATGGGACTCAGCAGACGAACGCCATCGTCGCGGGGGGGGGGGGGGGGGAGATGGGGCACTCCGGATTGGATAGGAGATGTTGGGGCCACTCTAGGGAACAACCCTAGGAGCGCTGCAGAAATGTAAAACAACAAATCAAAGGGAGAAAGAAAGGCAAGTAATAGGGAAACGCAAAAGGACCAAGACCCAGAAATGAGCAGGGAAAGGAAAATGACTTACTCATCCGAGGTTGGGGGCTCCTGAGGCTTGGGCATCCTCCGGGCAATGCTCTTGGTAGCAGGCTTGGCCGGAGCCTTGACCCCGGACTTCTTCTGCCTCTTCTTGTGAAGGGGCGCCTCCGAAGCTGCGGCCGAGGTAGCCGGATGCTTCTGGGAAGGGGAAGGAGCCGGATCATCCGTGGAGAGAGGGGGAACCTCGAGGACCTGACCCGCCGGGTTAGCTGAGGATTCGGAGGTAACCGGGAACGCGTAAGAGATATGCACCGGGTCAAGTACCTCCATAACCTCAACATCGAAGTCATCGTCATCCGGCCAATCCCTTAGCGAAGAGGCCTTACCAGAGGGTCGCTTGGTGCTATCCGGAATAGGCAAGAACCTCTCCGAGTTAGGATCCTCCTCGTTCAGCTCTGCACGGTCCGCCACCCATTTGAGGGCTGGCTCCTTTCCATCCTCAACTGTCTCCTGGAGAAACCGTTGAGAGCAAAAGTACTAAATGGTTAAGTTAGATAGCTATCCGACATACCGCAAGACCTGGAGCAAATGCCAGAAGAGGAGTATACCTTAGGAGGCAAGTTGGCCCGTGTGAAGGGTGCAAGCCCCCACTTCTATGGCTCGGTGAACTCCTTCTCTACCTTAAAAATGGCCTTGACCCGGCGGAATACCTTGGAGTTGTTAAGCTCGAAGGAGGAGGTCTGGTGGGGGTCAAGGGGGCCACTCAAATGGAAGATCTTGTGGGAGCACTTCTGAAGGGGGAGACCCGGCTATGGACAAAGGTGATCATAATGTCTTCGCTGCAGCCTGATAAGCTCCTTGATCCGGCGATCAATCTGGTTTGCTAAAGTTGTAGGTCGCTTCGGGATCTTCTCCCATAAGGAGGTGTCCAGGACGCCCATCTTGAAGGGGAGGAGCCAGATCAAGTCTTCGCCCGAGTTGTTCCGGACGTAGAAGAAGGTCCGGACCTAGCCTTTGCAAGATTCAAGGCTAGTAACCTGGGGGAAAGAGGAGTTCTTGAGGGGAGAGATTGAGGCTCCATCGACTGGGTCAGATATTTATCGGTGGGAGCTAGATGCTTGTTTGGGACAACATTTTTCTTGAGACCAAAGAACTTGATCCAAAGTTCTTTGGTAGGCTAGAGCCCGACGTAACCCTCAATGCCAGAGGCGAAGGATGAAAGAGAAGTAATGGCGTTGGCAGGGAGATGGTGTGGCTGAAGCTGATAAGTGGAGATGAAATCGCTGAAGAAATCACTTACGGGGAGGCCGAAGCCTCGCTGGAAGTGGGAGAGGAAGACGACGAACTCGTCGGGATTTGGAGAGGGAGCTATCTCCTGGGCAGCGAGGCATCACATGACGCCCGCAGGGATGCGGCAGGTCGCATACAACCAATCAATGTCATCTGGGCACACGAACACGCCCGCCCAGGCACCGCGCTTGTGAGCCTCATCTTCTTCCTCCTCTTGAGCGACGACGGTGGCCTCCTCCTCAGTCATGGCTAACTCAAGCTCTTCGAGGAAGTAGTCGGAAAAGGAATAGCCATTGGATGGGAACTTGGAGGTGTAGGGCCCCATGACGGAAGGCCTGACAGAAGCGGTGGCATGGTCGCGACGAGCAGCTAAGCACGGCAGCAGCGCTAAGGCTGAGGCAGCGGAGACCTTGGTGCGGCACGCAACCTTCGACAAATTCCTTACAAGTTCAACAATGGGTTGCCACCGCCCAGCTCCTAATTCACTTACAGGTTCAATATGGCAGAACTTGAGCTACCACAGAGACCTCGACAGAGGTGGCAGAATTGGTGCAGGTGCGACCACAACGACGGCGAGCTCGGATTCTCGAGGAGGAAAACATGACCGTGCATGGTCGATATGGTGAAAGATCTCACCAGGAACTAATTCTCGTCCCCGCACCGTGCCATGGGTGCGGCCATGGTGAGGGTGAGCTCCGACTCGGGATGGGGAGGAAAGCGGGGCCGAGACGGTCCGTCACGTCCTAGCTCCGCGCCATGGCCGCGACCACAGATTGCCACCCCGGGGAAGAAGAAGACGCGTAATGGATGCAAGCGCCAACAATGCAAGCCTACAGGGACGAGAGTAGGGCCGAGCAGGTTCGTCCACGTCCCAGCTCCACGCCATGGCTGCGACACCCCGCGGATTGCCGCTCCGGGGAAGAAGAAAACGTGTAATGGATGCATGCGCCAACGCTGCAAGCCTAATTGACGCCAAAGCAACGTGAGCGACATAACAGCAAAAACTTTCAGGGGGCCCAACTTGACGGCCATTAGCCTGATATTTTGTATTGAAATGTAAAGTTGAATTCGTGATGAAAAAGACCCTTTGAGTATTTGGCACGCCAAATGTGGTCATCGTGGCTGATTCTAGGCAACTTGGGTACCGCGTTTCCTGGGCGCCTTAACTTTCGGGCCACAAAATGATATTCTCCTATCCCCCTCCCTCTATATTCACAGGTGGCTCTGGTTCTCGTCGTGGTCGCACCAAAGCCAAGTCCAAAAGAGGGGATCCATAGTTTGATGAAGAAGCTGGATAGTATGTGATTCCTCCCTCTAACAGGAAGTAGCAGGCCAGAGATGCTCCCTATATGCGAAGGGAAATTGAGAGGATTCAGAATGAGGCTCGTGCCAAGAGAGCAAAGTACGACAACTTACAGTCCTTGTCTCACATGACCAAGAAAGAGTACCACGAGCTGTGCAAGACAAGATTCTATGACATGCCAAGAACCAGCGATGACCCCTGCTTTTGGAGGAAGGAGCAGAAGGTGTTCTAAAAAATATCTATCACAAGCTCAGCAAGTCCTCGGTTTGTCCACATCGATATATGGACTTTCCCTACATGTGTGCCAATAACTACTTCACATATGCTCTTTGGGTCACTAAGAATCTTGGGTTGCATGATCTTATGGAGCTCCATGAGGGGCTTGTTGGTTTGCGGCCCGAAATTTGTTGGGCGAGTGCATCGCGGGGCCTGAGTTGCCTATAATTTCCGCGTTTCACAAAGTTGGGCTGCCAACTACCGAGAGGGGCCATTTCGAGGAAAACTCATCTCACCCTACCAAATTCAAATATTCTGTCAAACTTCCTCATGAAGTAGACGATCGGGACCCCCATGTCAGTAATCTGGCCACGACGCGAGCACCAGCGCGGCAACCACTTAGGAAAATCGAGAAACTAAGGGGCTTGGTGCGTTGACCAAATTCACAAATCCAGTCCCTCCTTTCACATGAACCATAGCACTGGCGGCATTGAAATCCACCCGCCAACCAGAACGATCCCTTCGGACATTTGACTTCTGGTTCCAAGTGGCTACGCCCACTCGCTGATCCCAAGATCCAATGGTGCATGTCGTGCCCACAGTTGCAAGGCTCTAGCCCGCCTCCGTCGCTGACGACCTTAGCAGCACGGAGGATGGCAGATCCTACTACCGAGGAAGAAGAAGTTCTGGCTACATGTGGGTGAGCTACTATTCTCTTTTCTATTCGCACTAACTAATTCTGCTAGCTGGCTATTGAAACTAGAATTGTTTGCTAGGCCAACACTGACAAACAAGTTTTGTCCATAGTTTTCTATCAAGTGGGATCTCCGTGGACCGCCCTTACGTGGTTATGGTAGCCCTCTTCAGCTACGACTCTAAATTAACAAGCGTGAAGGGCAAATGGTACGGACACTATTGTATCACGATGGAAGAAGCGCTTGCACAGATATGCACTATCCCTAGTATGGTTGCTGCTCTCTGTAATCATGCTGAAATAGGGCTGAAGCAGACTGCAAAGTTTAGCTTCATGGATGAATGAGGCATCATGGTTCCTCTAACGTGTGACAGTCAGCTTATTGGGTTGATGAAAAGGTATGGTTCCGCTTGCATGTTTATGCTGAATTATGATGTACTGGATGTGAAAGCTGCTGCAACTTGGAGTCACTTTGCTATTCTTGGATAGGGTGATCACTCGAACCCTTGCTCTTGGTAAGCAAAAGTCTCTTGGGTTTCGCATGTTTGTGATGAATTGTCATTTTTGTTTTGTTTACTCTGTAGATATTAGCAAGTTAGCCATGTCTTGTTGCTTTCACAGGAAGCTCCGCAAGGTTAGAAACTTGACTGCCAGGTCAGTCATTTTACTGCTGGAAGAAAATGAAAATGAGTGCAGTGATGATGCTAGAAACGATTATGGTGCTGATTGTCTCGGCGATGCATAGTACGTGATACGAAGGAAATTGTTACCCAGGAAGAGGAAGACGGCAATAAATGAAGAAGACAGTGGATGTGAAGGCTTGACACCCAGGCATGGGAAGAAGGCTGCTGGCAATGAAGATGCATAATAATGTGTTAACCTTGAACCTATATTTGTAATTCGGTTAGATTCTGGAGCTCTGTGTGTGGAACTTGTCAGGCGAAACAATCTACCCATGTCCTCGGAGTAAAATGTACCGTGACTTGAGGTTTGGAAATGGCTGAGTCACTGGTTGAATCAGAAATTGTGAGTGTGCCACTACTACCTGAAAACACGTAGCACCGGGACCACGATTGCTGAGGGGCAGGAGGTCTCCAATTTCGATGGAATGTTAGTGGAACAAAAATAAATTATTTAAGCTGCTACACTCCATGAAGCAGCAACTTATTTTAGCTGCTGGACAATGACATGGCAACATATGGAAACTCGTAATGCTCATATAATGAGGAAATCGGTACCACTTTCTAGCCTAATCTTGAGCCCGTCTATCTCACCACCTCCGTACTCCTGCATCCCCTGCATCTGGCGAAGCTTCTGGATCTCCAATAACAGGGACAGGGTGTTCGTGCTTCCACTTTACAAATTGTGGCTGTGCCATTTGCATGCAGCAGAATCCACGTAGATTATGTTTAAACATACCACCAAAGTGAGATTACCATCATCATCAGACAAAATGAAGTAATGGAGGGCTAAGACTGATTAACGGGTGACCAATTTTTTCCTCCCAAGACTCCAAGACCACTAGTTCAGACAGCTAGGTCAACGAGAACTATTATTACAATTAAAAAAGTATGGAGCTCAAGATAAATAGAACTAGTTATCACACATCTCCTTGATCTTCCTAATCTTAGCCCGATGCGCATCTTCCTGCAAGAGCAAGGATCGAATTGGCTGCGCCGTCCTTTTAGCATCTTCCTTGTATAGCTTCAATTGTTTCTCTACATTTATCCTAATGCACCTGTCAATACCCATAGTTGTGAACTGCAGGACTTTGGACTAGTGAAGTTTATTCCTTGCTTGAGTTAATTCTTGCTCTACTTTAGCCTTCAGGGCCAACGCCACGTCTCTCTCCTTCTCGACTTTGCTAACCTTGTCTTGCACCCTCCTGAGATCTCGGTGAAGCTTGTTTGTGTCAACATGGTCAAATAACTTCATCTCAGCACTCTCAAGAATTGAGTTAACCATGGCTTCTTTCAACTCAACAGTCATATCCCATAGTTTGTCTAGCATTTTGTGCATCGATTTGGGCCACTCTTGATCTACCAATTTGACAACACCGGAACTTCTGCATGGCAACACTGCACCCTGTCCTTCACCCTAAAAACCTCCTCCCTGCGTTGCGTCATTCGAATGCTACAAGTTTAGCAGGCACATCTCCATGTTCACATAGAGGAGGACTATCTTCCTCCGCTAAACCATGATAGTTGGAGTCATACATCGTTTGGTTGGCCTAACAGATCATACATGCATGAGTAATCTGAGTAGATCTAGCTCGAAATAGATAAATGGCCACAAATGTTAGAGATGAGATGACTCACATCGAAATCACCATCGTCGTCGTCATGACGCGTTTCCTCACCGTCTCCCCTTGAACCCATGGTGAAAGGGGGGTGGGAGATTGGGGTGGCTGCAGGAGAGATCACTGGAGGCGCCGTCGGCTTGTGGCTACGGCGGGATGGAAGAGAAGTAGGGAAAGTGGCTTCGAGTGGAAGGAAGAGAAGTATGGGGAGGAAGAGAAATAAAGGGGATATGACACTAGTAGGTGGGCCCACTGAACACGTGATATTGGAAAGTGGGAGCGCGCGGTATTGCCAGTTTCTCCAGAGCAAGCAGACAGTAAGCGTGGCGAGTCATGTCGCAGAATAGCCTACTCGGGGATCACTCTTATCAAGAACCATCAGAATCGTCAAAGCGCCACGATCGAACGGTCTGTAACAATCGCGATGTAGAACAAGTGTCTTGGGGCATGCTTTATGAAAAGAACAAACATGCAATGACATCTAGGGGTTTATGAAAAGAACACACTTTCAATGACATCTAGTGGAACCATGTGGTTTATGAAAAGAACAAACATGCAATGACATCTATGGGTTTATGAAAAGAACACACATCCAAATGGTTTATGAAAAGAACACACTTGCAATAACATCTAGTGGATCCATGTGGTTTATGAAAAGAACACACATACAAGTGGTTTATGAAAATAACAAGCATGGAATGACATCTAGTGGATCCATGTGGTCTATGAAAAGAGCACACATGCAATGACATCAAGTGGATCCATGTGGTTTATGAAAAGAACAAGCATGCAATGACATCTGGTGTATCCATGTGGTTCATGAAAAGAACACACATGCAATGACATCAAGTGGTTTATGAAAAGAACACACATACAAGTGTGTTACAAAAAGAACACACATGCAATGGCATCTAGTGGATCCATGTGGTTTATGAGAAGAACAAACATGCAATGACATCTAGTGGATACATGTGGTTTATAAGAAGAACAAAAATGCAATGACATCGAGTGTTTTATGGAAATACCACACATCCAAGAGGTCTATGCAATGAACACACATGCAATGACATCTAGTGGATCCATATGGTCTATGAAAAGAACACACATGCAATGACATCTGGTTGATCCATGTGGTTTATGAAAAGAACAATCATGCAATGACATCTAGTGTATACATGTGGTCTATGAAAAGAACACACATGCAATGGCATCTAGTGGATCCATGTGGTTTATGAAAAGAGCACACATCCAAGTGGTTTATGAAAAGAACACACATGCAATGGCATCTAGTGGATCCATGTGGTTTATGAGAAGAACAAACATCCAGTGACTCTAGTGGATCCATATGTGGTTTATGAAAAGAACACACATCCAGTGACTCTAGCTATGGTTTATTAAAAGAACACACATGCAATGCGACTGGTGGATCCATGTGGTTTATGAAAAGAACACACATGCAATGAGACTGGTGGATCCATATGTGGTTTGTGAAAAGATCAGACATGCAATGACACTTGTGGATCCATGTGGTTTGTGAAAAGAACACACATCCAATGACACTAGTGGATGCATATGTGGTTTGTGAAAATAACACACATGAAATGACTCTAGCTGTGGTTAATGAAAAGAACACACATGCAATGACTCGAGCTGTGGTTTATTGAAAGAACACACATGTAATGACACTGGTGTATCCATCTGGTTTGTGAAAAGAACAGACATGCAATAAATCTAGCTATGGTTTGTGAAAAGAACACACATGCAATGACACTGGTGGATCCATATGTGGTTTGTGAAAAGAACACACATGAAATGACTCTAGTTGTGGTTAATGAAAAGAACACACATGCAATGGCTCTAGCTATGGTTTATTGAAAGAACATACATCCAATGACACTGGTGGATCCATGTGGTTTGTGAAAAGAACAAACATGCAATGACTCTAGCTATGGTTAATGAAAAGAACACACATTTCAATGACATTGGTGGATCCATATATGGTTTATGAGAAGCACACACATGTAATGACACTGGTGGATCCATATGTAGTTTGTGAAAAGAATAGACATGCAATGAACTCCGGTGGATCCATATGTGGTTTGTGAAAAGAACACACATCCAGTGTCTCTAGTGGATCCATATGTGGTTTATGAAAAGAACACACATCCAGTGACTCTAGATGTGGTTTGTGAAAAGAACACACATGAAATGACACTATGGGATCCATGTGTGGTTTATGAGAAGAACACACATGCAATGACCCTGGTCGCTCCATACGTGGTTTGTGAAAAGAACACACACGCAATGAACTCTGGTGGATCCATATGTGGTTTGTGAAAAGAACATACATGCAATGACTCTAGTGGATCCATATGTGGTTTGTGAAAAGAACACACATCCAGTGACTCTAGTGGATCCATATTTGGTTTATGAAAGGAACACACATCAAGTGACTATGGATGTGGTTTATTAAAAGAACACACATGCAATGATACTGGGGATCCATATGTGGTTTATGAGAAGAACACACATGCAATGACATTGGTGGATCCATATGTGGTTTGTGAAAAGAACACACATGCAATGAACTCTGGTGGATCCATATGTGGTTTGTGAAAATAACACACGGCTAGTGACTCTAGTGGATCCATATGTGGTTTATGAAAAGAACACACATCCACTGACTCTAGATGTGGTTTGTGAAAAGAACACACATGCAATGACACTATGGGATCCATGTGTGGTTTATGAGAAGAACACACATGCAATGACACTGGTCGATCCAAACGTGGTTTGTGAAAAGAACACACACGTAATGAACTCTGGTGGATCCATATGTGTTTTGTGAAAATAACACACATGCAATGAACTCTGGTGGATCCATATGTGGTTTGTGAAAATAACATACATGCAATGACTCTAGTGGATCCATATGTGGTTTATGAAAAGAACACACATCCAGTGACTCTAGCTGTGGTTTATTAAAAGAACACACATGCAATGACACTAGGGGATCCATATGTGGTTTATGAGAAGAACACACATGTAATAACTCTAGTGGATCCATATGTGGTTTATTAAAAGAGCACACATCTAGTGACTCAAGTCGTGGTTTATGAAAAGAACACACATCCAATGACACTAGTGGATCCATATGTGGTTTGTGAAAAGAAGACACATCAAATGACTCTAGCTGTGGTTAATGAAAATAATACACATGCAATGACTGTAGGTGTGGTTTATTGAAAGAACACACATGCAATGACACTGGTGGATCCATGTGGTTTGTGAAAAGAACAGACATGCAATGACTATAGCTGTGGTTAATGAAAAGAGCACACATTTGAATGACACCGGTGGATCCGTATGTGGTTTGTGAAAACAACACACATGCAATGACACTAGTGGATCCATATGTGGTTTGTGAAAAGAACAAACATCTAGTTATTCTAGCTATGGTTTATTAAAAGAACACAACATGCAATGAACTTTGGTGGATCCATATGTGTTTTATGAAAAGAACACACATGTAATGTCACTGGTGGATCCATATGTGGTTTGTGAAAAGAACACACATGAAATGACTCTAGATGCGGTTAATGAAAAGAACAGTCATGCAAGACACTGGTGGATCCATATGTGGTTTGTGAAAAGAACACACATGCAATGACTCTAGTTGTGGTTTATGAAAAGAACACACATGTAATGACACTGGTGGATCCATATGTGGTTTGTGAAAAGAACACACATGAAATAACTCTAGATGTGGTTAATGAAAAGAACGGACATGCAATGACCCTAGTGGATCCATATGTGGTTTGTGAAAAGAACACACATGCAATGAACTCTGGTGGATCCATATGTGGTCTATGAAAAGAACAGACATGCAATGACACTAGTTGTGGTTAATGAAAAGAACACACATTCAATGACACTAGGGGATGCATATGTGGTTAATGAAAAGAACACACATGCAATGACACTGGTGGATCCATATGTGGTTTGTGAAAAGAACACACATGCAATGACACTGGTGGATCCATATGTGGTTTTATGAAAGAACACACATGCAGTGAACTCTGGTGGATCCATATGTCGTCTATGAAAAGAACAGACATGCAATGACTCTAGTGGATCCTTGTGTGGTTTGTGAAAAGAACAGACATGCAATGACTCTAGTGGATCCTTGTGTGGTTTGTGAAAAGAACAGACATGCAATGCCATCATGTATGCCACGATGTATTTCATTGTACAAGACACTCAGTTTCCATTTTTATACTACTCAGTTTTGCCCTTGGGTTTTTGATACTACTCAGTTTTGCCCTCTCTTTGTTTCATAGAAGCCCAAACCTGTGCTCACTCTGTCTGCTACGCCCTGATTGGTTGACATAGTTGTCACGTAGATCGTGCGCACCTACCATTGATCCTGTCCGATCCAATGAGGATCTTTGCACATGTCATGCCCTTCATAGTGCAGCGTGAAACAGCACGGACGTCTCCCTCAGCGAGACTTCTACAAGAAGGAACATGAAGCCATCCATGGAAAAATTCGTCGAGTGGTCATGTCATGTTAAATAAAGTCTGAAAAGCCTACTACTGCTACTACAACACATGCATAGGGCAACAGGGGCATTGAATGTACGGTTGTTGACGGGACGCTACTATTTATTGCCACTTGATTTTCGTAAGACATATCCCATTTTTACACAGCACTCTCAATCTCACTTCCAACTGGGCCCTACCGCAAGTAACTTCCATGTGTCAAGGGAGCCCTCGAGTAGAATTAATGTTGCTAGAAATTGGTTCTGCACCTCTTGCATGCAGTGGAATCGAGGTCTGCCATGAGCGTGTTTTCGATGCAGTTCTAAAGTGGAGATCGTGGTTGTTTCAAGAAAAGAGAACCCAAAAAAATGGAGATCGTGGTAGCCCCATCCCCCCCGCCCACCACACGTGTCCAGTCAAGGACTACGAACGGTCCAGTGTTTATAAACTCGCTCGACCTTCTTCTTCCCCGAGCTCGTGTCATTTTCCCCAATCTGCCTAGTCCCAAAACCCTAATCTGCACCTACCGCCATTTACACCACCTCATTCCCTAGGTGCGCCATGAAGCGTACGCATGGAGACGAGCCGGAGGTGAAGCCAGTTGAAGGCGTAGCAGAAGATGGCTCGGTCGTTGCCAAGCAGGAAAAGGCATATTCTCCGGGCATGAACACCTCTCGTCGCTGCGCAATCGAGGGTTCGAGCTCATCCGTCCATCCAGTAGCCATCACCGTCAAGCAGTAGGTGGCCGCCAATGTCGTGGTGCCAGCGGCAGATCTGGATGGGGGCAGGCGGCAGGCCGAGGCAATCCGGTGCTCTACATCAATGACCCCATCGCCATCCAAGAAATCTTTGACGCAATTGCAGAGAATGACGAGTTCGAGGTGGAGGTCCCTGATGAGGAGTCTGAGATACTACATTGCTAGCTTCTCTAGTCGTTGCCGCAGATTTCATTGTTCATACATAGGATTTTCTCAATCATGTATAGATTCTTTTGCTCCTGAAGTCGGGTATTATATATATGGTTCGAACAGTCGATTGATGCATTTTCCATCTAGTCACAAAACCCCAATACATCTAGTCACAAAACCCCAATCTGCTCATCTGCCATCTAGTAAATTTACATTTGCTCAACTCGTTGTTGTTCATACGTTTCTTCTTATGCTATAAATTTAATCGATTAACATTTGATTTAGGGGTTTTAGGGTTTGCTAGTTGAGTGTTAATTTCGATACACAACATGCCTATAACATTACATTTCTATTTCTTACTGAGCCCAATGATTCAATTTTGCCCCAAAATAGTGCAAGGGAGACACATCTGATGGTGTCATTTCCTTAGGGATGGTTAGTGAACCTGAGGTAGCAATGTACATAAACAATATAGGTTGTGCTGTTGGTATCTTAGTTCTCCAACCCCATCACTGAAAAAGGTAATGAGGCCCTTAATTTATTCTCATATGGAACATATATATACATATAATCTTTGTATTGTTTCTGATCTTTGCATGAGTCGTATGATGCATATGTATATCCCTGAATATTGTTTTGTACGATTACATTTCAATTTCTTATTGTGGCTAATGATTCAAAATTTCCCCAAAAGAGAGGTAGACACAATGGTGTCAGATTTTTTCAGGGATGAGTTAGCGAACCGGGGGCGATGTACAAGAACAATATAGGTTGTGCAATTGTTACTTAGTTCGCTTACGCCATCCCTGAAGAAACTTATGAGGATGCAATCTTTATTCTACATTCATAGAACTATGATATTTGAATTATGTATTACTTGCATTCATAGTGTATAAGAATTACATTTCAGTTTGTCACCGAGGCGTATGATTGAAATTTGCCCCAAAAGAGTTCAAGGGGAGACACATATGATGGAGTCGTGTTTTAGGGATGGGTTGGTGAACCTGGGGCAGCAATGCACACAAACAATATAGGTTGTGATGTTGGTACTTTGGTTCTCCAACTCCATGTCTGAAAAAATTAAGAGGCCCTTGATTTATTCTCATATGGAACTACATATATGATCCTTGAATTGTTTCTGATCTTTGAATGATTGCTATGATGCATATGTATATGCATGGTTTTGATCATAAGTATTTTTAACATGTACCTGAAGACTAATTGTTTGGTTTTTTTATTTATAATTATAATATTTAGGATTGTTTTTGTACCTGACTATGTATATCCCTGAATATTGTTTCGTAGGATTACATTTCAATTTCTTATTGTGGCCAATGATTCAAACTTGCCCCAAAAGAGAGGCAGACACATTGGTGTCAGATTTTTCAGGGATGATTAGGAAACCTAGGGCATTGTACAAGAACAATATAGGTTGCGCAATTGTTACTTGGTTCTCTTACGCCATCCCTGAAGAAACTTATGAGGCCCCTAGATTTATTCTACATACACTCTGATCCAATTAATTGTCATTTTGTTGGGATGAAATGATATATGAATTGATCAAACTATTGTTGAGATGCTTTCTCTTTGATATGAACTTAATATTGTCTTACATATATATGTTGTCAATTCTTGAGTTGTATTACAATTCAATCATATGTATGAGTTCTAAGGTATGTTCTTAAAAATCAATAGGAGGATGATGATGAAGTTGAGGATAGCAAGGAATCTATGGACAACAAGAGCCGCTACATGCTGCGGCGGTTATGTTGTGGGAAAATGTGTCCCTACCGTAGGGGGAGACTGTTTTACCCATTCTTTGGTAGAGCAATCAACGTGGACCTCGACAACATGATCCAGCACATGGTGGACGTTGGCAAAGGCGGAGGCAGAAAGCATAAGCCGATTACCTTGGCACGGCACCTAGCCTTCGGCAAATTCCTCCGGGAGTATGTCAGGACTGGCCTGTATCCCCTTGACTAGGCTGCTCCTACCCTGCTAGGCATCTCTATCGGCCTCCTACTGCTTCCCCTCCTTTTACTTTGTTTTAGTTAATTATTACATGTGTGTTGCATGTAAGACAATATATCCGTGGTGTCTCTGGTGAACCTTCTATATATATGTATTAATCTACTCCTTTATATGGAGTGCCTTAAAATTTCTAGTGTTCAATTATATTACTGATCATGCTCATGCATAGTACCAAATATTTCTAGTGTTCGATTATATTATAATTGTCAAGGAATGCATCAACAAGTTAAATTGGTCGAAATTTCATATAGAAGTTGGACGTTGGCACAAGCCGAGGCCGAAGGCATTAGCCGAAGACCTTAGCACGGCATGCAGCCTTCGGCAAATTCCTTACAGGTTCAACAATGGGTTGCCACTGCCCAGATCCGAATTCGCTTACAGCTTCAACATGGAAGAACTTGAGCTACCACAGATACCTCGGTAGAGGTGGCAGAATTGGTGCGGGTGCGACCACAAGGACGGCGAGCACGGATTCTAGAGGAGGAAAACATGACCGAGCATGGTTGATATGGTGACAGATCTCACCGGGAATCAGTTCTCTTCCCCGCACCGTGCCATGGGTGCGGCCATGGTGAGCGTGAGCTCTGACTCGGGATGGGGATGAGAGCGGGGCCGAGCAGGTTCATCCTAGCTCCGCGCCATGGCCACGACCACATATTGCTGCTCCGGGGAAGAAGAAGACGCGTAATGGATGCAGGCGCCAACGCTGCAAGCCTACAGGGAGGAGAGCAGGGCCGAGCAGGTTCGTCCATGTCCCAGCTCTATGCCATGGCCGCGACGCCCCACGGATTGCCCTCCCGGGAAGAAGAAAACGTGTAATGGATGCATGTGCCAACACTGCAAGCCTAATTGATGCCAAAGCGACGTGAGCAACATAACAGCGAAAACTGACAGGGTCCCAACTTGACGACCGTTAGAATGATATTTTGTATTGAAATGTAAAGTTGAATTCATGCCGAAAAAGACCGTGTGAGTATTTGGCACGCAAACTTTGGTCATCGTGGCTAATTACAGGCAACTTGGGTACCGTGTTGCCTGGGCGCCTCAACTTTCAGGTCACAAAATGATATTCTCCTATCCCCCTCCCTCGATATTCACAGGTGGCTCTGGTTCTCGTCATGGTCGCACCAAAGCCAAGTCCAAAAGAGGGGATCCATAGTTTGATGAAGAAGCTGGACAATATGTGATTCCTTCCTCTAATAGGAAGTAGCAGGCCAGAGATGCTGCCTATATGCGAAGAGAAATTGAGAGGATTTAGAATGAGGCTCGTGCCAAGAGAGCAAAGTACCACAACTTACAGTACTTGGCTCACATGACCAAGAAAGATTACCATGAGCTACGCAAGACAAGATTCTATGACATGCCAAGAACCAGTGATGACCCATGCTTTTGGAGGAAGGAGCAGAAGATGTTCTAGAAAATATCTATCATAAGATCAGCAAGTCCTCGGTTTGTCCACAGCGATATATGGATTTTCCCTACATGTGTGCTTATAACTACTTCACATATGCTCTTTGGGTCACTGAGAAGCTTGGGTTGCATAATCTTATGGAGCTCCATGAGGGGCTTGTTGGTTTGCGGCCCGAAAGTTGCTGGGCGAGTGCATCGTGGGGCCTGAGTTGCTATTGGTACTCTAGTTCTCCAACTCCATCTCTGAAAAAAATTATGAGGCCCTTGATTTAATCTCATGTGGAACTACATATATGATCCTTGAATTGTTTCTGATCTTTGAATGGTTCGTATGATGCATATGTATATGAATGGTTTTGATCATAAGTATTTTTAACATGTACCTGCAGATTAATTGTTTGATTTTTTATTTATAATTACAATATTTAGGCTTGTTTTTGTACCTAACTGTGTATATCCCTGAATAGTTTTTTGTATGATTGCATTTCAATTTCTTATTGTGGCCAATGATTCAAATTTGCCTCAAAAGAGAGGCAGACACATTGGTGTCAGATTTTTTCAGGGATGAGTTAGCGAACCTGGGGCCATGTACAAGAACAATATAGGTTGTGCGATTGTTACTTGGTTCGCTTACGCCATCCCTGAAGAAACTATGATATTTGAATTATCTATTCCATGCCCGCATTCATAGTGTATAAGAATTACATTTCAGTTTGTCGCCGGGGCTGATGATTGAAATTTGCCCCAAAAGAGTTCAATTGGAGACACATATGATGGTGTTGTGTTTTAGGGATGGGTTGGTGAACCTGAGGCAGTAATGCACGCAAACAATATAGGTTGTGTTGTTGGTACTTTGGTTCGGCAACTCCATCTCTGAAAAAAATTATAAGGCCCTTGATTTATTCTCATATGGAACTACATATATGATCCTTGAATTGTTTCTGATCTTTCAATGATTCGTATGAAGCATATGTATATGAATTGGTTTTATCATAAGTATTTTTAACATGTACCTGAAGAGTAATTGTTTGGGTTTTTATTTATAATTAATATTTAGGCTTGTTTTTGTACCTGACTATGTATATCCCTGAATATTGTTTTGTACGATTACATTTCAATTTCTTATTGTGGCTAGTGATTCAAAATTTCCCCAAAAGAGAGGCAAACACATTGGTGTCAGATTTTTCAGGGATGAGTTAGCGAACCTGGGGTGATGTACAAGAACATTATAGCTTGGTTCACTCACTCCATCCCTGAAGAAACTTATGAGGCCCCTAGATTTATTCTACATACACTCTGATGCAATTAATTGTCATTGTGTTGAGATGAAATGATATATGAACTGATCAAACTATTGCTGAGATGCTTTCTCTTTGATATCCACGGATATATTGTCTTACATATATATGTTGTCAATTCTGTGGTAGAGCAATGAGTTCTAAGTTATGTTCTTAAAAATCAACAGGAGGATGATGAAGAAGTGGACGATATCAAGGAATCCAGGGACAACAAGTGCTGCTACGTGCTCAGGCGGTTACGGTGTGGGCTAATCTATTTCTACCGTAGGGGGAGACTGTTCTGCCCATTTTGTGGTAGAGCAATCAATGTAGACCTCAACATCAGGATCCAACACGTGGTGGGCATTGCCAGAGGCGGAGGCAGAAGGAATAGGATTATTACCTTGGCTCGGCACGCAGCCTTTGGCAAATTCCTCCGGGATTATGTCAGGACTGGCTTATATCCCATCGACTAGGTTGTCCCTGCCTCTTGCTGATGCCCCTGCCCTGCTAGGCATCTCAGTGTCCCGGCCTCCTGCTGCTGCCCCTGCTCCTGTGTGTGGCACGTAAGACAATATATCCGTGGTGTCTCTGGTGAACCTTCTACATATATATTAATCTACTCCTTTATATGGAGTGCCTTAAAATTTCTAGTGTTCAATTATATTACTGATCATGCTCATGCACACTACAAAATATTTCTAGTGCTCGATTATATTATAATTGTCAAGGAATACATCAACAAGTTAAATTGGTCGAAATTTTGTACTGAAGTAACTAAATGATCTCACATTGGCACTGGACGTTGGCAGAAGCCGGAGGCATCAGCCGAAGACCTTGGAGCGGCACACCGTCTTCAGCAAATTCCTTATAGGTTCAACAATGGGTTGCCGCCACCCAGCTCAGCTTTGAATTTGCTTACAGGTTCAACATGGTAGAACTTGAGCTACCACAGAGACCTCGGTAGAGGTGGCAGAATTGGTGCAGGTGCAACCACAGTGACGGCAAGCTCGGATTCTGGAGGAGGAAAACAGGACCGAGCATGGTCAACATGGTGATAGATCTCACCGGGAAGCAATTCTCGTCCCTGCACCATGCCATGAGTGTGGCCAAAATGAGGGCGAGCTTCGACTCGGGATGGGAAGGAGAGCGGGGCAGAGCAGGTTCGTCACATCCCAGCTCTGCGCCATGGCCGCAACCATAGATTGCCGCTCTACGGAAGAAGAAGACGCGTAATGGATGCAGGCGCCAACGCTGCAAGCCTACAGGGAGGAGAGAGGGGACGAGCAGGTTCGTCCACATCCCAGCTCTGGTCCATGGCTACGATGCCCCACAAATTGCCACTCCGGGGAAGAAGAAGATGCGTAATGGATGTAGGCGCCAACGCTGCAAGCCTAATTGACGCCTAAGCGACGGAAATGACATAACGGCAAAAACTGATAGGAGGGCCAACTTGATGGCCGTTAGCCTGATATTTTGTATTGAAACGTAAAGTTGAATTCGTGCCAAAATATACCCTCTGATTATTTGGCACGCCAACTATAGTCATCGCGGCTGATTACAGGCAACTTTGTTACCGCGTTGCCTGGGCACCCCAACTTTCGGGCCGCAAAATGATATCCTCTCTAATCGTGGGGTTGATGGAGTGATAGAAACCTGAACCCCTGTTCGGAAACCTTTGCATAAGGGAGTGTAGGATCTCAAAGTTTAAGGTTGTGGTTAGGTTTTTATCTTAATTACTTTCTTGTAGTTGCGGATGCTTGCAAGGGGTATAATCACAAGTATGTATTAGTCCTAGGAAGGTCAGTATATTAGCATAGGTTCACCCACACAACAGTTATCCAACGAGAGAAGATTAATCAACTATATGAAGCGAAAGCACTTGACAATGTTCCCATGTGTCCTCGAGAACGTTTGGTCATCTTAAATAATACAACCAGCTTGTCCTTTGCTAAAGAAAGGATTGGGCCACTTGCTGCAATTATTATTATTGTCTTTTATTTACTCGCACTTTATTTATCTGCATTATTAAAAACCCCTAAAAATCCGTTTGCTAAGTATTTACAGAGAATTCCTGATCCAAACCACTTTTCAACACCTTCTGCTCCTCGTTGGGTTCGACACTCTTACTTATCGAAAATACTATGATACACCCCCTATACTTGTGGGTCATCAAGAATGAAGTTCAACGCTGTATCAGCTTCGGCTCGTGCAGCAGATTCCTGCCACAAGCTCAGCTGAGTTTTGCACTCCCTTAGTTGTGCTATAAAAGTAGTGTTTCCTTTGGGAGTGGGCTTAGTGGTCCAGAGAGCGTTGAACATCCGAACTGCTGTCGGCATGATGTTTGCACCATAGTTCTTCACCAATTCCATATGGGTATCGAGGCTCACCAACAAGTCCTCCGTGTCATAAGGAACTTACTCGGAGGTAGGGTCGGCTAGGTTACCTCGCTGCACACGGTACTTGGCTACAGCGGCAGAAGCAAGGGGATCACTTTCTAGGAACTTGCCTGCATGCAAAATGAAACACATTAGTGAGCAAGAACACTTGATCCGAAGAGACAAGAATCGAAAAGAGGAAGAGAACTCACGTGAAATATGGAAAAGGATCTGAGTTAGCTCATTATACACATCTACATTTTTGGTCTGGAGCTTCTCATACTCGGAGTTCACCGACTTAAGATTTATGTCGGTTTCCTGCATCAAGTCCCTGTCCTTGAAGATCTGGGTCTTTAGCCACTCTTTCTCCTTGGAGAACTCCTAGTCAGCCTTATCTAGCTCAGATTTGTTGAAATCCTTGAGCTTATGGATTTCGGCATTGAGCCAAGTAATCTCAATGTCCTTGAGCCACAGTTGAGCAATTTCATCATCTTTTTTCTTCAGCTCGGCCTTGTGCTTCCATGTTTGCTCAAGAAAATGAGTCATCATTTCAGGGATGGGCACACTATCTTGAAGTGTAACTACAATTGTGGGTTGACCTGGCAGGGCCGATGTATAAATATTCGCCAAGTCAGGGAATGAGCATATAATTGCTAAGGGAACACGATAAATTACCCTAGATCTCAGCCAAGTTCTTGCGCATGATGACATTTTCCGCCTCGGCCTCAGCTACATGATTCGGATGGTAAGTTCATACGGATAACAAATGACTAGAGAGAGAGAAAATGCAAAGGTATTAAGCAAAGAAATTTACCCTTCTTCTGGTGATCAACCAACAATTTGCCATATCTCGCGCGAAGATCTTTGTATGAGTCCAGTAGGCGCTGGAACTCAGCAGTTCGGCGGTTGGTGGTGATCTAAAGTACACCAATATTAGTTCACAGATAGAAAGAAAGTTATTCGAAGTCAAGTCCGGGCCAAGTGGAACTTAACCTAGCTCTAGGCGTCTGGATATTCAAAGTCTACAAGATCCGGGACAAGTGGAACTTAACTCGGCTCTATGTGTGTGGATATTCGAAGTCTACAAGATCCGGGCCAAGTGGAACTTAAACCGGCCCTAGGTGTGTGGTTATTCGAAGTCTACAAGATCCGGGCCAAGTAGAACTTAACCTGGATCTAGGTGTGTGGATATTCAAAGTCTACAAGATCCGGGCCAAGTGGAACTTAACCCGACCCTAGGTGTGTGGATATTCGAAGTATATAAGATCTGGGCCAAGTGGAACTTAACCTGGCTCTAGGTGTGTGGATATTCGAAGTATATAAGATCCGAGCCAAGTGGAACTTAACCCGACTCTAGGTGTTTGGATATTTGAAAATGCTCAGGACTTACGCTAATTCTCTAGGTGCATCCGACCGAGTAATAAATTACTCCCTCGGAGGCTCGGGGACTAGTGGATATATCTATCGGTGGTTGCATGTATAAAAAGAATAACAGAAAAAGGCCTACCTCCATCATCCGGCCAGCAAGGGAGATGGCCTTGGTAGCGGAGTTCATCTGAGCGCTAAACTCCACCGGACCAAACTTCTCCAGGAGATCATCTTGCGGGTTTATAAATTCGGCATTATTCCAATTATGGACATACTCTATGAGCGCCGGACTATAGCTCTCCCCGCTAAGTGAATGGCTCGTCACCAAGCCCTTGGCATGGGCCTCCTACCTTGCAGACTGAGCAGCAGCCAGATTGGTATCCAAGGTCAACTGCTAGCTACTCTCAGGTCCAGAGGTTGAATCCTTGGCTGGCTCGGCGGCTTTCTTGCTCTTGCCAGCGAACTTCGGCCGCTGCAGAAAAGTCGATGCTGCTACTCCGGATTGGGCTTGAGAGGCTGGCGGAAATATGTCTTTGATAGACATGGTTGATCCGGAGGCAACAGCTAGAGAGTTCCTAGAAGTTGGCTTGGATGTGGCTGTTGATGTTACTGTTGCTGGTGCTAGTGCTGGTGATGATGCTGGTGTTGGTGCTGTTGCTGGTGCCACGGGTACTGGTGCTGCTGGTACTGCTGATGCTGTTAATGCTGATATTGGTGATACAGGAGAAACGGCAACATAAGAATATGTTGTCTGGGGTGGTGCCGATGAAGCTAGCACCTCAAAGGTTGACGGTGGAGGCGGAGCCGGAGAATTGGGCGCGTCTAGCATAGCTGTATCCACGGCAGCTCCACTGCCCCCCACGTCGATGTTGCCCCCCTCATGGTGAGGTGAGCTCTGATCCGGCGCTACCACGGAATCCTCTTGGATGGGACTCAGCAGACGAACGCCATTGTCGCGGGGGGGGGGGGAGATGGGGCACTCCGGATTGGATAGAAGATGATGGAGCCACTCTAGGGAATGACCCTAGGAGCGCTGCAGAAATGTAAAACAACAAATCAAAGGGAGAAAGAAAGGCAAGTAAAAGGGAAACGCAAAAGGACCAAGACCCAAAAATGAGTAGGGAAAGGAAAATGACTTACTCATCCGAGGTTGGGGGCTCCTGAGGCTTGGGCATCCTCCGGGCGATGCTCTTGGTAGCAGGCTTGGCCGGAGCCTTGACCCCAGACTACTTCTGCCTCTTCTTGGGCAGGGGCGCCTCCGAAGCTGCGATCGAGGTAGCCGGATGCTTCTGGGAAGGGGCAGGAGCCGGATCATCTCTGGAGAGAGGGGGAACCTCGAGGACCTGACCCGCTGGGTTAGCTGAGGATTCGGAGGTAACCGGGAACACGTAAGAGATATGCACCAGGTCAAGTACCTCCATAACCTCAACATCGGAGTCATCGTCATCCAGCCAATCCCTTAACGAAGAGGCCTTACCAGAGGGTCGCTTGGTGCAATCCAGAATAGGCAAGTACCTCTCCGAGTTAGGCTCCTCCTCGTCCGGCTCTGCACGGTCCACCACCCATTTGAGGGCTGGCTCCTTTCCATCCTCAACTGTCTGCTGGAGAAACAGCCGAGAGCAAAAGTACTAAATGGTTAAGTTAGGAAGCTATCCGACATACCGCAAGACCTGGAGCAAATGCCAGAAGAGGAGTATACCTTAGGAGGCAAGTTGGCCCATGTGAAGGGTGCAAGCCCCCACTTCTATGGCTCGGTGAACTCCTTCTCTACCTTAAAAATGGCCTTGACCCGGCGGAATACCTTGGACTTGTTAAGCTCGAAGGAGGAGGTCCGGTGGGGGTCAAGGGCGCCACTCAAATGGAAGATCTTGTGGGAGCGCTTCTGAAGGGGGGAGACCCGGCTATGGACAAAGGTGATCATAATGTCTTCGCTGCAGCCCGATAAGCTCCTTGATCCGGCGATCAACCTGGTTCGCTAAAGTAGTAGGTCGCTTCGGGATCTTTTCCCACAAGGAGGTGTCTAGGACGCCCATCTTGAAGGGGAGGAGCCAGATCAAGTCTTCGCCCGAGTTGTTCCGGATGTAGAAGAAGGTCCGGACCTAGCCTTTGCAAGATTCAAGGCTAGTAACCCGGGGAAAAGCGGAGTTCTTGAGGGGAGAGATTGAGGATCCACCGCACTGGGTCAGATATTTATCGGTGGGAGCGAGATGCTTGTCTGGGACAACATTTTTCTTGAGAGCAAAGAACTTGATCCAAAGTTCTTTGGTAGGCCAGAAACCGACGTAACCCTCAATGCCAGAGGCGAAGGATGAAAGAGATGTAATGGCGTTGGCAGGGAGATGGTGTGGCTGAAGCTGATAAGTGGAGATGAAATCGCTGAAGAAATCACTTACGGGGAGGCCGAAGCCACGCTGGAAGTGGGAGAGGAAGACGACGAACTCGCCAGGATTTGGAGAGGGAACTATCTCCTGGGCAGGGAGGCGGCACATGACGCCCGCAGGGATGCGGCAGGTCGCATACAACAAATCAATGTCATCTGGGCACACGAACCCGCCCGCCCAGGCACCGCGCTCGTGAGCCTCATCTAATTCCTCCTCCTGAGCGACGACGGCGGCCTCCTCCTTAGTCATGGCTAACTCGAGCTCTTCGAGGAAGTAGTCAGAAAAGGAATAGCCGGTGGATGGGAACTTGGAGGTGTAGGGCCCCATGACGGAAGGCCTGACAGAAGCGGTGGCATGGTCGCGACGAGCAGCTAAGCACGGCAGCAGCGCTAAGGCAGAGGCAGCGGAGACCTTGGCGCGGGACGCAACCTTCAGCAAATTCCTTACAAGTTCAACAATGGGTTGCCGCCGCCCAGCTCCTAATTCGCTTACAGGTTCAATATGGAAGAACTTGAGCTACCACAGAGACCTCGGCAAAGGTGGCAGAATTGGTGCGGGTGCGACCACAACGACGACAAGCTCAGATTCTCAAGGAGGAAAACATGACCGAGCATGGTCGACATGGTGACAGATCTCACCAGGAACTAATTCTGGTCCCCGCACCGTGCCATGGGTGCGGCCATGGTGAGGGTGAGCTCCGACTCAGGATGGGAAGGAGAGCGGGGCCGAGCAAGTCCGTCACGTCCTAGCTCCGCGCCATGGCCGCGACCACAGATTGCTGCTCCAAGGAAGAAGAAGATGCGTAATGGATGCATGCGCCAAAACTGCAAGCCTACAGGGAGGAGAGAAGGGCCAAGCAGGTTCATCCACGTCCCAGGTCCACGCTATGGCCGTGACACCCCGCGGATTGCCGCTCCGGGGAAGAAAAAACGTGTAATGGATGCATGCGCCAACGCTGCAAGCCTAATTGATGCCAAAGCAACGTGAGCGACATAACAGCGAAAACTGACAGGGGGCCCAACTTGACGGCCGTTAGCCTGATATTTTGTATTGAAATGTAAAGTTGAATTCGTGACGAAAAATACCCTTTGAGTATTTGGCACGCCAACTGTGGTCATCGCGGCTGATTCTAGGCAACTTGGGTACCGTGTTGCCTGGGCGCCTTAACTTTCGGGCCACAAAATGATATTCTCCTATCCCCCTCCCTCTAAATTCACAGGTGGCTCCGGTTCTCGTTGTGGTCGCACCAAAGCCAAGTCCAAAAGAGGGGATCCATAGTTTGATGAAGAAGTTGGACAGTATGTGATTCTTCCCTCTAACAGGAAGTAGCAGGCCAGAGATGCTGCCTATATGCGAAGGGAAATTGAGAGGATTCAGAATGAGGCTCGTGCCAAGAGAGCAAAGTACGACAACTTACAGTCCTTGTCTCACATGACAAAGAAAGAGTACCACGAGCTGCGCAAGACAAGATTCTATGACATGCCAAGAACCAGCGATGACCCATGCCTTTGGAGGAAGGAGCAGAAGGTGTTCTAAAAACTATCTATCGCAAGCTCAGTAAGTCCTCGGTTTTTGCACAACGATATATGGACTTTCCCTACATGTGTGCCAATAACTACTTCACATATGCTCTTTGGGTCACTAAGAATCTTGGGTTGCATAATCTTATGGAGCTCCATGAGGGGCTTGTTGGTTTGCGGCCCGAAAGTTGCTGGGCGAGTGCATCGTGGGGCCTGAGTTCCCTATAATTGCCGCGTTTCACAAAGTTGGGCTGCCAACTACCGAGAGGGGCCATTTCGAGGAAAACTCATCTCACCCTACGAAATTCAAATATTCTGTCAAACTTCCTCGTGAAGTAGATGGTCAGGACCCCCATGTCAGTAATCTGGCCACGATGCGAGCACCAGTGCGGAAACCACTTAGGAAAATCGAGAAACTAAGGGGCTTGGTGCGTTGACCAAATTCACAAATCCAGTCCCTCCTTTCACATGAACCATAGCACTGGCGGCATCGAAATCCACCCGCCAACCAGAACGATCCCTTCGGACATTTGACTTCTGGTGCCAAGTGGCTACGCCCACTCGCTGATCCCAAGCTCCAATGGTGCATGTCGAGCCCACAGTTGCAAGGCTCTAGCCTGCCTCCGTCGCTGACGACCTTAGTAGCACGGAGGATGGCAGATCCAACTACCGAGGAAGAAGAAGTTCTGGCTACATGTGGGTGAGCTAGTATTCTCTTTGCTATTCGCACTAACTAATTATGCTAGCTGGCTATTGAAACTAGAATTGTTTCCTAGCCCAACACTGACAAACAATTTTTGTCCATAGTTTTCTATCAAGTGGGATCTCCGTGGACCGCCCTTACCTGGTTATGGTAGCCCTCTTCAGCTACGACTCTAAATTAACAAGCGTGAAGGGCAAATGGTATGGACACCATTGTATCACGATAGAAGAAGCGCCTGCATAGATCTGCACTATCCCTAATATGGTTGCTGCTCTCTGTAATCATGCTGAAATATGGCTGAAGCAGACTACAAAGTTTAGCTTCATGGATGAACGAGGCATCATGCTTCCTCTAACGTGTGACAGTCAGCTAATTGGGTTGATGAAAAGGTATGCTTCCGCTTGCATGTTTATGCTGAATTATGATGTACTGGATGTGAAAGCTGCTGCAACTTGGAGTCGCTTTGCTATTCTTGGATAGGGTGATCACTCGAACCCTTGCTCCTGGTAAGCAAAATTCTCTTGGGGTTCGCATGTTTGTGATGAATTGTAATTTTTGTTTTGTTTACTCTGTAGATATTAGGCAGTTAGCCGTGTCTTGTTTCTTTCACAGGAAGCGCCGCAAGGTTAGAAACTTGACTGCTAGGTCAGTCATTTTGCTGCCGGAAGAAAATCAAAACGAGTGCAGTGATGATGCTAGACACGATTCTGGTGCTGATTTTCTCGGCGATGCATACTACGTGATACTAAGGAAATTGTTACCCAGGAAGAGGAAGAAGGCAAGAAATGAAGAAGCCAGTGGATGTGAAGGCTTGACACCCAGGCATGGGAAGAAGGCTGCTGGCAATAAAGATGCATAATAATGTGTTAACCTTGAACCTATATTTGTAATTCGGTTAGATTCTGGAGCTCTGTGTGTGGAACTTGTTGGGCGAAACAATGTACCCATGTCCTTGGACTAAAATGTACCATGACTTGAGGTTTGGAAATGGCCGAGTCACTGGTTGAATCAGAAATTGTGAGTGTGCCACTACTACCTGAAAACACGTAGCACCGGGACAACGATTGCTGAGGGGCGGGAGGACTCCAAATTCGATGTAATGTTAGTGGCACAAAAATAAATTATTTAAGCTGCTACACTCCATGAAGCAGCAACTTATTTTAGCTGCTGGACAATGACATGGCAACATAAACAGCAATGGCAACCGATAATGCTCATATAATGAGGAAATCGGTACCACTTTCTGGCCTAATCTTGAGCCCGTCTATCTCACCACCTCCCTACTCCTGCGTTCCCTGCATCTGGCGAAGCTTCTAGATCTCCAATAACAGGGACAGGGTGTTCGTGCTTCCACTTTAAAAATTGTGGCTGTGCCATTTGCATGCAGCAGAATCCACGTAGATTACGTTTAAACATACCACCAAAGTGAGATTACCATCATCA
Organism: Avena eriantha; assembly: GCA_910589775.1. Classification (NCBI taxonomy): domain Eukaryota; kingdom Viridiplantae; phylum Streptophyta; class Magnoliopsida; order Poales; family Poaceae; genus Avena; species Avena eriantha. The sequence goes on from OU342743.1 coordinate 47,549,233, forward strand.
TCAGACAAAATGAAGTAATGGAGGGCTAAGACTGATTAACGGGTGACCAATTTTTTCCTCCCAAGACTCCGAGACCACTAGTTCAGACAGCTAGGTTAACAAGAACTATTATTACAATTAAAAAAGTATGGAGCTCAAGAACTATTGCCAGTTGAAGGCATAGCAGAAGATGGCTCGGTCGTTGCCAAGGAGGCAAAGGCGTATTCTCCGGGCCTGAACACCTCTCGTTGCCGTGCCATCGAGGGTTCGAGCTCATCCGTCCATCTAGTAGCCGTCACCGTCATGCAGTTGGTGGAATGTCGTGGTGCCAGCGGCAGATCTAGATGGGGGCAGGTGGCAGGCCGAGGCTATCTGGTGCTCTACATCAATGACCCCACCGCCATCCAAGAAATCTTTGACGCAATTGCAGAGAATGACGAGTTCGAGGTGGAGGTCCCTGATGAGGAGTTTGAGATACTACATTGCTAGCTTCTCTAGTCGTTGCCGTAGATTTCACTGTTCATACATAGGATTTGCTCAATCATGTATAGATTATTTTGCTCTTGAAGTCGGGTAGTATATATATGGTTCGAATGTTCGATTGATGCATCTGCCATCTAGTCACAAAACCCCAATCCATCTAGTCACAAAACCCCAATCTGCTCATCTGCCATCTAGTAAATTTACATTTGCTCAACTCGTTGTTGTTCATACGTTTCTTCTTATGCTGTAAATTTAATCGATTAACATTTGATTTAGGGGTTTTAGGGTTTGCTAGTTGAGTGTTGATTTCGATACACAACATTCCTATAACATTACATTTCTATTTCTTACTGAGCCCAATGATTCAATTTTTCCCCAAAATAGTGCAAGGGAGACACATCTGATGGTGTCGTTTCCTTAGGGATGGTTAGTGAACATGAGGTAGCAATGTACATAAACAATATGGGTTGTGTTGTTTGTATCTTAGTTCTCCAATCCCATCACTGAAAAAGGTAATGAGGCCCTCAATTTATTCTCATTTGGAACATATATATAATCTTTGTATTGTTTCTGATCTTTGCATGAGTGTATGATGCATATGTATATCCCTGAATATTGTTTTGTATGATTACATTTCAATTTCTTATTGTGGCTAATGATTCAAATTTGCCCCAAAAGAGAGGTAGACACAATGGTGTCAGATTTTTTCAGGGATGAGTTAGCGAACCGGGGGCGATGTACAAGAACAATATAGGTTGTGCAACCGGCATGCAGCCTTCGGAAAATTCCTCCGGGAGTATGTCAGGACTGGCCTGTATCCCCTTGACTAGGCTGCCCCTACCCTGCTAGGCATCTCTGTGTCTCTGCCTCCTACTGCTGCCCCTCCTTTTACTTTGTGTTAAGTTAATTATTACATGTGTGTTGCATGTAAGACAATATATCTGTGGTGTCTCTGGTGAACCTTCTATATATATGTATTAATCTACTCCTTTATATGGAGTGCCTTAAAATTTCTAGTGTTCAATTATATTACTGATCATGCTCATGCATAGTACCAAATATTTCTAGTGTTCGATTATATTATAATTGTCAAGGAATGCATCAACAAGTTAAATTGGTCGAAATTTCGTATAGAAGTTGGACGTTGGCAGAAGCCGAGGCCGAAGACCTTAGCGCGGCATGCAGCCTTCGGCAAATTCCTTACAGGTTCAACAATGGGTTGCCGCTGCCCAGCTCCGAATTCGCTTACAGCTTCAACATGGAAGAACTTGAGCTACCACAGAGACCTCGGCAGAGGTGGCAGAATTGGTGCGGGTGCGACCATAATGACGGCGAGCTCGGATTCTGGAGGAGGAAAACATGACCGAGCATGGTTGACATGGTGACAGATCTCACCGGGAATCAATTCTCTTCCTCGCACCGTGCCATGGGTGCGGCCATGGTGAGCGTGAGCTCCGACTCGGGATGGGGAGGAGAGCGGGGCCGAACAGGTACATCCTAGCTCCGCGCCATGGCCACGACCACATATTGCTGCTCCGGGGAAGAAGAAGATGCGTAATGGATGCAGGCCCCAACGCTGCAAGCCTACAGGGAGGAGAGCAGGGCCGAGCAGGTTCGTCCATGTCCCAACTCCACGCCATGGCCGCGACGCCCCACGGATTGCCCTCCCAGGAAGAAGAAAACGCGTAATGGATGCATGTGCCAACACTGCAAGCCTAATTGACGCCAAAGCGATGTGAGCGACATAACAGCGAAAACTGACAGGGGTCCCAACTTGACGACCGTTGAAATGATATTTTGTATTGAAATGTAAAGTTGAATTCATGCCGAAAAGACCGTCTGAGTATTTGGCACGCCAACTTTTGTCATCGCGGCTGATTACAGGCAACTTGGGTACCGTGTTGCCTGGGCGCCTCAACTTTCGGGCCGCAAAATGATATTCTCCTATCCCCCTCCCTCTATATTCACAGGTGGCTCTGGTTCTCGTCGTGGTCGCACCAAAGACAAGTCTAAAAGAGGGGATCCATAGTTTGATGAAGAAGCTGGACAATATGTGATTCCTTCCTCTAATAGGAAGTAGCAGGACGGAGATGCTGCCTATATGCGAAGGGAAATTGAGAGGATTCAGAATGAGGCTCGTGCCAAGAGAGCAAAGTACCACAACTTACAGTCCTTGGCTCACATGACCAAGAAAGAGTAACACAAGCTACGCAAGACAAGATTCTATGACATGCGAAGAACAAGTGATGACCCATGCTTTTGGAGGAAGGAGAAGAAGGTGTTCTGGAAAATATCTATCACAAGATCAGCAAGTCCTCGGTTTGTCCACAACGATATATGGATTTTCCCTACATGTGTGCCAATAACTACTTCACGTATGCTCTTTGGGTCACTGAGAAGCTTGGGTTGCATACTCTTATGGAGCTCCATGAGGGGCTTGTTCGTTTGCGGCCCGAAAGTTGCTGGGCGAGTGCATCGTGGGGCCTGAGTTGCCTATAATTGTCGCGTTTCACAAAGTTGGGCTGCCAAATATCGAGAGGGGCCATTTCGAGGAAAACTCATCTCACCCTACCAAATTCAAATATTCCGTCAAACTGCCCCGCGAAGTAGACGGTCGGGACCCCCATGTCAGTAATCTGCCCGCGACGCGAGCACCAACACGGCAACCACTTAGGAAAATTGAGGAACTAGGGGGCTTGGTGCGTTGACCAAATTCACAAATCCAGTCCCTCCTTTCACATGAACCATAGCACCGGGGGCGTCAAAATCCACCCGCCAACCAGAACGATCCCTTCGGACATTTGACTCCCGGTGCCAAGTTGCTCTACCCACTCGCTGATCCCAAGCTCCAATGTTGCATGTCGTTCCCACAGTTGCGAGGCTCTAGCCCGCCTCCGCTGCTAACGAGCTTAGCAGCACAGAGGATGGCAGATCCTACTACCGAGGAAGAAGAAGTTCTGGCTACATGTGGGTGAGCTACTATTCTCTTTGCTATTCGCACTAACTAATTCTGCTAGCTGGCTATTGAAACTAGAATTGTTTGCTAGCCCAACACTGACAAACAAGTTTTGTCCATAGTTTTCTATCAAGTGGGATCTCCGTGGACCACCGTTACCTAGTTATGGTAGCCCTCTTTAGCTACGACTCTAAATTAATAGGTGTGAAGCGCACGTGGTATGGACACCATTGTATCACGATGGAAGAAGCGCATGCGCAGATCTGCACTATCCCTGGTATGGTTGCTGCTCTCCGTAATCATGCTGAAATAGGGCCGAGGCAGACTACAAAGTTTAGCTTCATGGATGAACGAGGCATCATGGTTCCTCTAACGTGTGACAGTCAGCTAATTGGATTGATTGACAGGTATGCTTCGGCTTGCATGTTTACGCTGAATTATGATGTACTGGATGTGAAAGTTGCTGCAACTTGGAGTCACTTTGCTATTCTTGGATAGGGTGATCACTCGAACCCTTGCTCCAGTTAAGCAAAAGTCTCTTGGGGTTCGCATGTTTGTGATGAATTGTAATTTTTGTTTTGTTTACTCTGTAGATATTAGGCAGTTAGGCGTGTCCTGTTTCTTTCACAGGAAGCACCGCAAGGTTAGAAAATGACTGCCATGTCAGTCGTTTTGCTGCCGAAAGAAAATCAAAAGGAGTGTAGTGATGATGCTAGACACGATTCTGGTGCTGCTTGTCTCGTCGATGCATAGTACACGATACTAAGGAAATTGTTACCCACGAAGAGGAAGAAGACAGCAAATGAAGAAGCCAGTGGAGGTGAAGGCTTGACACCTAGGCATGGGAAGAAGGCTGCTGGCGATGAAGATGCATAATAATGTGTTAACCTTGAACCTACATATGTAATTCGGTTAGATTCTGGAGCTCTATGGGTGGAACATGTCGGGCAAAACAATCTACCCATGTTCTTGGAGTAAAATGTACCGTGACTTAAGGTTTGGAAATGGCCGAGTCACTGGTTGTATCAGAAATTTTGAGTGTGCCACTACTATCTGAAAACACGTAGCACCGGGACCACGATTGCTGAGGGGAAGGAGGTCTCCAAATTCGATGGAAAGTTAGTGGCATAGAAATAAATTATTTAAGCCGCTACCCTTCATGAAGCAGCAACTTATTTTAGCTACTAGACAATGACATGGAAACATAAATAGCAATGGCAACCGATAATGCCCAAATAATGAGGAAATCGGTACCACTTTCTGGCCTAATCTTGAGCCCGTCTATCTCACCACCTCCCTACTCATGCATCCCCTGCATCTAGCGAAGCTTCCAGATCTCTAGTAACAGGGATAGGGTGTTCGTGCTTCCACTTTACAAATTGTGGCTGTGCCATTTGCATGCGGCATAATCCACGTATGTTACGTTTAAACATACCACCAAAGTGAGATTACCATCAGCATCACACAAAAGGAAGTAATGGAGGGCTAAGACTGATTAACGGGTGACCAATTTTTTCCTCCCAAGACTCCGAGACCACTAGTTCAGACAGCTTGGTTAACAAGCACTATTATTACAATTAAAAAAGTATGGAGCTCAAGCTAAATAGAACTAGTTATCACACATCTCCTTGATCTTCCTAATCTTATCCCGATGCGCATCTTCTTGCAAGAGCAAGGATCAAATTATCTGCGCCGTCATTTTAGCATCTTCCTTGTATAGCTTCAATTATTTCTCTGCATTTATCCTCATGCACCTGTCAATACCCGTAGTTGTGAACTGCAGGACTTTGGACTGGTGAAGTTCATTCCTTGCTTGAGTCAGTTCTTGCTCTACTTTAGCCTTCAGGGCCAATGCCACGTCTCTGCGCCTCATGCACCTCTCGGTGAAGCTTGGTTGTGTCAACATGGTCAAATAACTTCATCTCAACACTCTCAAGAATTGAGCTGACCATGGCTTCTTTCAACTCAGCAGTCATATCACATAGTTTGTCTAGCATTTTGTTCATCGATTTGGGCCACTCTTGATCTACCAATTTGACAACACCAGAACTTCTGCGTGGCAACACTGCACCTTGTCCTTAACACCCTAAAAACCTCATGCCTGCATTGCGTCCTTCGAATGCTACAAATTTAGCAGGCACATCTCCATCTTCACATAGCGGAGGATTGTCTTCCTCCGCAAAACCATGATAGTCGGAGTTGTACAACGTCTGGTTGGCCTAACAAATCATACATGCATGAGTAATCAGAGTAGATCTAGCTCAAAATAGATAAATGGCCATAGATGTTAGAGATAAGACGACTCACATCAAAATCACCATCATCGTTGTCAGGACGCGTTTCCTCACCGTCTCCCCTTGAACCCATGGTGAAAGGGGGGTGGGAGACTAGGGAGGCTGCAGGAGAGATCACTGGAGGTGTCGTCGGCTTACGGCTAAGGCAGGATGGAAGAGAAGTGGGGAAAGTGGCTTCGAGTGGAAGGAAGAGAAGTATGGGGAGGAAGAGAAATAAAGGGAATATGACACTGGTAGGTGGGCCCACTGAACACGTGACACTGGCAAGTGGGAGCGCACGGTATTGTCAGTTTCTCCAGAGCAAGCAGACAGTAAGCACGGCCAATCATGTCGCAGAACAGCCTACTCGCGGATCGCTCTTACAAAGAACCATCAGAATCATCCAAGCGCCACGATCAAACGGTCTATAACAATCGCGATGCAGAACAAGTGTCTTGGGGCGTGCTTTATGAAAAGAACAAACATGCAATGACATCTAGGGGTTTATGAAAAGAACACACTTGCAATGACATCTAGTGGAACCATGTGGTTTATGAAAAGAACAAAAATGCAATGACATCTATGGGTTTATGAAAAGAACACACGTCCAAATGGTTTATGAAAAGAACACACGTGCAATAACATCTAGTGGATCCATGTGGTTTATGAAAAGAACACACATCCAAGTGGTTTATGAAAATAACAAGCATGGGATGACATCTAGTGGATCCATGTGGTCTATGAAAAGAGCACACATGCAATGACATCAAGTGGATCCATGTGGTTTATGAAAAGAACAAGCATGCAATGACATCTGATGTATCCATGTGGTTCATGAAAAGAACACACATGAATGACATCAAGTGGTTTACAAAAAGAACACACATACAAGTGTTTTATGAAAAGAACACACATGCAATGGCATCTAGTGGATCCATATGGTTTATGAAAAGAACAAGCATGCAATGACATCTAGTGGATCCATGTGGTCTATGAAAAGAGCACACATGCGATGACATCAAGTGGATCCATGTGGTTTATGAATTGTGCAAGAATGCAATGACATCTGGTGTATCTATGTGGTTCATGAAAAGAAAACACATGCAATGACATCAAGTGGTTTATGAAAAGAACACATATCCAGGTGTTTTGTGAAAAGAACACACATGAAATGGCATCTAGTGGATCCATGTGGTTTATGAGAAGAACAAACATGCAATGACATCTAGTGGATCCATGTGGTTTATGAGAAGAAAAAAAATGCAATGGCATCAAGTGTTTTATGAAAATACCACACATCCAAGTCGTCTATGAAACGAACACACATGCAATGACATCTAGTGGATCCATATGGTCTATGAAAAGAACAAACATGCATATATGGTGGATCCATGTAGTTTATGAAAAGAACAAGCATGCAATGACATCTAGTGGATCCATGTGGTCTATGAAAAGAAAGCACTTGCAATAACATCTAGTGGATCCATGTGGTTTATGAAAAGAACACACATCCAAGTGGTTAATGAAAAGAACACACATGCAATGGCATCTAGTGGATCCATGTGGTTTATGAGAAGAACACACATGCAACCAGATCCAGTTGTTTATGAAAATAACACACATATAAGTGGTTTATGAAAAGCACACACATGCAATGACATCTAGTGGATCCATGTGGTTTATGAAAAGAATAAACATGCAATGACATCTAGTGGGTCCAAGTGGTTTATGAAAAGAACACACATGCAATGACATTTGGTGGATCCATGTGGTTTATGAAAAAACAAGCATGCAATGACATCTAATGGATCCATGTGGTTTATGAAAAGAACAAACATGCAATGACATCTAGTGGATCCATGTGGTTTATGAAAAGAGCATGCAATCACATCTCGTGGACCCATGAGGTTTATGAAAAGAACACACATGTAATGACATCGAGTGGATCCATGTGTTTTATGATAAGAACACACATGCAATGACATCTAGTGGATCCAAGTGGCTTATGAAAAGCACAAGCCTACAATGACATCACGTGGATCCATGTGGTCTATGAGAAGAACAAACATGAAATGACATTTAGTGAATCCATTTGGTTTATGAGAAGAATAAGCATGTAATGACATATAGTGGATCCATGTGGTTTATGAAAAGAACAAGCATGCAATGAAATCTAGTGGATCTATGTGGTTTATGAAAAGAACAAGCATGCCATTTCATCTAGTGGATCCATGTGGTTTATGAAAATAACAAGCATAAAATGACATCTAGTGGATCCATGTGTTTTATGAGAAGAACACACATGCAATGGAATCTAGTGGATCCATGTGGTTTATGAAAAGAACAAGCATGCAATGATATCTGGTTGATCCAAGTGGTTTATGAAAAGAACAAGCATGCAATGACATCTGGTGGATCCATGTGGTCTATGAGAAGAACAAACATGCAATGAAATCTAGTGGATCCATGTGGTTTATGACAAGAACAAGAATGCAATGACATCAAGTGTATCCATGTGGTCTATGAAAAGAACAAGCATGCAATGACATCTAGTGGATCCATGTGGTTTATGAAAATAACAAGCATGCAATGACATCTAGTGGATCCAAGTGCTCTATGAAAAGAACACACATGCAATGACATTAAGTGGTTTATGAAAAGAACACACATCCAAGTGGGTTATAAAAAGAACACACATGCAATGACATATGGTGGATCTATGTGGCTTATGAAAAGAACAAGCATGCAATGACATCTATTGGATCCATGTTGTTTATGAGAGGAACACACATGAATGATATCTAGTGGATCCGTGTGGTTTATGAAAATAACAAGCATGGAATGACATGAAGTGGTTTATGAAAAGAAGAAACATGCAATGACATCTAGTGGATCCATATAGTTTATGAATAAACAAGCATGCAATGACATCTAGTGGATCCATGTGGTCTATGAAAAGAACACACATGTGATGGCTCAATGCACGGCGCCCAAAAAAGTGCTGGTGCGTGGTTGATGTAGAGCTCGTTGGGAACCCCAAGAGGAAGTTATGAGGAGCACAACAGCAAGTTTCCCTCAGTTATGAAACCAAGGTTTAATCGAACGAGTAGGAGCAAGGAAACACCCCAAAGGTGTTACTAGCTGAGCCTTGGCAGGGCGCACTACCGGTGCTAGTAGGAACATGGAGACCTGCACAACACAACCACAGAACTTTGTCCCCAACTTGCGATGAGGTTGTCAATCTCACCGTGTTTTGTGAAAAACAAAGGATTAAACGTATCGAATGGAAAGAAGTAAAAGTTTGCAGAAAGTAAACACAAAGCAGTAAAAGATTGTAGATTGTATGTAAAGAAAAAGGACCGGGATCCAAAGTTCACTAGAGGTGGCTCTCCTTAAGATAGATAACATGCTGGGTGAACAAATTACAGCGGGGCAATTGACAAATATCGAGAAAGCAATACATGCATATACTAATCATCTTGACTCCTTTGAGATTCGATTGGGCATTACAACATTATACATTGACCGCCATCCAACTGCATCTATGACTAATAATCCACCTTCAGGGTATCATCCGAACCCCCTCCAGTATTAAGTTGCAAGCAACAAATTATTGCTTTACAAACTGTGTGTAAAGTAAACAATATGATTGTTCTATGAACAAAGGATTGTTGTTTTCTCCCTAGTAGCAACATCACATCTAGTACCTTAGAGATTTCTATCAATTCCCCAGATTACCAGAGGCATGAACCCACTATCGAGCATAAATACTAACTCTTGGAGTTGCTAGCATCTACTTGGCCAAGATAGCTACTAACCACGGAAAGCATGCAAGATCACAAATAACAAAGAAATGATAGAATCAATAATCAATCTGAAATATCATCTAAATATCCATCGGATCCCCGCAAACACAACATGCAGAATTACAAATAAATGATCTTGCTCATGAACGGAGCTCACAAGATCTAAACATGAAAGCACAAAGGAGGAGAACCAGCCATCTAGCTACTACATGGATCCGTAGTCCAAGGATGAACTACTCACGCATCACACCGGAGGCTTGCATGGTGATGAAGAAGGCCTCCAGGGTGAATTCCCCTCTCCACCAGGGTGCCGAGAAGAGCTTCAGATCCCTCCCGATCTAGGGATGGAGACGACGGCGGCTACAGACTCTTTCGTGGATTTTTCATCGGGTACTTAGGGTTTCCATCCCGAGGGCATCTTATAGGCGGAAGGGGAGGCCGAGGGGGTGCCAGGGGCCACCACACCACCCCCTGGCGCGGGCCCAGCCTAGCCGCGCGGCCAGGTGGTGTGGCCGGCCACTGGCCCCTCTCCGTCTCGTATTCTGACATCTGATGACTTCCGGAAAAATAGGCACTTTGGCTTTTGTCCCGTCCAATTCCGAGATTATTCATTTTCTGACCTCTTGGAACAAAAAACAAGAGAAAACAGGCAGCTGGAACTGTGGCTCTTGTTAATAGGTTAGTCCAAGAAATCATATGAAAAGTACTCCAAAGTGTGGAAAAAACACAAGAAAGTGGATAAAACTAAGCATGGAACATCAAAAATTATAGATACATTTGCAATGTATCAACATCCCCAAGCTTAACTCCTGCTCGTCCTCGAGTAGGTAAGTGATAAAAAGAAAGAATAATTTTTGAGGTGACATGCACCATCAAAGACTTGATCAAAGTATTTGTAAAACATTCAAAGTTGGGATCATAGTACTTCAATCATAACATGAAAGACAAAGTTCTAGCAATAAGCAAAGAAACTATGATGCAACTTGAAAAGGCACAAACAAAAGATTCATGAAAAACAATGCTTTGCAAGACGTTTATTTGTTTCACAAAAAGAAAACATAGCATAAAAGTATTCAACTTGTCCCTCAATAGAGTAGCAAATATAAATGCATAGGACACCTTGACAGTTCATAAGTGTGACTAGATACAATAGTTTAAAACAAGCAATATCAAAGTATGCATCAATCAACTAGTCTTGGGACAATGCACATAGAACTAAGAATGGCCACTATGCTCTCAAAGTAAGTACATAAAGATAGAAGGTGGAGACTCAATATAATGGCGGAAGAAAGGCCTTCATAGAAGGAAGTAGGGATTCAAGTCTCATAAAGAGCTTCCAAAAATTATGGTACTTATAGCTTTCAGCTCTCATTGCCCCTATCATAAGCATCTTGAAGTGATTAAGGTTAAGGTGAACAAACTATGGCATACATGCTTGACGAAGTATAAGTCAGAAATCTCATGTCCCTTGTATATGAGGGCCGCTCCTCATGCTACTCAAGTTTAGTCACCAGTAAGTTCTTGTCATTGTAAGTATATGTGTATCATAGAGAACTGCCAACGGGGTACCCCTTGCCCGATGATACGGAAGAATCCCCATATCAAAATGACAAGGCAAGCAGACAACGAGCATCTTAGCAATCTTATTATTTACCATGGGAATATGGTGCTTTTTCTCTCTTTCCTCTTTTCATAGTATCTCTCTTTTTTCTCTTTTCTCTTTTTTCTCAATATAGGACTCTTTTTTATAAGAAGAATGCTTCATAGACAGCTCATTATGGTTATGCTACAGGTTTCCACCATGTCAGCATGGATTAGACCAGCGGCCCAGGCGTTTGTCTAACACATATACATAACTCCATGGACTTACAAGCTCCCCTTTCATTTCACACCGACGACATCCATATACAAAAGAGCATAATATCAACTAGGTACAAGTACCAAGTGCAATGTTGAAAGCGTTCCCCGTGAAAGCATGGTTCTGCTAATCCCCAACAAATAAGTGCAAGCATATACAACATAGAAGACACAATGGTTCAAGTTTATTAAGGGCAAGAAAAGTAAAGTGTGCCATCAAGTTCGTGAGAGCTTTAATCACTAGTTTTCTCATAACAAGTTTAATTTGGAAGGTAATCAAAAGCATGAATATACTTGGAATAGCATTAGCTAGTAGGTAGGTATGGTGTACTCTTTGGAATAACTTGGTTTAGGGAGTTGGATGCATGAGTGGAACTCATACTTGGTTGTGGAGGTTAGCAAAATACTGGGAGCGACAAACTAAGAGAGAAATAATGGCCATAATCATGCAGAGCGACAAAACTTCATTGATCAAAGCATAAAGTGACACTACAAGTTGAAAACTAAAGGATCATAAAGGCTATGGTGATTTGAGATAGTCATAACATGGTGTGAGCATGCGCCAAGTCAACCCAAATAAAGCATCAAAGGAGAATACCACTATACTATGCTTTAATATGCTAAAACAACGCATGATTCATCCAAGTCACATTAAGCAATCTCAATTGTTTATAACAAGTCATGCTATAGCAAAGAATACTAAGCATAAAGCCAAAACAATATCAAGCATGGCATGACAAAGCATAGGCCACAGTCAAAAACAAGCTCTTTTTACCACATAAGCATGAACTTTCCTACTCTTTTCCAAACCAAACCAAAATGTTTGCAAACCAATGTATGAAAGAGGGGGTCCAACCAATTTATTCAGAAAACTAAGAAAACGAAAGCAAACAAAAAACCAAAATGAAAACGAAAAAGAAGATGCTCCAAGAACAACACAACTGTGCACGAAACAATAAAAATGAAGCGTTTGGAAGAAACCTGGGATTTTTATTGATGAAGAGGGGGATGCCTTGGGCATCCCCAAGCTTTGACGCTTGTAATGCTTGGATATTCCTTGGGGTGACACGCGTGGCATCCCCAAGCTTGAGCTTTAGTCCATCCTTCATCTCATTACTCATTCCTTCCATACACCTGAAATTTTTCCTTCATACAAAACTTCACACAATCTTTATTAGCAACATTAGTGCACTTAACATAAATAAGTATTAAGGTTCAGTTCTAACACCAAATAAACTTCCATTAGAACACTATATACTGTAGCACTTCCCTCAAAAAGCTCAATTCCCCAAAAGAACTCAAAAAGGAACCAACAAGAAGCAAATGCAGAAAATGGCAGAAATCTGTCAAAACAGACCAGCAGGTAAAGACGAATTTTGTCGAAGACCTTCTGTTACTCAAATCAAAAATTGTTGAACTAACGAAAGTTAGATAACAACCTGGGGCAGAAGCACAAAAATTCACGCCTCAAAAAGACGTTCAGAGATTTTACACCATTGTTTACGGTGAAGCACAAAAATCTGTTTCGGGACAACAACTTTCCCAATCATTACTTCTCTCTCATTAGAGGTTACTCTTGGCACAAAAAGCAAATAAAAAGGATAAGGAGAGGTTATTACAGAGGTAATAACTTCCAAGACTCATCTAAAACTTTTGGGTTATCTCCCAATAAGTATTTTTCTTTAACGCCTTTAAGTTAGGCATAAGAAGCAAGAAAGAATCAAGTGTTCTCAAATGAAGAAGCATTAAAACCAAATTTCTTGCCCTTACCTCTCTTACTTTTATTCTTAACCTTGGGGAAAATATGATTGTTTGGTGGAGAAGAAAGGTGCATGGTCCCCTTTCCCACATCTATTATTGCTCCAAGGAGTTCTAATAGGGACCTTCCAAGTGTAATTTGTCCTTTTCCTGCACGTTCAATAACAAGATAATCAGTAGAAATCATTTTCCCCAGGATCTTTGTAAACACTCCTTCAGCTATTCCAATAGGTAATATGGTAGCATTATTAGCAAGAGGTATTTCTTTTTCTCCTTTAGTAAGCCCCCAAGTATTCAAAGATTCATAAATATCTTTGGGCATAAGACAAAATTCAGACATGACATCACAGCGAGCTTGAAAAGTTTCAGTGTTTATCTCAATCTTTACTGTAGGGAGCCACTTTGATGGTTCAGAATTTATTGGAACATAATTGTGATGCTCCCTAAGCGTATTATAGCAATATTTTAAGCTAGCAGTGCCAGTCTCAAGAGTGTTCAATCTAGCAAATATTCTTGCGAAAGAAATATCAGTTTGGCTAGGCAAGTTGTAAGTAAGGATCAATTTCTTTATAGCATTAATAGCATCATCCTCATTACATTGGAGGAAATCTCCTCCCAGAACAGCATTTGAAGCATATCTATAGCAAAGAGCAATTCCAAGGTAAAAACTGCTAAGGAACAAGCTTTGAGTCATTTTAGGCTCAGTTTTTTCATGTAGATCAGAGATTCTAGACCAAACTTCTTTAAAACTTTCCTCAATTCCTTGTTTAAAAGTGAAAATCATTTCCTCGAGTGACATAGTGATTGGAGCAAGGCTAGACATAATGGCAACTTAGGAAAGGAACTAATTTTTTGTGTGTTTTTGAATAAGAAAGCAAACTAGTAAAACTAATTTTTTGTGTGTTTTTGATAAATAAACAAGCAAACAAAGCAAAAAGAAACTAAGCAAAACAAAAATAACAAAGTAAAGAGATTGGTTATGAGGGACTCACCTTGTGAAGATGTCCTTTACTCCCCGGCAACGGTGCCAGAAAAATGCTTGATGGCTCAATGCACGGCGCCCAGAAAAGTGCTGGTGCGTGGTTGATGTAGAGCTCGTTGGGAACCCCAAGAGGAAGGTATGATGAGCACAACAACAAGTATCCCTCAGTTATGAAACCAAGGTTTAATTGACCCAGTAGGAGCAAGGAAACACCCCAAAGGTGTTACTAGCTAAGCCCTGGCAGGGCGCACTACCGGTACTAGTAGCAACGTGGAGACCTGCACAACACAACCACAGAACTTTGTCCCCAACTTGCGATGAGGTTGTCAATCTCACCATGTTTTGCGGAAAATAAAGGATTAAACGTATCGAATGGAAAGAAGTAAAAGTTTGCAGAAAGTAAACACAAAGTAGTAAAAGATTGTAGATTGTATGTAAAGAAAAAGGACCGGGATCCATAGTTCACTAGAGGTGGCTCTCCTTAAGATAGATAACATGCTGGGTGAACAAATTACAGCGGGGCAATTGACAAACATCGAGAAAGCAATATATGCATATACTAATCATCTTGAGTCCTTTGAGATTCGATTGGGCATTACAACATTATACATAGACCGCCATCCAACTGCATCTATGACTAATAATCCACCTTCAGGTTATCATCCGAACCCCCTCCAGTATTAAGTTGCAAGCAACAAATTATTGCTTTACGAACTGCGTGTAAAGTAAACAATACGATTGTTCTATGAACAAAGGATTGTTGTTTTCACCCTAGTAGCAACATCACATCTAGTACCTTAGAGATTTCTATCAATTCCCCAGATTACCAGAGGCATGAACCCACTATCGAGCATAAATACTAACTCTTGGAGTTGCTAGCATCTACTTGGCCAAGATAGCTACTAACAACGGAAATCATGCAAGATCAGAAATAACAAAGACATGATAGAATCAATAATCAATCTGAAATAGCATCTCAATATCCATCGGATTCCCGCAAACACAACATGCAGAATTACAAATAGATGATCTTGATCATGAACGGAGCTCACAAGATCTAAACATGAAAGCGCAAAGGAGGAGAACCAGCCATCTAGCTAGTACATGGATCCGTAGTCCAAGGATGAACTACTCACGCATCACACCGAAGGCTTGCATGGTGATGAAGAAGGCCTCCAGGGTGAATTCCCCTCTCCAGCAGGGTGCCGGGAAGAGCTTCAGATCCCTCCGATCTAGGGATGGACATGACGGCGGCTATAGACTCTTTCATGGATTTTTGATCGGGTACTTAGGGTTTCCGTCCCGAGGGTATCTTATAGGCGAAAGGGGAGGCCGAGGGGGTGCCAGGGGCCACCACACCACCCCCTGGCGCGGGCCCAGCCTGGCCGTGCGGCCAGGTGGTGTGGCCAGCCTCTGGCCCCACTCCGTCTCATATTCTGGCATCTGATGACTTCCGGAAAAATAGGCACTTTGGCTTTTGTCCCGTCCAATTCCGAGAATATTCATTTTCTAACTTTCCTGGAACCAAAAATAGCAGAAAACAGGCAGCTGGCACTTTGGCTCTTGTTAATAGGTTAGTCCAACAAATCATATGAAAAGTACTCCAAAGTGTGGACAAAACACAAGAAAGTGGATAAAACTAAGCATGGAACATCAAAAATGATAGATACATTTGCAATGTATCAACATGCAATAACATCAAGTGGTTTATGAAAATAAGACACATCCAAGTGGTTTATGAAAAGAACACACATGGAGTGGCATCTAGCGGATCCATGTGGTTTATGAGAAGAACAATCATGCAATGACATCTAGTGGATCCATGTGGTAAATGAAAAGAACACACATGCAATGACATCAAGTGGTTTATGAAAAGAACACACATCCAAGTGGGTTATGAAAAGAACACACATGCAATGACATCTGGTGGATCCATGTGGTTTATGAAAAGAACAAGCATGCAATGACATCTGGTGGATCCATGTGGTTTATGAGAACAACACACATGAATGACATCTAGTGGATCCGTGTGGTTTATGAAAAGAACAAACACGCAATGACATCAGGTGGTTTATGAAAAAAACAAGCATGCAATGATATCTAGTGGATCCATGTAGTTTATGAAAAAAACAAGCATGCAATGACAGCTAGTGGATCCATGTGGTCTATGAAGAAAACACACATACAATGGCATCTAGTGGATCCGTGTGGTCTATGAAAATAACAAGCATGGAATGACATTTGGTGGATCCATGTGGTTTATGAAAAGAGCGCACATGCAATGACATCAAGTGGTTTATGAAAAGAATACACATCCAAGTGGTTTATGAAAATAACACACATGCAATGGCATCTAGTGGATCCATGCGGTTTATGAGAAGAACAAACATGCAATGACATCTACTGGATCCATGTGGTTTATGAGAAGACCACATGCAATGACATCAAGTGGTTTATGAAAATAACACACATCCAAGTGGTTTATGAAAAGAAAACACATGCAATGACATCTGGTGGATCCATGTTGTTTATGAAAAGAATAATCATGCAATGACATCTAGTGGATCCAAGTGGTTTATGCAAAGAACACACATGCCATGACTTCTAGTGGATCCATGTGGTTTATGAAAAGAACAAGCATGCAATGACATCTAGTGGATCCATGTGGTTTATTAAAAGAACACACTTGTAATGACATCTAGGGGATCCTTGTGGTTTATGAAAAGAACAAGCATGCAATGACATCTAGCAGATCCGTGTGGTCTATGAAAAGAACACACACGCAATGGCATCTTGTGGATCCATCTGGTTTACGAAAAGAACAAACATGCAAGTGGTTTATGCAAAGAACACACATGCAATGACATTTTGTGGATCCATGTGGTTTATGAGAAGAACAAACATGCAATGACATCTAGTGGATCCATGTGGTGTATGAGAAGCACACACATGCAATGACATCCGGTTGTTTATGAAAATAACACACATCCAAGTGGTTTATGAAAAGCACACACATGCAATGACATATGTGGATCCATATGGTTTATGAAAATAATAAGCATGCAATGACATCTAGTGGATCCAAGTGGTTTATGAAACGAACACACATGCAATGACATCTGGTGGATCCATGTGGTCTATGAAAAGAACAAGCATCCAAGGACATCTAGTGGATCCATGTAGTTTATGAAAAGAACAAACATGCAATGAAATCTAGTGGATCCATGTGGTTTATGAAAAGAACAAGCATGCAATCACATCTGGTGGATCCATTTGGTTTATGAAAAGAACACAGATGCAATGAAATCTAGTGGATCTATGTGTTTTATGATAGGAACACACATGAAATGACATCTCGTGGATCCAAGTGGCTTATGAAAAGGTCAAGCATGCACTGATTTCAGGTGGATCCGTGTGGTCCATGAGAAGAACAAACATGCAATGACGTCTAGTGGATCCATTTAGGATATGAGAAAAACAAGAATGTAATGACATCTAGTGGATCCATGTGGTTTATGAAAAGAACAAACATGCAATGACATCTAGTGCATCCATGTGGTTTATGAAAAGAACAAACATGCAATGTCATCTAGTGGATCCATGTGGTTTATGAAAATAACAAGCATGAAATGACATCTAGTGGATCCATGTGTTTTATGAGAAGAACACACATGTAGTGGCATCTAGTTGATCCATGTGATATTTTGAAAATAACAAGCATGCAATGACATCTGGTGGATCCAAGAGGTTTATGAAAACAACAAGCATGTACTGACATCTGGTGGATACATGTGGTCTATGAGAAGAACAAAGATACAATGACATCTAGTGGATCCATGTGGTTTATGAGAAGAACAAGCATGCAATTACATCTAGTGGATCCATTTGATTTATGAAAAGAACAAGCATGCAATGATATCTAGTGGATCCATGTGGTTTATGAAAAGAACAAGCATGCAATGACATCTAGTGGATCCATGTGCTCCATGAAAAGAACACACGTGCAATGGAATCTAGTGGATCCATGTGGTTTATGAAAATAACAATAATGCAATGACATCTGGTTGATCCAAGTGGTTAATGAAAAGAACAAGCATGCAATGACATCTGGTGGATCCATGTGGTGTATGAGAAGAACAAACATGCAATGACATCTAGTGGATCCATGTGGTTTATGACAAGGATAAGCATGCAATGACATCAACTGTATCCGTATGGTTTATGAAAGGAACAAGCATGCAATGTCATCTAGTGGATCCATGTGGTTTATGAAAAGAACAAGCATGAAATGACATCTAGTGGATCCATGTGTTTTATGAGAAGAACACACATGCAATGGCATCTAGTTGATCCATGTGTTTTTCGAAAAGAACAAGCATGCAATGACATATGGTGGATCCAAGAGGTTTATGAAAACAACAAACATGCAATGACATCTGGTGGATCCATGTGGTCTATTATAAGAACAAACATGCAATGACATCTAGTGGATCCATGTGGTTTATGAGAAGAACAAGCATGCAATGGCATCTAGTGGATCCATTTGGTTTATGAAAATAACAAGCATGAAATGACATCTAGTGGATCCATGTGTTTTATGAGAAGAACACACATGAAGTGGCATCTAGTTGATCCATGTGGTCTTTTGAAAATAACAAGCATGCAATGATATCTGGTGGATCCAAGAGGTTTATGAAAACAACAAGCATGTAATGACATCTGGTGGATCCATGTGGTCTATGAGAAGAACAAAGATACAATGACATCTAGTGGATCCATGTGGTTTATGAGAAGAACAAGCATGCAATTACATCTAGTGGATCCATTTGATTTATGAAAAGAACAAGCATGCAATGATATCTAGTGGATCCATGTGGTTTATGAAAAGAACAAGCATGCAATGACATCTAGTGGATCCATGTGCTCCATGAAAAGAACACATGTGCAATGGAATCTAGTCGATCCATGTGGTTTATGAAAATAACAAGAATGCAATGACATCTGGTTGATCCAAGTGGTTAATGAAAAGAACAAGCATGCAATGACATCTGGTGGATCCATGTGGTGTATGAGAAGAACAAACATGCAATGACATCTAGTGGATCCATGTGGTTTATGACAAGGACAAGCATGCAATGACATCAACTGTATCCGTATGGTTTATGAAAGGAACAAGCATGCAATGTCATCTAGTGGATCCATGTGGTTTATGAAAAGAACAAGCATGAAATGACATCTAGTGGATCCATGTGTTTTATGAGAAGAACACACATGCAATGGCATCTAGTTGATCCATGTGTTTTTCGAAAAGAACAAGCATGCAATGACATAAGGTGGATCCAAGAGGTTTATGAAAACAACAAACATGCAATGACATCTGGTGGATCCATGTGTCTATTATAAGAACAAACATGCAATGACATCTAGTGGATCCATGTGGTTTATGAGAAGAACAAGCATGCAATGGCATCTAGTGGATCCATTTGGTTTATGAAAATAACAAGCATGAAATGACATCTAGTGGATCCATGTGTTTTATGAGAAGAACACACATGAAGTGGCATCTAGTTGATCCATGTGGTCTTTTGAAAATAACAAGCATGCAATGGTATCTGGTGGATCCAAGAGGTTTATGAAAACAACAAGCATGTAATGACAAATGGTGGATCCATGTGGTCTATGAGAAGAACAAAGATACAATGACATCTAGTGGATCCATGTGGTTTATGAGAAGAACAAGCATGCAATTACATCTAGTGGATCCATTTGATTTATGAAAAGAACAAGCATGCAATGATATCTTGTGGATCCATGTGGTTTATGAAAAGAACAAGCATGCAATGACATCTAGTGGATCCATGTGCTCCATGAAAAGAACACATGTGCAATGGAATCTAGTCGATCCATGTGGTTTATGAAAATAACAAGAATGCAATGACATCTGGTTGATCCAAGTGGTTAATGAAAAGAACAAGCATGCAATGACATCTGGTGGATCCATGTGGTGTATGAGAAGAACAAACATGCAATGACATCTAGTGGATCCATGTGGTTTATGACAAGGACAAGCATGCAATGACATCAACTGTATCCGTATGGTTTATGAAAGGAACAAGCATGCAATGTCATCTAGTGGATCCATGTGGTTTATGAAAAGAACAAGCATGAAATGACATCTAGTGGATCCATGTGTTTTATGAGAAGAACACACATGCAATGGCATCTAGTTGATCCATGTGTTTTTCGAAAAGAACAAGCATGCAATGACATATGGTGGATCCAAGAGGTTTATGAAAACAACAAACATGCAATGACATCTGGTGGATCCATGTGGTCTATTATAAGAACAAACATGCAATGACATCTAGTGGATCCATGTGGTTTATGAGAAGAACAAGCATGCAATGGCATCTAGTGGATCCATTTGGTTTATGAAAAGACCAAGCATGCAATGATATCTAGTGGATCCATGTGTTTTATGAGAAGAACACACATGAAGTGGCTTCTAGTTGATCCATGTGGTCTTTTGAAAATAACAAGCATGCAATGATATCTGGTGGATCCAAGAGGTTTATGAAAACAACAAGCATGTAATGACATCTGGTGGATCCATGTGGTCTATGAGAAGAACAAAGATACAATGACATCTAGTGGATCCATGTGGTTTATGAGAAGAACAAGCATGCAATTACATCTAGTGGATCCATTTGATTTATGAAAAGAACAAGCATGCAATGATATCTAGTGGATCCATGTGGTTTATGAAAAGAACAAGCATGCAATGACATCTAGTGGATCCATGTGCTCCATGAAAAGAACACATGTGCAATGGAATCTAGTCGATCCATGTGGTTTATGAAAATAACAAGAATGCAATGACATCTGGTTGATCCAAGTGGTTAATGAAAAGAACAAGCATGCAATGACATCTGGTGGATACATGTGGTGTATGAGAAGAACAAACATGCAATGACATCTAGTGGATCCATGTGGTTTATGACAAGGACAAGCATGCAATGACATCAACTGTTTCCGTATGGTTTATGAAAGGAACAAGCATGCAATGTCATCTAGTGGATCCATGTGGTTTATGAAAAGAACAAGCATGAAATGACATCTAGTGGATCCATGTGTTTTATGAGAAGAACACACATGCAATGGCATCTAGTTGATCCATGTGTTTTTCGAAAAGAACAAGCATGCAATGACATATGGTGGATCCAAGAGGTTTATGAAAACAACAAACATGCAATGACATCTGGTGGATCCATGTGGTCTATTATAAGAACAAACATGCAATGACATCTAGTGGATCCATGTGGTTTATGAGAAGAACAAGCATGCAATGGCATCTAGTGGATCCATTTGGTTTATGAAAAGACCAAGCATGCAATGATATCTAGTGGATCCATGTAGTTTATGAAAAGATAAAGCATGCAATAACATCTAGTGGATCCATGTGCTCTATGAGAAGAACACACGTGCAATAGCATCTAGTGGATCCATGTGGTTTATGAAAATAACAAGCATGCAATGACATCTGGTTAATCCAAGTGGTTTATGAAAAGAACAAGCTTGCAATGACATCTGGTGGATCCATGTGGTCTATGAGAAGAACAAAAATGCAATGACATCTAGTGGATCCATGTGGTTTATGTCAAGAACAAGCATGCAATGACATCAATTGTATCCATATGGTTTATGAAAAGAACAAGGATGTAATGACATCTAGTGGATCCATATGGTTTATAAAAACTATAAGCATGCAATGACATCTAGTGGATCCATGTGGTCGATGAAAATAACACACATGTAGTGACATTAAGTGGTTTATGAAAATAACACACATCCAAGTGGGTTATGAAAATAACACACATGCAATGGCATATGGTGGATCCATGTAGTTTATGAAAAGAACAAGCATTCAATGACATCTGGTGGATCCATGTGGTTTATGACAAGAACACACGTGAATGACATCTAGTGGATCCGTGTGGTTTATGAAAAGAACAAGCATATAATGACATGAAGTGGTTTATGAAAAGAACAAACACGTAATGACATCTAGTGGATCCATGTAGTTTATGAAAAAACAAGAATGCAACGACATCTAGTGGATCCATGTGGTCAATGAAAAGAACACACGTGCAATGACATCAAGTGGTTTATGAAAAGAACACACATCAAACTGGGTTATTAAAATAACACACATGCAATGACATCTCGTGGATCCATGTGGTTTATGAAAAGAACTAGCATGCAATGGCATCTGGTGGATCCATGTGATTTATGAGAAGAACACACATGAATGACATCTAAAGGATCCTGTGGTTTATGAAAAGAACAAGCATGCTGTCGTGGTGGTGTCACGGCAGATGCCATGGATAGGCTATAGGTGGGGACTAAATGCACTAGAGGAATCTAGGGAGGGATAGTGTGGTGATTCCACAGACAGTTGCTTTGTATTGATTGGTTTCCAAGATTACAAGTGCTCCATGAGTTGTATTGTGGATAGGAGGAAGAAGGTACTCTCTTACTCTCACCACTAACTTGCTCTTAGGAACCTAGCACCAAACAAGTAAAACTCAACCCAATAGAGATCAACCAAGTCAAAAACCAACCCCTTCTATAGAGGCCCTAGCCCTCCTTATATAGGGGTGGCTAGGTCTCCAATTAGGGCATACATGGAGGCATATTCCAGGGAATATGCCTCTTCCCAAAATAGTAAACTGACCGGATCACTTTTCCCCATCGTCAGCCATGCAGAGGCTACGTGAGCCTCTGCTGCGCCAGCGTCATCCGACACAGGCAACGTCACCCTTGTCGGCCACGCATCGGTGGTCCTAGCCTCTGTCCGCTTCGCTCACGCTCTACGTACAGTGACCTCCTTTTGACCAGCGAGATACCTTCCTTCTCTTGCAAGCCTGATATAACCCGGATCATGCCTGGTTAATCCGGCCACACCTGTACCTGCGTACAAGTTAGATACATCCTGCCGACATACGACATAGGTCGGCCGGGACTCAGTTAGGTGAACATCCTCTAGTCCGGGTTACCCCGTGATTTGGCCTGCCTTGAGGTGACTCAGCCAACACTCGCTTTGAACTTGCCATACCTCAGCTAACTCGGCCTTTATACCCCAGCGTGACCCTACCCGGGGGTATCCCCCCAACATTAGTCCCTGAAGCTGGCGCGGTCTTAGTGGCCTCAGCCGCTAAGGCCACAACAGGTTCAATTTTACCGAGCCTTTTGCTCCATTTTCTGAGTTATCTCATAGTCCGGATTCCATAGGCTAACTTTCTCTTGGCACATTCCGAGTTTTTCACTCGCTGGCCGGGTCATCCTTTGGTTATCTGGGTTATTCTTCCTTCTCTCGTACGCTATGCCACGTGGATGGTAATCATGATTTTGCCCTATTTTAAGGGCCTGCGCCAGTAACTGCCACAGTAATGTCAAATGTTACTGTTGCACACGTCACATCGTGTCTGTCTCCTCGTTAACTGTATCATAACGTCACGTCGTGGGATCCACTGCGCCCTGTGGCCCTTCCTGTGGCTTGTCGCTGATTGGCTGATCCGGATTGTACACGGCCACACCGTGTGGTCCTTCCGCACCGCACGATCCCACTACCCCGCTGGGGCGTGGTTAAATAGGGGAGGGCGCGCCCCTTGGGACTTTTCCCCATTATCGCGCACCTCTGCCTCTTCTTCTTCTTCTTTCTCCCAGCGACAACGCCGCCACCGCCGCACCTGCTTAGCTGTGCCGCCACCGCACCGTTCCTCACGCACCAGCGTCGTCGCCACCCCCGCGCATCTCCACCGCCACGGGTCCGCGCCAGTCTAAGGCACTGCCCCCCCACCGCCGAT
Source organism: Avena eriantha (assembly GCA_910589775.1). NCBI lineage: Eukaryota > Viridiplantae > Streptophyta > Magnoliopsida > Poales > Poaceae > Avena > Avena eriantha. Next base: position 47,573,193 of record OU342743.1, read on the forward strand.
AGGGCCAGTGAGGACATCGACTTGGACATGACCGAAGAGGAGCTCACCGTCGCGGAACAGGAGATGGAGGAGGATGTAGAGAATGCTGAGCGCGGCGCCTGGGCTGGGTCCTGGGTTTGCCAGGACGATCTCCACTGGCTATACCGCACGCGCCGTATCCCGGAGGGCGTCGTTGCCCGCCTCGCCGCTGAGGAGCTCACTCCCTTACCCAATCCGGGTGAGTTTGTAGTGTTTCTCTCCCACTTCCAGCGTGGATTTGGGCTCCCCGTTAGCGATTTCTTCCAAGACTAGCTCAACACATACGAGCTTCAACCGCATCACCTTCCGGCGAATGCCATCACTTCCCTTTCTGCCTTTGCTTCCACCATAGAGGGCTACATCGGATTGTGGCCTACTAAGGAGCTCTGGATCCGTTTTTTCGGTCTGCGCCGGAACGTGATTCTGAATAAGGGGTCTGATCCGGAGGACAAACAACTCACGCAGTTCGGCGCTGCCTCTATTTCTCCTCGGAAACAGTCCATCTTTCCCCGGGTCACGGGGCTTGATTCTTGCAAGGGCTGGGCCCGAACCTTCTTTTATATTAGAAATAGCACGAAGGAAGATCTGATCCGGCTGCGCCCGTACACTCCAGGTCCTCCTAATCCGGACCCCCAAGAAACCCACAGTCCTGGCGAACCAAGTCAACAAACGGTTCCAAGAGCTAAAATATGCCAAGATGCGCAATGAGGATGCGATGATCACTTTCGTTCACAATCGGATCTCCCCTCTCTAGAAAAGCACACACAAGCTGTGCCATATGAGATGGCGCCTTGACCCCAACCGGACTTCCTCCTTTGAGCTGAGCAACACAGAGATATATCACCGGGTCAAGGCCCTCTTCACTACTGACAAGAACTTCTCCGCTGATTGGGAGTGGGGAGTGGAACATTTCTGCCGGGATAGGCTTCCTCCTGTGGTAATTCTTGTGCTCCAATCTCTTTCCGAGTTATATTGTATGTTGGAGTATGTTGCTTATTTGATCTTCTTGTATTTCTCTCTCAGCTATTTCTTCAGCAAACACTCGAAGATGGCGCCGACCCTTCGCAGAAATGGGCAAAGGATCGAGATGCCCCGGACGAGGAGGAGCTGGATCATGAAATGTTCCTGCCACTCCCCGACGCGACCAAGCGACATACCGGTAAATTCTCTTCCATTAGAGATTGGCCTGACGATGAAGTTGATTCTGACGTTGAGGTGATGGAAGCATTTGATGATGTCCCCCTTTCTTACGCCTATCCTGCATCAGCTAACCCGGGTAGGCAGATTTATGAAGACCCTCCTCTTGCCACGGGCGAGCCTGTCCCCGTTGCGTCCAAGAAAAGGGGAGCTGCTTCTGCTTCTTCTTTCGGACCTTCCAAACCAACGAAGAGACGAAAGAAGTCCGCAGACAAAGCTGCCACCAAGCCTACGACCAAGGCCATAATCCGGAGAGCTCGCAAGCCCAAGGAGCCTTTTACCTCTGATGAGTAAGTAATTTCTTCCTTATCCAATTTTCTGCTTCGTGCCTTTCTTTTGTTGTAACTTATTGTTCGTCGTTTGATTCGGCAGGGCTGTAGTGGAGGTTCCTCAGAGTGGATCCGGCATCGCCTCACCGCTCCGACATAGCCCTTCTCCCCCTCATGGTGATGATTCTCGCCCGCTGAGCCCCATTCAAGAGGGTTTAGCGGCTGCTCCGGGTTCTAGCCCACCTCGTCAAGAGGAGGGCAACCTCGGAACAGGGGGAGCTGATTCTGCCGAGGCTGCGGTTGCTCCCATCTCCTCTTCGGCTCAGCCGCAACCAGCCACCACCAAGGTTCCTTCCGCACCCCCGCCAAGATCAACACCAGCGTCAGCACCAGCGCCAGCAGTACAAGTACCAGCAGCACCAACTCTTTCTGCCTCGTCCGAGTCTTCCAAGACTCAGCGAGAGGACACATCCAGCATCAAGGCTAGCACCAAGGTTGCACCCAAGGCTGTGCCCAAGGGCAAATCCGCAGCCCAAACCTCAACTTCTCAGTAGCAACCCAAGGGCAAGAAAGCTTCTGATGCCGCTAGGGCAGCAACTATCGAGGTTGGACAGCGCACGCTCGCGTCCATGCTCCCGCAGAAGACCCCCCAAAGAAAGACACCTCTGCCGGGTCAGCTGATGCGCAACTTGTCTTGCACACCAGCCCTGCTGTTGCACAAGTTGAGAGAAGGGAGGCCCACGCCAAGGGTTTTGTCGCGCCCCACATGCTTAGCGGAGAATGCTATCCTCCAGCCTTGACCGAGTTTGTTGACAACTGGAACAAGGCAGAGTTCGTTCATAACGACGATCTCCCAGAGAAATTCGGGCCTGCGGAGTTTGCTGCACAGATGAACACAGCCGCCAAGGCTATAAACCTTGCAGGTCGGATGATGGAGGTACGCTACCTCGTCTTTTCTTTAACATGTACTAGTGCTTAGTCATATAACCATTAGTCCCCGAGCCTCCGGGGGAGTAACTTGTTACTCGGCCGGATGCTCCTTAGAGAATTAGTGTAGCTCCTTAATAACTTCGAATATGCACACACCTAGAGCCGGGTTAAGTTCCACTTGGCCCGAATCTTGCACACTTTGAATATGCACACACCTAGAGCCAGGTTAAGTTCCACTTGGCCCGGATCTTGTACACTTCGAATATGCACACACCTAGAGCCAGGTTAAGTTCCACTTGGCCCGGATTTTGTACACTTCAAATATGCACGCACCTAGAGCCAGGTTAAGTTCCACTTGGCCCGGATTTTGTACACTTCGAATATGCACACACCTAGAGCCGGGTTAAATTCCACTTGGCCTGGATTTTATACACTTCGAATATGCACACACCTAGAGCCGGGTTAAGTTCCACTTGGCCCGAATTTTGTACACTTCGAATATGCACACACCTAGAGCCGGGTTAAGTTCCACTTGGCCCGGATTTTGTACACATCGAATATGCACACACCTAGAGCCGGGTTAAGTTCCACTTGGCCCGGAGTTTGTACACTTCGAATATGCACACACCTAGAGCCGGGTTAAGTTCCACTTGGCCCGGATTTTGTACACTACAAATATGTACATGATCAAATCAACTTTGCTTTTCTCAGGTTACCACCAATCGCCGGAGCGCTGAGTTTCAATGTCTCTTGGACACACATAAGGCATTGCTCTCGAAGGATTCTACGCTTCTTGCGGAGTTCGAGAAAAGGGGTAAGTTTTGTCCTTAGCTTTTTTCCACCTTACTTTGTTTTTCCCGCCGTACTAATTCATCATTCGGATTGCACAGCTAGAGTGGAAGCTGAGAACATCCTCATGCGGAAGAACTTGGACCAGATAAAAGGTAAGTCCATTTCGCTTAGTTTTCTTCTGCGCCCTCTCTCCTTTTCCTCTTGTCTCGGCAGATATTCATACCTCGGCTTTGCCAAGTCAACAAAATATTTCAGCATCTCTTGAAGATAGTGTGCCCGTGCTTGATATGATGTTGCATTTTCTCGAACAAGCAGGGCAGCATCAGGCCGAACTCCAGAAGAAGGATGATGAGCTTGCCCTCCTCCGGACCAAGGATGATGAGATTGCCAAGCTCAAGGATGAAATGAAGAAGCTCAAGGCGCTCCACAAATCTGAGATGGATAAAGCTGGCCAAGACTTTACTGAAGAGTGAGAACGTCTCAATCTCCAAATTGCCAAGGACCAAGAACTGCTCAAGGAGGCCGACATTAAGCTTGAGTCGGCAAATGCTGAACTTGTGCAACTCCGGAAGAGGCGTGACAACTACACCACGGAGCTGACCCGGATCCATAGCCATATCTCTCATAAGTTCTTTTTCTTCTACCGGCATGAATCTCTCTGGGTCACCCTCCTTCACCTATTTCACTTGTGTTGTTTTTCCAGACAAATTTCCAGAGGGTGATGCCATTGCATCCAATGCCGTTACCAAGTTCCGCCAATGGAGAGGTACTCCATATGGTCCTGGCACCATTCCTCTTGATCTGGAGGACCTGCTGGTCAGCTTGTCTTCTCGCGTCGAGATTGTGAAGAACTATGGTAAGGATATCCTAGACGTAGCAGTCCGGATCTTCAATGCCCTTTGGCCTGGTGAAGATACTCCAGAGGGTTCCGCTGCTCTAATCAACAAGTTAATGGAGTGCAAGACCCAACTTGACCTCTGGAGGGAATCCGCCGGACGTGCCGGAGCTGAGACCGTTCTCCACTATGTGCTCACATGGTATGAGAAAATAAATCTCGATCTTCTCGAGCGCATGCACACCGGATCAAGGTGGTCCAATGACCCGGATTGGATAGCTCGGCGCAAAGCTTGTGCCCATAACCTCATTCAGTATGCCCCCATCCATCAATGGAACGAAGGACCAAGCTTCCTTGACATTGTGGACGACGAATACGTCGAAGATGGTTTGGGCGAAGAAGATGAGGGCAAAGCCTCGGACGTCGAAGAAGATGAGGATAATGCTGAAGCCGAGGCCAGAGTTCCGCCTGCTGCTCCTTGATAACAAACACTTTGAATATTATCAGATCCCTGGTATGCCGGGTACAAATGTATTAAGCACAATGATCATATTTTGATACTAAGTTGCTCCTGCCAGATTAACTTGGGTGTAGTCCCCGAGTTTCATTTTCTTGTTTCTCTAATTTCTTGGCTCGGCTCGTGTCTACCTTGGTTCGGTTTTATGACTTACGAGTCCGAGTTTCAAAAATTGACTTAACAATACTTGGAAACTTTAAGACTAGCTCAAAATAATTCAACATACCAAAAACAAGGTAAGCATAAGGTTAGTCCAAATAACAAATGTCGGCTCGATTACGCTCTTTTCCTTAGTCGTTTTTCGTGTGCTACGCAATTCCAAACTTGTTCTCTTGCTTGCCATGAAGCCAAAGCGTGTTGGACAGCAGCAAATCAAAGAGTTAGTTTTTTGGTGCTCACACACTACTAATCCGTCTTAGGCATAAGCAACTTAAACCAGCCGACATAAAATTATAAAAAGTACAGAACACAACAAATATTGCTAAGGCAGTCCCCGAGTTACTGCTCGAGGTGCCACCATTTCATTGATAACTCATTGCCGTCATACATACCGACGTATGAGAGACTCGGATACGCACACTTCTTTGCTAAGTGTAAAAAGGACGGAGCAGAGCTACATTCCATGGACGCTTAGATTCCTCGTCAGACCTGTCCACCTTGTTCTTCTCCTGTGGTTTTGCATCAATAAGATAATAAGAGTCATTGTGCAATGCTTTGCTCACAATGAATGGCCCTTCCCATGGGGGATAACTTGTGCATGCCAGCAGTACGTTGTACCAACCGGAGTACCAGATCACCTTCCCGGAAAATTCGGGGGTTTACTTTCCGGCTATGATAGTGTCAGAGATTTTGCTGATATATGGCGGATCTGGACAATGCCAATTCTCTCGCTTCTTCCAGCAGATCAACATCATTTTGCTGGGCTTCTTGCACTTCGGCTTCTGTGTATTGGGTGACCCTAGGCGAATCATGCTCTATGTCGGCTGGTAATACAGCTTCTGCCCCATATACCAGAAAGAATGGCATATAACCTGTTGATCGATTCGGAGTTGTTCTTAAACTCCACAGTACCGATGGTAGTTCTTCTATCCAGCACCCCGCTGATATTTGCACCGGCTCAATGAGACGGGGTTTTATCCCGGATAATACTAATCCGTTGGATCTCTCCACTTGCCCGTTCGATGCGGGGTGGGCTACCGAGGCAACGCCCAGCTGGATCTTCTTATCTCGGCAGAATCGCGCAAATGCTCCTTCAGCAAATTTTGTGCCATTATCTGTTATGATACTGTGAGGATAACCGTATCTCAAGATGATATCTTTGAGGAATGTCACGGCGGTAGCTCCATCACATTTTCTTATTGGCTTCACCTCAATCCATTTTGTGAACTTGTCAACCATGACCAAGATGTGGGTCATGTTCCCTCTTGGTTTAAAAGGGCAAACCATATCCAAACACCATACGGCAAATGGCCAGGTAATTGGTATGGTCTTGAGTTCCGACATGGGCATATGGGTCTTGGTAGCATACCTTTCACAACCATTGCACTTTCTTACCAGATCCTCTGCTTGTTCCAAGGCACTTGGCCAGAAAAATCCATGACGGAAAACTTTTGCTACCAAGGCTCTAGACGAGGCGTGATGCCCACATTCCCCTTGATGTATATCTCGGAGGATGTCAAGCCCTTCTTCCGGGTCAAAACATCGTTGGAGGATGTTTGTCACACTTCTCTTGTATAGCTCGGAATTGATGATCGTGTATGATTTTGCCCTCCTCTGAGTTTGCCTGGAAAGCACCTCCTCACTGGGCAAAGTTCCATCTTGCAGGAATTGAAATATGGGCAGTGCCCAAGCTGGTATAGCTCGTACTGGGAACACATCCTCATCAATTTCCATATGATCCACGGCATAACCTCAACCGTATCATGTTGCGCAGTCCCCGGGTCTTGCAAAGCAGTCCCCGGGTTTGCCAAGACAGTCCCCGGGTTTCTCGAACCACTTCCCACATCAATGTCCATGGGTACAGCTCCGGGCTCCGGATCTGCCGGGATGAAAAATTGAGTCGGATTCAGGGGATGGCCTGATAGATGGTTTTCTGAGGTGCTGTAGTGCTACCCCTGGCGGGATTGCTTGTCCAGTTGATCCGAGCTTCGACAATACGTCGGCAGCCTCATTTTCCACCTGAGGTATATGATGAAATTCGCATCCCTCAAAGTATCCTGATATCTTCTGCACATGAAATCTGTACAGTGCCATATTCGCATCCAATGCATCCCATTGTACGGAGACTTGCTGGACTACGAGATCCGAGTCACCGAAGCATTGGATCCATTGTATTCCAACCTCTTTTGCCACTTTGAGCCCATGCACAAGTGCTTCATATTCTGCAACATTGTTTGATGTTGCGAAGTGGATCTGTAGCACGTATTTCAGCTGGTCCTTCTTGGGCGAGGTAAGCACAACTCCGGCGCCTAACCCGGTTTTTGTTTTTTATCCGTCAAAGTGCATTCTCCAGTAGTTCGTATCTGGCAATGGTGGCTCATATTGTACCTCGGCCCAATCCACAAAAAAGTCAGCCACAGCCTGAGACTTGATTGCTTCTCTCCTATCATATTGTGGCGCATAAGGGGCTAGCTCAATTGCCCATTTTGCAATCTGCCCACTTGCATCCTTATTTCTCATTATCTCGGATATGGGGGCTTCACATATTACTTTGACGGGGTGCTCTTCAAAATAGTGCTTTAGCTTCTTTGCCGCCATATACACACCATATGCCATCTTCTGATAATGGGGATAGTTTTGTTTTGAGGCTGATAATACCTCGCTCAGATAATATACTGGCATTTGCACTGACTTACCCTCTTCGTCGCGCTCTACCACAATTACTGCACTTACAACTCGGTTGGTTGCGGCTATATAGAGCAACATTGGCTCCTTTGATAGTGGAGAGGCTAACATTGGTGTAGTCGCTAACATTTTCTTTAATTGGATAAAGGCTTCATTGGCATGCGGCGTCCAAATGAACTTGTCTGACTTTTTCATGAGTTGATAGAGAGGCAGTGCCTTTTCTCCAAACCGACATACAAACCGACTTAAGGATGCCAGGCAACCCGTGAACTTCTGGACATCATTAAGGCACTTCGGCAGTTCCATTCGCTCTATGGCTCGGATTTTAATTGGATTAACTTCGATACCTTGGCTGGAGACAAGAAATCCGAGTAATTTTCCATCCGGGACACCGAAGGTACATTTCTCCGGGTTAAGCTTCATTCAGAATCTTCTCAGGTTCGCAAATGTTTGTCTGATATCGTCAAGGAGCGTTTTGCTTTCCTTGGTCTTTATAACAACATCATCCACATATACCTGCACATTTTGACCAATTTGGTCGTGTAATCATTTCTGCATACATCTTTGGTGCGTTGCTCCTGCATTACGTAAACCAAAAGGCATGGTGCAATAGCAATAAGCCCCATACGGGGTGATAAACGCAGTCTTTATTTGATCACTTGGGTTCAGAGGTATCTGGTGGAAACCAGAATATGCATCAATGAATGACAACAGTTCACACCCAGCAATAGAATCTATGACTTGGTCTATTCTTGGCAGTGGGAATGGATCTTTCGGACACGCCTTATTCAGGTTCGTGTAATCGATACACATGCGCCAAACCACTGCCACGTTCGGATCATCCTTCTTCTTCTCCACCAGCACCGGATTAGATAGCCAATCGGGGTAAATCACTTCCATGATAAATCCATCTGCTAGGAGGCGAGTTATCTCATCTCTGATGACCTTTCTCCTGTCTTCGGCGAAGCGGCCGAGAGGTTGCTTCACCAGCTTTGCTCCGGGTCTCACATTCAAAGAGTGCTCGGCCAAATCCCTCGGAACACCTTGCAAGTCCTGTGTGGACCAAGAAAAAATATCCTGATTCTCATGGAAGAAGTTGACGAGCTCGCTTTCCTATTTGTCATTTAACCCGGCACCAATTGTTACGGTGCGCTCTGGGAACATATCGTCAATAGGCACTTTCTTGGTATCCTTTGTTGCTTGAAATGAGACACTACCATGCGGGTTACTCAGAGCCGGCATATATTGCTGCACGGATTGAGCCAATGCCGCCACCTCCTGGATCTTTCCCTTCTCTTGCGCAATTACGAGTGATTCGGCCAGGTTAGACCCGGCTGACGCGCACTCAATGGAACTTCGGAAATCACCAGTTATGGTAATCACACCATTTGGCCCGGGCAGCTTCATCTTCAAGTAACTAATGTGAGTACTTGCCATGAACTTGTTCAGGGCTGGCCTGCCGATCAACTCATGATATGCGCTCTCCAAATTGACAACTTCGAACTCTAAATTCTCAGTCTGGCAATTATCTCTTGTGCCGAACAACACATCAACCCGGACCATGCCAATGGGTTCACAAGAGATGCCTGGCACAATGCCATGGAAAGTTTTCCTTGTAGCTTGGAGCATGTTCTCCGAGATACCCAACTTGCGCATCGTGTCAACATACATGATGTTGATGCTACTACCATTGTCAATCAACACCTTTGAGAACCTCACGTTGATGTTTGGCCCAATGAACGTTGGATCCAGCACCAGCGCATACGAACCAGGGCTTGGCATAAGCTTGGGATGATCTTTGATGCTCTAGGTAATTTCCTGATCCGACCAAGGCATATACCTCGTCACCGCTGGCATTACCGCATTGACTTCCATGTGTCGGTGTTGCAAGCTCTTTCTATCTGTCTCTTCGGTGGTGAACACACAGTAACTCTAGTGATGCTCTCTGTACTCATTTCTCCCCTCATTTCTAGGGTACCTTTGATCTGGTCGATGCTGGTTTTCCACCTGATGCACTGCATCCCTTCTCTCATGGTTTTCATACCTCGGCAGAGGTGGTGGCAACATTAACTGTTGCGTGTTCGCTCCAGAGAGAAATTGCTGCCAGGGTAACTCCTGCCGAGGTTGATCATTCTGAGGTGCCTGAGCATTCCCCGAACCACTTTGTTCTATCTTCCTCATCCACTCACACTGCCAGGTTGTGTGACCCGCTGGGTTACTCGGATTTGGCGTGTGAAACTTACACGGCTGATCTAGCATTGCCTCATAAGTATACCTTGACCTGTCCTTCTTCTCCTGCCACTGTGTTTTTTGTTCGGGCGTCGAAGTTTTCTTGCCATCACTCCTTGGAGTCCACTGCTGTCCTCTAGTTTTCTGACGTTGATTACTTCCTGCTCTGGGTTGATCTTGATTCACAGAAGCAACTTGTTGCAAACTGTACCGTTAATCCGGTCTTTCATCTCTTCTCTTACCCCGGTAATCATTCCGCCGGGATGACTCGGCTCCATCTCGCTGATAGTACTCCTTGCTTGACTCGTTGGACGTGAGCCTAGGCTGAGTCGGATCACCCAAGGCATATGCATCAGCAATCCGGATTGTCTCAGCCAATGTAGTTGGCATATCCCTTTGTAATCTTTGCCATAGCATGCTTGCATATCTGCACCCTTGTGCAAACCAAGCTATGGCCTGTGACTCAGCCACACCCTCATATGAGTTTCGCACTGTGCACGAGCGGGTTAAGAATTCCCGGTCTGTCTCATTCGGTCTCTGCTTGCACATTGCCAGGGTCTGTGGTCTGTTGGGCCCCTGATACGTGCTTGAGAAATTACTGACAAACATTTCCTCAAAATCGATCCAACAGTTAATACTTCCGGGTAGAAAAAATTTTAGTCATACCCTCGCTGGTCCTTCCAGCATCTGAGGTACATATCTCACAGCCCATCTCAAGTTGCCTGTAGCGATTTTTACCGTTGTTGCATAGTTAATCAACCAATCATCTGGCTTTGTGCTGCCGTCATATGTCTTAGTGCCTCTAGGTAATTGGAAGTTAGGTACCGGAGGCTCCTTCATGATCCGGGGCCCAAAACACACTGGACCCGGAGGACCTTGACACTCAATTTGCTCCGACCTATAAAGCCGATCCAGTTTTAACCTGGCGTCGTCAAGCATCAAGTTCCTGCTTCCCAATCTTGACCCTATCACGTGATAGTCTGGCCTGGGATACCCAGCGTTCACCATCTCCGAATCACCATCATTATATCTATCTTGCTCTTGTAGAGCTGCTCTCTGTTGCATACCTTGGTCGACACTACGCTCTTGCCGTGGTATATTCCGCTGCTGTGGTTGCCCTGCACCCCCCGGGTTGCGCTGTCCGGCATTGCCGTTCACAGCGTTCCCTTGACCGGCATTGCCTTGGTCACGGTTACCTCGGCCAGCTTCACCTCGGCTAACACTTCGTCGATCCTCATTTCCTTGCACTGCTTTTCCTTTCCCTGCCCATGTCGGGTCATATGGGACTATCTGTTTGTTCCTCGTGGCCGAGGTTACTACCTCTTCTCTCCTAGGACCACCATGAGGGGACGATGCAGCTCTAGCGGATTTCTCCGGGTTACCCACTGCCGAGAAAATTATCTTGGAGGCCCCAGCTCTCTCTGGGTTAGCTCTGAGCAACTCATCATTCTGTCTGTTTGCGATCCGAACTAACTCATTGCCCTTTTCCTGCTGTCTCTGCCGGGCTTCACCTGTCAGACCCTCTAACTCGGACGCAGCTGCATCTGCTGCCCTGAGGTTCTTTGCCGGGGTATTGTACTTCGACAGCCCCACGGACAGACAGTTCTCTAATTCCTCAATCCTAGTATCACCCTCTTTGTTCATTTCACTCATGAGGTTTCTCCCCTTCACTTTTACTGCATCTACCTTATTTGCCTTTGCGTACTCACGCAGCGTCATGTTCAACGACCGTTGAGCCGCGGCTATCTTTTTTGCACCCTCTAGTATTTTTTGCCTAGTCTTGTCTAACTCGTCCTGTGCCTGAGCCGGATCTACCACTGCTGCTACGGGGCTCGCCAAGCTATCTATCACCTGCTGCAGCACATTCTCGGGCCTCTCTAGCGGAGGACAACTACTTTTCCTTTGTGCCTTGGGTGTACCTCCGGATCTGGTGCCGGATCCTTGCTCGCGCCAGCGCCAGGTGCAGTCATCATCACCTCGGCGCGGTCAGGGGAGCAAGTGATACGCGTCCCGCGAGCCGCACTAAGGGGTGGCTCGCCTTCTTCGACGACGTGTTGTGGATGAACGCATGACACATCGACAGCGATGTAGACCTTGTGCGCGCCAAGCTTGACGAAGAGGCCATTGTGTGGGAGAGGTTGCTTGCCGAAGCAGCCAGCGTTGTCGCTGACGAAGTCCAGCGCTCCAAAGCGCTGAACAAGCCTGGAGACGATGCGTTCGCCGGTGCCGATGAGGTTTCCCATCCGTATCTTCACTCCTGCTAGCACCGCTAGCCCCATGGTGGGCGCCAACTGTCATGGTGGTGTCACTTCAGATGCCATGGATAGGCTAAAGGTGGGGACTAAATGCACTAGAGGAATCCAGGGAGGGATAGTGTGGTGATTCCACACATAGTTGCTTTGTATTCGATTAGTTTCGAAGATTACAAGTGCTCCTTGAGCTGTATTAGGGAGAGGAGGAAGAAGGTACTCTCTTACTCTCACCACTAACTTGCTCTCAGGAACCTAGCACCAAACAAGTAAAAATCAACCCAATAGAGATCAACCAAGTTAAAAACCAACCCCTTCTACGGAGGCCCTAGCCCTCCTTATATAGGGGTGGCTAGGTCTCCGATTAGGGCATACATGGAGGCATATTCCAGGGAATATGCCTCTTCCCAAAATAGTAAACCAACCGGATCACTTTTCCCCATCGTCAGCCATGCAGAGGCTACATGAGCCTCTGCGGCGCCAGCGTCATCCGACACAGGCAACGTCACCCTTGTCGGCCATGCCTCGGTGGTCCTAGCCTCTGCCCGCTTCACTCACGCTCTGCGTACAGTGACCTCCTTTTGACCAGCGAGATACCTTCCTTCTCTTGCAAGCCTGATATAACCCGGATCATGCCTGGTTAATCCGGCCACACTTGTAACTACATACAAGTTAGATACATCGTTCCGACATACGACATAGGTCGGCCGGTACTCGGTTAGGTGAACATCCTCTAGTCCGGGTTACCCCGTGATTCAGCCTGCCTTGAGGTGACTTGGCCAGCACTCGCTTTGACCTTGCCGTACCTCGGCTAACTCGGCCTTTATACCCTGGCATGACCCTACCCGGGGGTATCCCCCCAACACATGCAATGACATCAAATGGTTTATGAAAATAACAAACATCCAATGACATCTAGTGGATCCATGTAGTTTATGAAAAAAACAAGCATGCAATGGCATCTAGTGGATCCATGTGGTCTATGAAAAGAACACACATACAATGGCATCTAGTGGATCCATGTGGTCTATGAAGTGAACAAGCATGCAATGACATCTGGTGGATCGAAGTGGTTTTTTAAAAGAACACACATGCAATGACATCAAGTGCTTTATTAAAAGAATACACATCCAAGTGGTTTATGAAAATAACACACATGCAATGGCATCCAGTGGATCCATGCGGTTTATGAGAAGAATAAACATGCAATAACATCTAGTGGATCCATGTGGTTTATGAAAAGAACACACATGCAATGACATCTGGTGGATCCATATCGTTTATGAAAAGAATAATCATGCAATGACATCTAGTGGATCCAAGTGGTTTATGAAAAGAACACACCTGCAATAACATCTAGTGGATCCATGTGGTTTATGAAACGAACAAGCATGGAATGACATCTAGTGGATCCATGTGGTTTATGAAAACAACAAGCATGCAATGACATCTAGTGGATCCATGTGGTTTATGAAGAGAACACACATGCAATGACATCTAGTGGATCCATGTGGTCTATGAAAAGAACACACATGTAATGACATCAAGTGGATCCATGTGATTTATGAAAAGAACAAGCATGCAATTACATCTAGTGGATCCATGTGGTCTATGAAAAGAACACACATGCAATGGCATCTAGTGGATCCATGTGGTTTATGAAAAGAACAAGCATGCAATGAAATCTGGTGCATCCAAGTGATTTATGAAAAGAACAAGCATGTAATGACATCTGGTGGATCCATATGGTCCGTGAGAAGAAAAACATGCAATGATATCTAGTGGATCCATGTGGTTTATGGGAAGAACAAGCATGCAATAACATCAAGTGTATCCATGTGGTTTATGAAAAGAGAAAGCATACAATGATATCTAGTGGATCCATGTGGTTTATGGAAAGAACAAGCATGCAATGACATCTAGGGGAACCATGTGGTTTATGAAAATAACAATCATGCAATGACATCTACCGGATTCATGTGGTTTATGAAAAGAACAAGCATGCAGGGACATCTAGTGGATCCATGTAGTTTATGAAAAGAACAAGCATGCAATGACATCTATTTGATCCATGTGGTTTATGAAAAGAAAAAGGATGCACTAACATACAGTGGATCCATGTGTTTTATGAGAAGAACACACATGCAATGGCATCTAGTGGATCCATGTGTTTTATTAAAAGCACAAGCATGCAATGACATATGGTGGATCCAAGTGGTTTACGAAAAGAACAAGCATGTAATGCCATCTGGTGGTTCCATGTGGTCTATGAGAAGAACAAGCATGCATTGAAATCTAGTGGATCCATGTCGTTTAAGTAAATAATGAGCATCTAATGACATCTAGGGGATCTATGTGGTTTATGAAAAGAACAAGCATGCAATGACATCGAGAGGATCCATATGGTTTATGAAAAGAACAAGCATGCAATGACATGTAGTGGATCCATGTGGTCTATGAAAAGAACACACATGCAATGACATCAAGTGGTTTATGAAAAGAACACACATCCAAGTGGTCTATGAAAATAACACACATGCAATGACATCTAGTGGACCATGTGGTTTATGAAAAGAACATGCATGAAATGACATCTAGTGGATCCATGTGGTCTATGAAAAGAACACACATGCAATGACATCAAGTGGATCCATGGGGTTTATAGTAAGAACACACATGCAATGATATCAAGTGGATCCATGTGGTTTATGAAAAGAACAAGCATACAATGACTTCTGGTGGATCCATGTGGTTTGTGAAAAGAACAAGCATGCAATGACACCTAGTAAATCAATGTGGTCTATGAAAAGAACACACATGCAATGGCATCTAGTGGATCCATGTGGTTTATGAAAAGAACACACATCGAAGTGGTTGATGAAAAGAACACACATCCAAGTGGTTTATGAAAAGAACACACATGCAATGGCATGTAGTGGATCCATGTGGTTTATGAGAAGAACTAACGTGCAATGACATCAAGTGGATCCATGTGGTTTTATGAGAAGAACACACATGCAATGACATCCAATTGTTTATGAAAATAACACACATCCAAGTGGTTTATGAAAAGTACAAACATGCAATGACATATGTAGATCCATATGTTTATGAAAAGAATAAGCATGCAATGACATCTAGTGGATCCAAGTGGTTTATGAAACGAACACACATGCAATGACATCTGCTGGATCCATGTGGTCTATGAAAAGAACAAGCATGCAAGGACATCTAGTGGATCCATGTGGTTTATGAAAAGAACAAACATGCAATGAAATCTAGTGGATCCATGTGGTTTATGAAAAGAACAAGCATGCAATCACATCTGGTGGATCCATTTGGTTTATGGAAAGAACACACATGCAATGAAATCTAGTGGATCCATGTGTTTTATAATAAGAACACACATGCAATGACATCTAGTGGATCCAAGTGGCTTATGAAAAGAACAAGCATGCAATGATATCAGGTGGATCCATGTGGTCTATGAGAAGAACAAACATGCAATGACGTCTAGTGGATCCATTTGGTTTATGAGAAAAACAAGCATGTAATGACATCTCGTGGATCCAGGTGGTTTATGAAAAGAACAAACATGCAATGACATCTAGTGCATCCATGTGGTTTATGAGAAGAACAAGCATGCAATGTCTTCTAGTGGATCCATGTGGTTTATGAAAATAACAAGCATGAAGTGACGTCTAGTGGATCCATGTGTTTTCTGAGAAGAACGCACATGCAGTGGCATCTAGTTGATCCATATGGTTTTTTGAAAAGAACAAGCATGCAATGACATCTGGTGGATCCAAGAGGTTTATGAAAACAACAAGCATGTAATGACATCTGGTGGATCCATGTGGTATATGAGAAGAACAAAAATACAATGACATCTAGTGGATCCATGTGGTTTATGAGAAGAACAAGCATGCAATGACATCTAGTGGATCCATGTGGTTTATGAAAGAACAAGCATGCAATGACATCTAGTAGATCCATGTGCTCTATGAAAAGAACACACGTGCAATGGCATCTAGTGCATCCATGTGGTTTATGAAAATAACAATCATGCAATGACATCTGGTTGATCCAAGTGGTTTATGAAAAGAACAATCTTGCAATGACATCTGGTGGATCCATGTGGTCTAGAAGAACAAAAATGCAATGACATCTAGTGGATCCATGTGGTTTATGACAAGAACACACATGCAATGACATCAATTGTATCCATATGGTTTATGAAAAGAACAAGGATGCAATGACATCTAGTGGATCCATGTGGTTTATGAATAGAATAAGCATGCAATGACATCTAGTGGATCCATGTGGTCTATGAAAATAACACACATGCAATGACATTAAGTGGTTTATGAAAATAATACACATCCAAGTGGGTTATGAAAATAACACACATGCAATGACATATGGTGGATCCATGTAGTTTATGAAAAGAACAAGCATACAATGACATCTGGTGGATCCATGTGGTTTATGACAAGAACACACATGAATGACATCTAGTGGATCCGTGTGGTTTATGAAAATAACAAGCATATAATGACATGAAGTGGTTTATGAAAAGAACAAACACGTAATGACATCTAGTGGATCCATGTAGTTTATGAAAAAACAAGAATGCAACAACATCTAGTGGATCCATGTGGTCTATGAAAAGAACACACATGCAATGACATCAAGTGGTTTATGAAATGAACACACATCCAAGTGGGTTATTAAAATAACATGCATGCAATGACATCTGGTGGATCCTTGTGGTTTATGAAAAAAACTAGCATGCAATGACATCTGGTGGATCCATGATTTTTATGAGAAGAACACACATGAATGACATCTAAAGGATCCGTGTGGTTTATGAAAAGAACAAGAATGCAATGACATCAAATGGTTTATGAAAATAACAAACATCCAATGACATCTAGTGGATCCATGTAGTTTATTAAAAAAATAAGCATGCAATGGCATCTAGTGGATCCATGTGGTTTATGAAAAGAACACACATACAATGGCATCTAGTGGATCCATGTGGTCTATGAAAAGAACAAGCATGGAATGACATCTGGTGGATCAATGTGGTTTATTAAAAGAACACACATGCAATAACATCAAGTGCTTTATGAAAAGAATACACATCCAAGTGGTTTATGAAAATAACACACATGCAATGGCATCTAGTGGATCCATGCGGTTTATGAGAAGAACAAACATGCAATAACATCTAGTGGATCCATGTGGTTTATGAAAAGAACACACATGCAAAGACATCTGGTGGATCCATGTCGGTTATGAAAAGAATAATCATGCAATGACATCTAGTGGATCCAAGTGGTTTATGAAAAGAAGACACCTGCAATGACATCTAGTGGATCCATGTGGTTTATGAAACGAACAAGCATGTAATGACATCTAGTGGATCCATGTGGTTTATGAAAAGAACAAGCATGCAATGCCATCTAGTGGTTCCATGTATTTTATGAAGAGAACACACATGCAATGACATCTAGTGGATCCATGTGGTCTATGAAAAGAACACACATGTAATGACATCAAGTGGATCCATGTGGTTTATGAAAAGAACAAGCACGCAATTACATCTAGTGGATCCATGTGGTCTATGAAAAGAACACACATGCAATGGCATCTAGTGGATCCATGTGGTTTATGAAAAGAACAAGCATGCAAAGACATCTAGTGGATCCATGTGGTCTATGAAAAGAACACACATACAATGGCATCTAGTAGATCCATGTGGTCTATGAAAAGAACAAGCATGGAATGACATCTGGTGGATCAATGTAGTTTATTAAAAGAACACACATGCAATAACATCAAGTGCTTTATGAAAAGAATACACATCCAAGTGGTTTATGAAAATAACACACATGCAATGGCATCTAGTGGATCCATGCGGTTTATGAGAAGAACAAACATGCAATAACATCTAGTGGATCCATGTGGTTTATGAAAAGAACACACATGCAAAGACATCTGGTGGATCCATGTCGGTTATGAAAAGAATAATCATGCAATGACATCTAGTGGATCCAAGTGGTTTATGAAAAGAAGACACCTGCAATGACATCTAGTGGATCCATGTGGTTTATGAAACGAACAAGCATGTAATGACATCTAGTGGATCCATGTGGTTTATGAAAAGAACAAGCATGCAATGCCATCTAGTGGTTCCATGTCTTTTATGAAGAGAACACACATGCAATGACATCTAGTGGATCCATGTGGTCTATGAAAAGAACACACATGTAATGACATCAAGTGGATCCATGTGGTTTATGAAAAGAACAAGCACGCAATTACATCTAGTGGATCCATGTGGTCTATGAAAAGAACACACATGCAATGGCATCTAGTGGATCCATGTGGTTTATGAAAAGAACAAGCATGCAAAGACATCTAGTGGATCCATGTGGTCTATGAAAAGAACACACATACAATGGCATCTAGTAGATCCATGTGGTCTATGAAAAGAACAAGCATGGAATGACATCTGGTGGATCAATGTGGTTTATTAAAAGAACACACATGCAATAACATCAAGTGCTTTATGAAAAGAATACACATCCAAGTGGTTTATGAAAATAACACACATGCAATGGCATCTAGTGGATCCATGCGGTTTATGAGAAGAACAAACATGCAATAACATCTAGTGGATCCATGTGGTTTATGAAAAGAACACACATGCAAAGACATCTGGTGGATCCATGTCGGTTATGAAAAGAATAATCATGCAATGACATCTAGTGGATCCAAGTGCTTTATGAAAAGAAGACACCTGCAATGACATCTAGTGGATCCATGTGGTTTATGAAACGAACAAGCATGTAATGACATCTAGTGGATCCATGTGGTTTATGAAAAGAACAAGCATGCAATGCCATCTAGTGGTTCCATGTCTTTTATGAAGAGAACACACATGCAATGACATCTAGTGGATCCATGTGGTCTCTGAAAAGAACACACATGTAATGACATCAAGTGGATCCATGTGGTTTATGAAAAGAACAAGCATGCAATTACATCTCGTGGATCCATGTGGTCTATGAAAACAACACACATGCAATGGCATCTAGTGGATCCATGTGGTTTATCAAAAAAGAACAAGCATGCAATGACATCTAGTGGATCCATGTGGTCTATGAAAAGAACACACATACAATGGCATCTAGTAGATCCATGTGGTCTATGAAAAGAACAAGCATGGAATGACATCTGGTGGATCAATGTAGTTTATTAAAAGAACACACATGCAATAACATCAAGTGCTTTATGAAAAGAATACACATCCAAGTGGTTTATGAAAATAACACACATGCAATGGCATCTAGTGGATCCATGCGGTTTATGAGAAGAACAAACATGCAATAACATCTAGTGGATCCATGTGGTTTATGAAAAGAACACACATGCAAAGACATCTGGTGGATCCATGTCGGTTATGAAAAGAATAATCATGCAATGACATCTAGTGGATCCAAGTGGTTTATGAAAAGAAGACACCTGCAATGACATCTAGTGGATCCATGTGGTTTATGAAACGAACAAGCATGTAATGACATCTAGTGGATCCATGTGGTTTATGAAAAGAACAAGCATGCAATGCCATCTAGTGGTTCCATGTCTTTTATGAAGAGAACACACATGCAATGACATCTAGTGGATCCATGTGGTCTATGAAAAGAACACACATGTAATGACATCAAGTGGATCCATGTGGTTTATGAAAAGAACAAGCACGCAATTACATCTAGTGGATCCATGTGGTCTATGAAAAGAACACACATGCAATGGCATCTAGTGGATCCATGTGGTTTATGAAAAGAACAAGCATGCAAAGACATCTAGTGGATCCATGTGGTCTATGAAAAGAACACACATACAATGGCATCTAGTAGATCCATGTGGTCTATGAAAAGAACAAGCATGGAATGACATCTGGTGGATCAATGTGGTTTATTAAAAGAACACACATGCAATAACATCAAGTGCTTTATGAAAAGAATACACATCCAAGTGGTTTATGAAAATAACACACATGCAATGGCATCTAGTGGATCCATGCGGTTTATGAGAAGAACAAACATGCAATAACATCTAGTGGATCCATGTGGTTTATGAAAAGAACACACATGCAAAGACATCTGGTGGATCCATGTCGGTTATGAAAAGAATAATCATGCAATGACATCTAGTGGATCCAAGTGCTTTATGAAAAGAAGACACCTGCAATGACATCTAGTGGATCCATGTGGTTTATGAAACGAACAAGCATGTAATGACATCTAGTGGATCCATGTGGTTTATGAAAAGAACAAGCATGCAATGCCATCTAGTGGTTCCATGTCTTTTATGAAGAGAACACACATGCAATGACATCTAGTGGATCCATGTGGTCTCTGAAAAGAACACACATGTAATGACATCAAGTGGATCCATGTGGTTTATGAAAAGAACAAGCATGCAATTACATCTCGTGGATCCATGTGGTCTATGAAAACAACACACATGCAATGGCATCTAGTGGATCCATGTGGTTTATCAAAAAAGAACAAGCATGCAATGACATCTAGTGGATCCATGTGGTCTATGAAAAGAACACACATACAATGGCATCTAGTGGATCCATGTGGTCTATGAAAAGAACAAGCATGCAATGACATCTGGTGGATCAATGTGGTTTATTAAAAGAACACACAAGCAATGACATCAAGTGCTTTATGAAAAGAATACACATCCAAGTGGTTTATGAAAATAACACACATGCAATGGCATCTAGTGGATCCATGCGGTTTATGAGAAGAACAAACATGCAATAACATCTAGTGGATCCATGTGGTTTATGAAAAGAACACACATGCAAAGACATCTGGTGGATCCATGTCGGTTATGAAAAGAATAATCATGCAATGACATCTAGTGGATCCAAGTGGTTTATGAAAAGAAGACACCTGCAATGACATCTAGTGGATCCATGTGATTTATGAAACGAACAAGCATGTAATGACATCTAGTGGATCCATGTGGTGTATGAAAAGAACAAGCATGCAATGACATATAGTGGTTCCATGTGGTTTATGAAGAGAACATACATGCAATGATATCTAGTGGATCCATGTGATCTATGAAAAGAACAAACATGTAATGACATCAAGTGGATCCATGTGCTTTATGAAAAGAACAAGCATGAAATTACATCTAGTGGATCCATGTGGTCTATGAAAAGAACACACATGCAATGGCATCTAGTGGATCCATGTGGTTTATGAAAAGAACAAGCATGCAAAGACATCTGGTGGATCCAAGTGGTTTATGAATAGAACATGCATGTAATGACATCTGGTGGATCCATGTGGTCCCTGAGAAGAACAAACATGCAATGATATCTAGTGGATCCATGTGGTTTATGAGAAGAACAAGCATGCAATGACATCAAGTGTATCCTTGTGATTTATGAAAAGAGAAAGCATACAATGATATCTAGTGGATCCATGTGGTTTATGAAAAGAACAAGCATGCAATGACATCTAGGGGAACCATGCGGTTTATGAAAAGAACAATCATGAAATTACATCTAGCGGATCCATGTGGTTTATGAAAAGAACAAGCATGCAGGGACATCGACTGGATCCATGTAGTTTATGAAAAGAACAAGCATGTAATGACATCTATTTGATCCATGTGGTTTATGAAAAGAAAAAGAATGCACTGACATCTAGTGGATCCATGTGTTTTATGAGAAGAACACGCATTCAATGGCATCTAGTGGATCCATGTGGTTTATTAAAAGCACAAGCATGCAATGACATTTGGTGGATCCAAGTAGTTTAGTAAAAGAACAAGCATTCAATGACATCTGGTGGTTCAATGTGGCCTATGAGAAGAACAAGCATGCAATGACATCTAGTGGATCCATGTGGTTTAAGTGAAGACCGAGCATGTAATGACATCTAGGGGATCCATGTGGTTTATGAAAAGAACAAGCATGCAATGACATCTACCGGATCCATTTGGTTTATGAAAAGAACAAGCATGCAATGACATCTAGTGGATCCATGTGGTCTATGAAAAGAACACACATGCAATGACATCAAGTGGTTTATGAAAAGAACACACATCCAAGTGGTCTATGAAAAGAACGCACATGCAATGACATCTAGTGGAACCATGTGGTTTATGAAAAGAACATGCATGCAATGACATCTAGTGGATCCATGTGGTCTATGAAAAGAACACACATGCAATGACATCAAGTGGATCCATGTGGTTTATAGAAAGAACACACATGCAATGATATCAAGTGGATCCATGTGGTTTATGAAAAGAACAAGCATGCAATGACTTCTGGGATCCATGTGGTTTATGAAAAGAACAACCATGCAATGACATCTAGTAGATCAATGTGGTATATGAAAAGAACACACATGCAATGGCATCTAGTGGATCCATGTGGTTTATGAAATGAACACACATCGAAGTGGTTGATGAAAAGAACACACATCCAAGTGGTTTATGAAAAGAACACACATGCAATGGCATCTAGTGGATCCATGTGGTTTATGAAATGAACACACATCGAAGTGGTTGATGAAAAGAACACACAACCAAGTGGTTTATGAAAAGAACACACATGCAATGGCATTTAGTGGATCCATGTGGTTTATGAGAAGAACTAACGTGCAATGACATCGAGTGGATCCATGTGGTTTTATGAGAAGAACACACATGCAATGACATCCAGTTGTTTATTAAAATAACACACATCCAACTGGTTTATGAAAAGCACACACATGCAATGACATCTGGTGGATCCTCTGGTTTATGAAAAGAATAAACATGCAATGACATCTAGTGGATCCAAGTGGTCTATGAATAGAACAAACATGCAATGCCATCTAGTAGATCCATGTGGTTTATGAGAAGATCAAGCATGCAATGATATCTAGTGGATCCATGTGGTTTATGAAAAGAACAAGCATGCAATGACATCTAGTGGATCCATGTTGTCACATCGCAAGATTTTAGAAAATTGGGAATAGAAAAAAAATACATTTGCATTGTATTGGCATGGCATCATTGCATTCGTGAAAAATTTGAATTGCAAAACACTATTTTCGAACCCCAAATAAAATCAGTAATTTGCCCCTACGAAGGAAAATACATGGATTTATAAATCCACTATTTCCAAACTAGTGAAAATGATATAAAAATGATTCCAAGATGATCTACTGAATATTTGAAAATTTTAGAAACAAAAATCATCTCAATTGGAATATCTAATAAAATATATGAAGGAAAGGAGAAAATAGAAAAAATGAAAATGAACAGAAAAACGGGAACCTAACCTACCCGACGAGCCACCCTGGCCTAGCCCAGCAGCGTAGCCCCTACCTACCGCTCACCCCCTCCCTAGCGCACGCACAGTGCAGCGCAAGCCATGGGCCAGCCCAAAGCAACCGCCAGCCCGCCAGCAGCGCACGCCCGTGTCCTCTCTCTCCGTCGCTGGCACGCAGGGCCCACATGTCATCCCCCACCTCCGTCAGGTTTCTAGGACGAACACGAGCTCGTCGACCCTGACCCGAACCCCACCGAATCCGTGTCAAATTTGTTCGATTTGATCCCCCTCTGCACATTTCGCCTCTCTAAATATCCCCGCATCTCCTCCTCTTGTTTTTTTTCGAGATTCTGAAACCCTAGTACCACCCCGGAGGTCGCCCAATCCTGCCGCCGTCCGCCGCCACTGCGAGATCGACTCCGTTGTTGTCTGACTGCCCCTTCCCTGTTTTCCATCTCTTCCTACTCCCCTTGGAGCACCACTTCGTCCTGACCCATTTTCCCCTTCTCTCTCGCAGCCGTCCACCGTCGATTCCTCGACGGAGGGCCGCCGCAGCCTCACTGACTAGTCGCCGATCACCGCTGTTCGAGGAGGACAGGCATGCCTCCGTAGTGACAAGGAGTACCGCAGTGAGGATCCGAAGGCCGTCGTAGAGTCCACCGTCGCCGTAGACCACCGGAGCACCGCCACGACCAAAGCCGGCGAGCTCGAACGCTTTACACTGCAGCCGTCGGATCGCGTTTGAACGGCTGCGATTAGAAGATCCCGCGAATAGGTACCGTCCAACTAGAGCGCACCACATCGCTATAGTCGTCACCCTACCCCACCAGCGCCATGTCAGCCCAAGTCAGCAGTCGCGTCAGCCTCACGTGCACAGCCAGCATCCCATTCAGCGACATATTCTTGGGAATATTCCCTTTAATTTTGAAATTGAATAGAATTTGCAGAAAATGTATTTAACTTCAAAAATTCATAGGAAAATATCTACAGATCCAAAAATAGAAAATAAGATACACTTGGATTCACAATTTTATGTAGATTATTAATATGCAATTAGATCCGACAAGTCTTTTTGTAGTTATTTAAATAGGTTAATACCCCTTTTCTAGTAATAAATTTATAAGAAAATACCTACTAATCAGAAAATTGCAAATAATATGTCTACGGAATCACAATATAGTGTAAAACCTATTTCTAAATTAAAATTGCAAGTTTACTGTACGAATATTTATGAGTTTAATTAAAGGCATATTACACTATAAAAATTATAGAAAAAGATCTGTTATACCTTTTTGCGTGATTCTAGTTTCCCCTGGCTCTAAATCATGTTACCTATCTAGTAGTATTATTGTCAAGATTTAAAAGTACTGTTTGCAACACAGGCTTAATATTTTCTTAAATACCTATTAAATTGGATCAACAATTCTTGCTAAATGGTTTTAATGCATCAAAGGTTTTCCATGCATGTCATTAGTAGTAACGATGATCATAGAACATACAATCACTACTGAATCTTTGTTTAACTTGTCATGCATGCATCTGTGCACTTGTTATGATTGTGTATGGATTGTTTATGTGTTGCAATTGTATCGTGTAGATTGTGATGAGTGCAACGCTTGCTCGTATGAGGATTGTTCGTTCGACAACCACGACCAAGGCAAGTAGATGCTATTTTTTTCATGTTATTGTCCTACTATTTTTCTTGCATATGTTGTGTATTCTGTAGATGCATGAATAGGATCTACTACTGCTATGCTATGTCCTATACTATATGGTAGGAATCTCCTATAGTTGAGCCACCGTTGGTAGATGTTCTTAGCCGAGCTATGATGGACGAGGGCTGGGTTACATCATTTGAATGGGTTTATAAAGTGTTGGTTTGCGAAAACTAAAACAACATAATCAATGAATCCCCTGGGTGTGATGGGACTAACTTTTTTGGTGGTATCAATGCGGAAAGGCACCCAGGTATCTAGAGAAAATGACTGGCTTATTTATTTAGTAGCTTACGTGTACAACCATGTGCCAATAATGAAATGGGCGGTTGGCTGGGCTTAGTAGGTTATGGCGACTGATACATTGCAAATGTATCTATAATTTTTGATGTTCCATGCTTGGTTTTATCCACTTTCTTGTGTTTTGTCCACACTTTGGAGTACTTATCATATGATTTCTTGGACTAACCTATTAAAAAGTGCCACAGTGCCAGCTGCCTATTTTCTGCTGTTTTTGGTTCCAGGAAGTCAGAAAATGAATATTCTCGGAATTGGACGGGACAAAAGCCAAAGTGCCTATTTTACCGGAAGTCATCTGGAGCCAGAATACGAGACGGAGAGGAGCGAGGGGGCCACCACACCACCTGGCCGCGCGGGCCAGGCCTGGCCGCGCCAGGGGGTGGCGTGGCCAGCCTAGGCACCCCCCTCGGCCTCTCCTTCCGCCTATAATATGCCCTCGGAACGAAAATCCTAAGTACCCGATCAAAAATCCACGAAAGAGTCTGTAGCTGCCGTCGTCTCTGTCCCTAGATCTGGAGGGATCTGAAGCTCTTCCCGGCACCCTGCAGGAGAGGGGAATTCACCCTGGAGGCCTTTTTCATCATCATGAAAGCCTCCGGTGTGATGCGTGAGTAGTTCATCTCTGGACTACGGGTCCATGTAGTAGCTACATGGCTAGTTCTCCTCCTTTGTGCTTTCATGTTTAGATCTTGTGAGCTCCGTTCATGATCAAGATCATCTATTTGTAATCCTACATGTTGTGTTTGCGGGGATCCGATGGATATTGAGATGCTATTTTAGATTGATTCTATCATGTCTTTGTTATTTGTGATCTTGCATGCTTTCCGTTGTTAGTAGCTATCTTGGCCAAGTAGATGCTAGAAACTCTAAGAGTTAGTATTTATGCTCGATAGTGGGTTCATGCCTCTGGTAATCTGGGGAAGTGACAGAAATCTCTAAGGCACTAGATGTGTTGTTGCTACTAGGGAGAAAACAACAATCCTTTGTTCATAGAACAATCATATTGTTTACTTTACACACAATTCGTAAAGCAATAATCTGTTGCTTGCAACTTAATACTGGAGGGGGTTCGGATGATAACTTGAAGATGGATTATTAGTCATAGATGAAGTTGGATGACGGTCTATGTATAATGTTGTAATGCCCAATCAAGTTCCAAAGGAGTCAAGATGATTAGTATATGCATGTATTGCTTTCTCGATGTTTGTCAATTGCCCCATTGTAATTTGTTCACCCAGCATGTTATCTATCTTAAGGAGAGCCACCTCTAGTGAACTATGGATCCCGGTCCTTTCTTTTACATACAATCTACAAACTGTTTACTTCTTTGTGTTTACTTTCTACAAACTATTACTTCCTTGCATTCGATACATTTAATCCTTTGTTTTCAGCAAAACCGGTGAGATTGACAACCTCATCGCAAGTTGGGGACAAAGTTCTGTGGTTGTGTTGTGCAGGTCTCCACGTTGCTGCTGGCACCGGTAGTGCGCCCTACCAACGTTCAGCTAGCAACACCTTTGGGGTGTTTCCTTGCTCCTACTGGATTGATAACCTTGGTTTTGTACTGAGGGAAAACTTGCTGCTGTGCTCATCATACCTTCTGCTTGGGGTTCCCCAACGAGCTCGATATATTTTGGGCCATCAAGCATATTTTCTGGCGCCGTTGCCAGGGAGTCAAGGACATCTTCACAAGGGGAGTCCTTCATAACCAATCTCTTTACTTGGTTATTTTTGTTTTGCTTAGTTTTCTTTTGTTTTGTTTGCTTGTTTCTTTATCAAAAACACACAAAAAATAGTTTTACTAGTTTGCTTTTTATTCAAAAACACAAAAAATGACTACTCTTGAAAACACTAAGTTGTGTGACTTCGCTAGCACCAACAACAATGATTTTATGAGCACACCTATTGCTCCACCTATGCCTGAAGATACTTTCTTCGAGATAAAACCTGCTTTACTCAATCTTGTTATGAGAGAACAATTTTCTGGTATTGGTAATGAAGATGTTGCTGCCCATGTAAATAATTTTGTTGAACTTTGTGAGATGCAAAATCATAGGGATATAGATGGTGATATTATTAAGCTGAAACTGTTTCCTTTCTCTTTGAGAGGAAAAGCTAAAGAATGGTTGAATTCCTTAACTAGGAATAGTATTGATTCTTGGACTAAGTGCAAAGATGCTTTCATTGGAAAATACTATCCTCTTGCTAAGATTATATCTATGAGAAGTCAAATAATGAAGTTTAAACAATCTGATAATGAACATGTTACTCAAGCTTGGGAAAGAATGAAATCTTTGGTTAAGGATTGTCCCACTCATGGACTGACTGCTTGGATGATCATCCAAACTTTTTATGCAGGATTGAACTACTCTTCAAGGAACCTATTGGATTCTTCTACTGGAGGTACCTTTATGACCATTACTTTGGGTGCTGCAACAAAGCTTTTGGATAATATGATAGTTAACTACTCTGAATGGCATACTGAGAGAGCTCCACAAGGTAGGAAGGTAAATTATGTTGAGGAAACCTCCTCCTGGAGTGATAAAATTGATATTATTATGTCTATGCTTGTTAATGGGAAAGCCCATATTGATCCAAATAATGTTCCCTTAGCCTCTTTGGTTTCTCAAGAAGAGCAAGTTGATGTGAACTTCATAAGAAATAACAATTTTGGCAATAATGCTTATAGGAGTAATTTTGGTAACAACAATTATAAGCCATATCGTCCCAGCAATGGTAATGCTTATGGAAGTTACTATAACAATAATACGAGTGCTCCCTCTGAACTTGAAGTTATGCTTAAGGACTTTATTAGTAAACAAACTGCTTACAATAAAACTATTGAGGAAAAACTCTCTAATGCTAAAAGAAATATAGCATCTTTGGCTGAAGCTCAATCTTCTTTGAATAAAATGGCTGCTAAACCTGAAATTAATGATAATCCCTTTGCAGCTACTAGTGCTATACAAGTAAGAATTGATAAAAATGTTAGACTATTAGCTGAATTACATGCTAAGTGGGAAAGAGAAGATGAAATTGCTAGAAACATTAGTGTTTCTACTATCACCACCACTAGTGTTGAGGCTAGTAATAGTTCTACTACTTTAGATGATAATTTTGATTTTGATCTTGATGGTTGCAATATCTCTAAAGTCATTAAGTTCCTACAAAAGCTTACAAAAATTCCTAATGCTAGTGCTATGAACATGACCTTTACAAAACACATTACTGATGCTCTCATAAAGATTAAAGAAGAAAAGATGAAACATAAAGCTTCTATTCCAATAAAATAAGAAGATGGTTGGGAACCCATCATTAATATGAAAGTGAATGACTTTGATTTCAAAGCTTTATGTGATCTCGATAGTAGTGTTTCTATTATTCCTAAAAGGATTTATGATATGCTTGATTTGCCTCCACCTGAAGATTGTTATTTGAATGTCCCACTTGATGACAATGCTAAAAATAAACTCATGGGGAGTCTTAATGATGTTCTTATTATGGTTAACAATGCCTATGTCCCCGTTGATTTCTATGGTTTAGATGTTGAATGCAATGCTTCTTGTCCTATTACTTTGGGAAGACCTTTTTTTAGAACTGTTGGTGCCATTATTGATATGAAAGAAGGCACCATTAAATATCAACTCCCACTCAAGAAAGGTATAGAACACTTCCCTAAGAAGAGAGAAGATTTCTTTTGCTTCTCCTACGAAAACAAAATTTGGTCTTAATGCTTCTTCAATTGAGAACACTTGATTCTCTTTCTTGCTTCTTGTGCCTAACTTAAAGGCGTTAAAGAAAAGTACTTATTGGGAGGTAATCCAAAAGTTTTAGATGAGTCTTGGAAGTTATTACTTCTGTAATAACCGCTCCTTATCCTTTTTATTTTGCTTTTTGTGCCAAGAGTAACCTCTAATGAGAGAGAAGTAATGATTGGGAAAGTTGCTGTCCCAAAACAGATTTCTGTGCTTCACCGTAAACATTCGTGTAAAATATTTGTATGTCTTTTTGAGGCGTGAATTTTTGTGCTTCTGCCCCAGTTTGTTATCTAACTTTCATTAGTTCAACACTTTTTGATTTGAGCAATAGAAGGTCTTCGAAAAAATTCGTCTTTACCTGCTGGTCTGTTTTGACAGATTTCTGCCATTTTCTGCATTTGCTTCTTGTTGGTTCCTTTTTGAGTTCTTTTGGGGAATTGAGATTTTTGAGGGAAGTGATATAGTAGATAGTGTTATAATGGAAGTTTATTTGGTGTTAAAACTGAACGTTAAGACTTATTATCTTGAGTGCACTAATGTTGCTAATAAAGATTGTGTGAAGTTTTGTATGAAGGAAAAATTTCAGGTGTATGGAAGGAATGAGTAATGAGATGAAAGATGGACTAAAGCTCAAGCTTGGGGATGCCACGTGTGTCACCCCAAGAAATATCCAAGAAGTACAAGCGTCAAAGCTTGGGGATGCCCAAGGCATCCCCTTCTTCATCAATAAAAATCCCAGGTTTCTTCCAAACGCTTCATTTTTATTATTTCATGCATAGTTGTGTTGTTCTTGGAGCGTATTCTTTGTCATTTTCATTTTGGTTTGCTTGGTTTTCTTAGTTTGCTAAATAAATTGGTTGGACACCCTCTTTCATTCATTGGTTTTCAAATAGTTTGGTTTGGTTTGGAAAAGAGTAGCAAAGTTCATACTTATGTGGTAAAAAGAGCTCGTTTTTGACTGTGGCCTATGCTTTGTCGTGCCATGCTTGATATTTTTTTGGATTTATGCTTAGTATTCTTTGCTGTAGCATGACTTGTTATAAACAATTGAGATTTCTTAATGTGCCTTGGATGAATCATGCATTGTTTTAGCATATTAAAGCATAGTATAGTGGTATTCTCCTTTGATGCTTTATTTGGGTTGACTTAGCGCATGCTCACACCATGTTATGACTATCTCAAGTCACCATAGCCTTTATGATCCTTTAGTTTTCAACTTGTGGTATCACTTTATGCTTTGATCAATGATGTTTTGTCGCTCTACATGATTATGGCCATTATTGCTCTCTTAGTTTGTCGCTCCTAGTCTTTTGCTAGCCTCCACAATCAAGTATGAGTTCCACTCATGCATCCAACTCCCTAAACCAAGTTATTCCAAAGAGTCCACCATACCTACCTACTAGCATATGCTATTCCAAGTATATTCATGTTTTTGTTTACCTTCCAAATTAAACTTGTTAGAGAAACGCCTGGGCCGCTGGTCTAATCCATGCTGACATGGTGGAAACCTGCAGCGTAACCATAATGAGATGTCTATGAAGCATTATTCTTATAAAAAAAAGAGTCCTATATTGAGAAATAAGAGAAAAATAAAAAAAAAGATACTATGAAAAGAGGAAAGAGAGAAAAAAGCAGCATATTCCCATGGTAAATAAGAAGATTGCTGAGATGCTCGTTGTCTGCTTGCCTTGTCATTTTGATATGGGGATTCTTCCGTATCATCGGGAAAGGGGTACCCCGTTGGCGGTTCTCTATGATACACATGTACTTACGATGACAAGAACGTATCGGTGACTAAACTTGAGTAGCATGAGGAGCGGCCCTCGTATACAAGGGACATGAGATTTCTAACTTATACTTCGTCAAGCATGTACACCATAGTTTGTTCACTTTAACCTTAATCACTTCAAGATGCTTATGATAGGGGCAATGAGAGCTGAAAGCTATAAGTACCATAATTTTTGGAAGCTCTTTATGAGACTAGAATCCCTACTTCCTTCTATGAAGGCCTTTCTTCCACCATTACATTGAGTCTCCACCTTCTACCTTTATGCACCTACTTTGAGAGCATAGTGGCCATTCTTAGTTCTATGTGCATTGTCCCAAGACTAGTTGATTGATGCATAACTTGATATTGCTTGTTTTAAACTATTTGTATCTAGTCACTCTTATGAACTTTGAAGGTGTCCTATGCATTTATATTTGCTACTCTATGAGGGACAAGCTGAATACTATTATGCTATGTTTTCTTTATGTGAAACAAACAAACGTCTTGCAAAACATTGTTATTCATGAATCTTTTGTTTGTGCCTTTTCATGTTGTATCGTAGTTTCTTTGTCTTATTACTAGAACTTTATCTTTCATGTTATGATTGAAGTACTATGATCCCAACTTTGAATGTTTTACAAATACTTTGATCAAGTCTTTGATGGTGCATGTCACCTCAAAAATTATTCTTTCTTTTTATCACTTACCTACTCGAGGACGAGCATGAGTTAAGCTTGGGGATGTTGATACGTTGCAAATGTATCTATATTTTTTGATGTTCCATGCTTGGTTTTATCCACTTTCTTGTGTTTTGTCCACACTTTGGAGTACTTTTCATATGATTTCTAGGACTAACCTATTAAGAAGAGCCACAGTGCCAGCTGCCTATTTTCTGCTGTTTTTGGTTCCAGGAAGTCAGAAAATAAATATTCTCAGAATTGGACGAGACAAAAGCCAAAGTGCCTATTTTACCAGAAGTCATCTAGAGCCAGAATACGAGACGGAGAGGAGCCATGGGGCCACCACAACACCTGGCCGTGCCAGGGGGTGGTGTGGCCAGCCCAGGCACCCCCTCGGCCTCTCCTTCCTCCTATAAGATTCCCTCGGGACAAAAACCCTAAGTACCCGATAAAAAATCGACGAAAGAGTCTCTAGCCGCTGTCGTCTCTGTCCCTAGATCGGGAGGGATATGAAGCTCTTCCCGGCACCCTACCGAAGAGGGGAATTCACCCTGGAGGCCTTCTTCATCATCAGGCAAGCCTCCGGTGTGATGCGTGAGTAGTTCATCTCTGGACTACGGGTCCATGTAGTAGCTAGATGGCTGGTTCTCCTCCTTTGTGCATTCATGTTTAGATCTTGTGAGCTCCGTTCATGATCAAGATCATCTATTTGCAATCCTACATGTTGTGTTTGCGGGGATCCGATGGATATTGGGATGCTATTTCAGATTGATTATTGATTCTATCATGTCTTTGTTATTTGTGATCTTGCATGCTTTCCGTTGTTAGTAGCTATCTTGGCCAAGTAGATGCTAGCAACTCCAAGAGTTAGTATTTATGCTCGATAGTGGGTTCATGCCTCTGGTAATCTGGGAAGTGACAGAAATCTCTAAGGTACTAGATGTGCTGTTGCTACTAGGGAGAAAACAACAATCCTTTGTTCATAGAACATTCGTATTGTTTACTTTACATGCAATTCATAAAGCAATAATATGTTGCTTGCAACTTAATACTGGAGGGGGTTTGGATGATAACCTGAAGGTGGATTATTAGTCATAGATGCAGTTGGATGACGGTCTATGTATAATGTTGTAATGCCCAATCAAGTTCCAAAGGAGTCAAGATGATTAGTATATGCATGTATTGCTTTCTCGATGTTTGTCAATTGCCTCGCTGTAATTTGTTCAACCAGCATGTTATCTATCTTAAGGAGAGCCACCTCTAGTGAACTATGGACCCCGATCCTTTCTTTTACATACAATCTACAAACTGTTTACTGCTTTGTGTTTACTTTCTACAAACTATTACTTCCTTCCATTCGATACGTTTAATCCTTTGTTTTCAGCAAAACCGGTGAGATTGACAACCTCATCGCAAGTTAGGGACAAAGTTCGGTGGTTGTGTTGTGCAGGTCTCCACGTTGCTGCTAGCACGGGTAGTACGCCCTGCCAACGTTCAGCTAGCAACACCTTTGGGGTGTTTCCTTGCTCCTACTGGATTGATAACCTTGGTTTCGTACTGAGGGAAAACTTGTTGCTATGCTCATCATACCTTCCTCTTGGGGTTCCCCAACGAGCTCGATATATTTTGGGCCATCAGTGACTCGAACCCACGTAGCCAAAGATGTAGAATTTTGGTAGGATGGTACGGTGTGTGTCAGGTTTGGGGAGCTACTTACCGAATTGTCTCGTCTTGGACTTATCCCTATCATAACACAATATGAGTGCTATGGTATGAGCTGGGTTGTCCAGGTCTCATGGGTAAAGTGTACAAACCCCTACAGGATGTCTAATCTAAGTACTTAGTCGTGTCCCCGGTTATGGACAATTGAGTTGCTTATTATTGAGGTTCATGACATGTTTCTCGTTCATTCTAAATTCCTAATTGTTTTAATATTGATGGGTTACTTAATTGGGATCTTTTCAAAGAAAATCTAAAACTGATTACGAAAGTAGGACAAATGCTTTTGAAAATGCAAGATAGCCAAAGCCTCACTTGGCCAAATATGCATGTAGATGCTAGGAATACTTGTCTCCTTACTTAGCTCTACTTGTCATACATTCCAAGTATTGACCCTTTGGGGCTGCTATGTTTTATGTTGCGGGTTATAGCGATTCTGAGTGATCGAATTAGGTCGCGGTACTCCACTCAACAGTTGTTCACCTGTGGCACAATTGAAGATGGAACCTACTATTTTTTTATGCTTCCGTATGCTACTTGATGTTTTGAGCTAGCTTGGAGCTAAGCATTATGTAATAATTGTAAATTCTGGATCATTCGATGTTATAATGATGCACTGTTATATTCTTCGGTATTCATCTGTACTGTGTGTGCCAGTGAACCGATCTAGGGATTGGCACTATACACAGGAACTCAGCCTTATCAGGCGAGCGTGTTACAGGATGGTATCACAGCAGTGTGTTGACTGTAGGATCATGACCTAGGATTGGTATAGGAAATCCATAGAAATATAAACCTTGTTTCATTCTATCTATTCTCATCTTACAATTCTTTCTAGTATCTTCTTATCACTTCAAATTTCCATACTCTTTTCTTTTAAAGCATAGAAGAAAGACTCTCCGTATGGATGAACTTATAATTTTTTACTTATTAGGTTCTTGTAATCCTTGATCTTTCTTTTCTAATCTCACCTTGTTCAAACTTTTAGATGAACACTCGTGCGAAAAAGTGCGAGATTAAAGAATAGTTAGATGATGTCTATCATATAGTTTTGATAGGATTTTGGTTAGATAGAGCAATTGATCGTAGGAAGAACTTGTGTGATAATTGGTTTATTATGTTTAGGTTGTGCTATTTGATACCTCAAAGTTTGAGAATATTTTTGATAGATTTCATAATATATTAATCAAGGTTTTGATTAGAAATTCGTGATAATTTCGCTGCAGTTTTCTGCCTGACATGTTATATTGCGCGATTTTTAGTTTCTTACTGGTAGCTCCGATTGAGATCATATTTCAGGATCTGGTTCATAATTTGCTGTAGTATAAGCACAAAAATTGGCTAAAATTCCTGAAGAGATTAAGGTGCCCAGAAAAATTCGTGAATATTGCTATAGTTTCTGGACAGATTCTGTCCGTTGCTTTTAAGATTGTAGGTTCACACCCAAACGAATTGTAATCAAAAGAAAACTATTTTGTGGATAGTATGCCACTAAAACAAAACTTATGGAACATAAACAAAAATATTTTGGCTTGAGTGTTGCTTGATATGATTGTTTGTTTGTGTGGCTATTGTTTGCTTCATATAGGTATGGGTAGTAATACTTCTCTAATCTTTCTATCTATAACTCGTCTATGCTATCCCAACAGATGCCTCCTCGCCGAGTACCTGATGATATGGCTCAGCTCATGGCCGCTCAGGCACAGTGTACCCAGGTGATGACACACATGGCCAATCAGAACAACAATAACAACAACGACGGGAACAATCAGCCCCAAGGAGATGCACTCACCAGGTTCCTGAGGCTGAGGCCAGCTAAGTTCTCCTCTGCACCTGAGCCCATGGTTTCTCTCGACTGGCTCTGTTTTGTGAAGAAAGACTTGGTGACCGTCGGTTGCACTGATGCTAAAAAGGTGAGGTTTTCTGCTCACTTACTGGAAGGACCAGCTGCTTCTTGGTGGGATGCTTTCCAGATCACCCACCCGCTGGACACAGTTACTTGGGCCATGTTTGAGGAAGGATTCAGGACCCACCACGTCTCTGGCTGGACCATGAGCCTGAAGAGGAAGGAATTCCGCAACCTGCCCCCAACCAACCGCACTGTGGCGGACTACATAGAGGAATTCAACAACTTGTCCCGCTATGCCCCTGAGCATGTGGACACTGATGCCAAGAGGAGAGAGAGGTTCCTGGATGGTCTCAGTGATGAGCTTTCACTTCAGCTATCTGTGGTTTACTACCCGACATTTCAGGAACTGATGGACAAGGCCAGGATTCTGGAAGGGAAACACCAGTAGGTGGAGACACGCAAAAGGAAGCATAGCAATCACCACTCAGGATCACACCATCGTGCTCGCACTTCTTATAATGGAGACTCTGGACACCACAAGAATAGAGGCAATGGACACAACCACAATGGTGACAATGGACATCAACACACCATGGAGGATGAAATGGCCATAATTCTGGAGGCAACAATGGTCATAACCACAACTATCAGAAGAAGGATATTAGCCAAGTGACGTGTTTCAAGTGCAACCAGAAGGGACACTATGCTGATAACTTCCTAGAGAGGAGGACTGAAGCTGGCGACAAGCCAGATTCAACCCTGAAGGCAACTGTGAACCATGTGAACATGGGAAAAGCACTCAACAAGTCAGACTTCATGACAAGTAAGTTCCTGGTTAATTCATGCATCACACTCGTAATTTTTCAATACGGGTGCATCACATTCATCCATATTGAGGCATTCATGGACAAGAATAGTTACATATGGAGTCACTTAAAGGATCTATTAGAATGAACTCATGGAGAAGAATTGATAGCTGGTACAATATCACAATTAAATCCTGGAGATTGGTACCACACAGTTTCCTCACTAGCTTAATTATATTGGATTCACATGGCTTAGATGTAATTCTAGCATGGATTGGATGGTTAAGAATCAAGGTCCGATAGATGGAAATTATACCCATACCCAGAAGGAAGAAGAATCAGTTATATCTCAATTGTTCTATTCGAGATGCCAAGTTTATTTCTCTCAAGTGGGTTAGCCTCGAGTATACCACATAAACCTTGCTAGCCATTCCGAATCACGGGAGGATATTCATCTTAAGAGGGTTAGTCCGTCACGTCCCAAGGTTTTAGAAAATTGGGAGTAGAAAAAAATACATTTGCATTGTATTGGCATGGCATCATTGCATTCATGAAAAATTTGAATTGCAAAACACTATTTTCGAACCCCAAATGGAATCAGTAAATTACCCCTACGAAGGAAAATACAAGGATTTATAAATCCACTATTTCGAAACTAGTTAAAATGCTATAAAAATGATTCCAAGATGATCTACTGAATATTTGAAAATTTTAGAAACAAAAATCATCTCAATTGGAATATCTAATAAAAAGATATGAAGGAAAGGATAAAATAGAAAAAAAAACAAATAGAAAAAAAGGGAACCTAACCTACCCGACGAATCACCCTGGCTCAGCCCAGCGGCGCATCCCCTACCTACCGTGCGCCCCCTCCCTAGCGCACGCACAGTGCAGCACAAGCCATGGGCCAGCCCAAAGCAACCGCTAGCCCGCCAGCAGCGCACGCCCGCGTACTCTCTCTCCGCCGCTGACACGCAGGGCCCGTGTGTCATCCCCCACCTCCGTCAGGTTTCCAGGACGAACACGAGCTCGTGACCCCGACCTGAACCCCGCCGAATCCGCATCAAATTCATTCGATTCGACCCTATTCTGCACGTTTCGCCTGTATAAATATCCCCGCATCTCCTTCCCTCGTTTTTTTCGAGATTCCAAAACCCTAGTGCTGCCCCGGTGGTCACCCGATCCCGCCGCTGTCAGCCGCCACTGCGAGCTCGAATCCGTTGCGTATGACTTCCCATGTCCCTGTTTTCCCTCTCTTCCTACTCCCCTTGGAGCACCACTTCGTCCTGACCCATTTTCCCCTTCTCTCTCGCAGCCGTCCACCGCCGAGTCTTAAACGGAGGGCCGCCGGAGCCTCGCTGACCAGCCTCCGATCACCGCTGTTCGAGGAGGAAAGGCACGCCTCCGAAGTGACAAGGAGTACCACAGTGAGGAGCCGAAGGCTGTCGTAGAGTCTACCATCGCCGTAGACCACCGGAGCATCGCCACGACCACCGCCTGAGCCGCTCGCTGCTGCTCGCCATCGCCAAGGCCGGCGAGCTCGGAAGCTTTTCACCGCAGCCGTCGGATCGCGTTTGAACGACCATGATTAGAAGATCCCGCGAATTGGTACTGTCCAACCGGAGCGCGCCACATCGCCATCTTCGTCACCCTTCCCCATCATCGCCACATCAGCCCAAGTCAGCAGCCACGTCAGCCTCGCGTGCACAGCCAGCATCCAAGTCAGCGGCATATTTCCTGGAATATTCCCTTTAATTTTCAAATTGAATAGAATTTGCAGAAAATGTATTTAACTTCAAAAATTCATGGGAAAATATCTACAGATCCAAAAATAGAAAATAAGATACACTTGGATTCACAATTTTATGTAGATTATTAATATGCAATTAGATCCAACAAGCCTTTCTGTAGTTATTTAAATAGGTTAATACCCCTTTTGTAGTAATAAATTCATAAGAAAATAACTACTAATCATAAAATTGTAAATAATATGTCTACGGAATCACAAGATAGTGTAGAACCTGTTTCTGAATTAAAATTGCAAGTTTACTGTACGAATATTTCTGAGTTTAATTAAAGGCATATTACACTATAAAAATTATAGAAAAAGATCTGTAACACCTTTTTGCATGATTACAGTTTCCCCTGGCTCTAAATCATGTTGCCTATCTAGTACTATTTTTGTCAAGATTTAAAAGTACTGTTTGCAACAGAGGCTTAATATTTGCTTAAAAACCTATTAAATTGGATTAACAATTCTTGCTAAATGGTTTTAATGCATCAAAGGTTTCCCATGCATGTCATCTTAGAGAACATACAATCACTACTGAATATTTCTTTAACTTGTCATGCATGCATCTGTGCACTTGTTATGATTGTGTATGGATTGTTTATGTGTTGCGATTGTACCGTGTAGATTGTGACGAGTGCAACGCTTTCTCATGTGAGGATTGTTCGTTCGACAACCGCAGCCAAGGCAAGTAGATACTATTTTGTTCATGTTATTGTCCTACTATTTTTCTTGCATATGTTGTGTATTTTGTAGATGTACGAATATGATCTACTACTTCTATGCTATGTACTATACTATATGGTAGGCATCTCTTGTAGTTGAGCCACCGTTGGTAGATGTGCTTAGCCGTGCTATGATGGACGAGGGATGGGTTACATCATTTGAAAGTGTTTATAAAGTGTTGGTTTGCGAAAACTAAAACAACATAATCAATGAGTCCCCCGGGTGTGATGGGATTGACGTTTTTTGGTGGTATCAATGCGTAAAGGCACCCAGGTATCTAGAGAAAATGATTGGCTTCTTTATTTAATAGCTTACGTGTACAACCATGTGACAATAATGAAATGGACGGTTGGCTGGACTTAGTAGGTTGCGGCGACTCGAACCCACATAGCCAGAGATGTAGAATTTTGGTAGGACGGTACGGTGTGTGTCGGGTTTGGGGATCTACTTCCCGAATTGTCTCGTCTTGGACTACTCCTATCATAACACAATATGAGTGCTATGGTATGATCTGGGCTGTCTAGGTCTCATGGGTAAAGTGTACAAACCCCTACAGGGTGTCTAATCTAAGTACTTAGGCGTGTCCCCGGTTATGGACAATTGAGAGTCTTATTATTGAGGTTCATGACATGTTTCTCATTCATTCTAATTTCCTAATTGTTTTAATATTGATGGGTTACTTAATTGGGATATTTTCAAATAAAATCTAAAACTGATTACAAAAGTATCACAAATGCTTTTGAAAATGCAAGATAGCCAAAGCCCCACTTAGCAAAATAAGCATGTAGATGCTAGGAATACTTATCTCCTTACTTAGTTCTACTTGTCATACATTCCAAGTATTGACCCTTCGGGGTTGCTACGTTTTATGTTGTAGGTTATAGCGATTCTGAGTGATCGAATTAGGTCGCGGTACTCCACTCAACAGTTGTTCGCCTGTGGCACAATTGAAGATGGATCCTACTATTTGTTTATGCTTCCGTATGCTACTAGATGTTTTGAGATAGTTTGAGCTAAGCGTTATGTAATAATTTGAAATTCTGGATCATTCGATGTTATAATGATGCACTGTTATATTCTTTGGTATTTTTCTATACTGTGTGTGCCAGTGAACCGATCCAGGGATTAGCACTATACACAGGAACTCAGCCTTATCAGGCGAGGTTATTACACATGTGCTATATGAGAAGAACACACGTGCAAAGGCATCTAGTGGATCGATGTGGTTTATGACAATAACAAGCATGCAATGACATTTGGTTGATCCAAGTGGTTTATGAAAAGAACAAGCATGCAATGACATCTGGTGGATCCATGTGGTCTATGAGAAGAACAAACATGCAATGACATCTAGTGGATCCATGTGGTTATGACAAGAACAAGCATGCAATGACATCAAGTGTATCCATATGGTTTATGAAAAGAATAAGCATGCAATGACATCTAGTGGATACATGTGGTTTATGAAAAGAACAAGCATGCAATGACATCTAGTGGATCCATGTGGTCTATGCAAATAACACACATGCAATGACATTAAGTGGTTTATGAAAAAAAAACACATCCAAGCGGGTTATGAAAAGAACACACATGCAATGACATATGGTGGATCCATGTGGTTTATGAAAAGAACAAGCATACAATGACATCTGGTGGATCCATGTGGTATATGAGAAGAACACACATGAATGATATCTAGTGGATCCGTGTGGTTTATGAAAAGAACAAGCATGCAATGACATGAAGTGGTTTATGAAAAGAACAAACATGCAATGACATCTAGTGGATCCATGTAGTTTATGAAAAAACAAGCATGCAATGACGTCTAGTGGATCCATGTGGTCTATGAATAGAACACAGATGCAATGACATCAGGTGGTTTATGAAAAGAATATACATCCAAGTGGTTTATGAAAAGAATACACATGCAATGGCATCTAGTGGATCCATGTGGTTTATGAGAAGAACAATCATGCAATGACATCTAGTGGATCCATGTGGTCTATGAAAAGAACACACATGCAATGACATCAAGTGGTTTATGAAAGGAACACACATCCAAGTGGGTTATGAAAAGAACACACATGCAATGACATCTGGTGGATCCATGTGGTTTATGAAATAGAACAAGCATGCAATGACATGTGGTGAATCCATGTGGTTTATGAGAATAACACACATGAATGACATCTAGTGGATCCGTG
Organism: Avena eriantha; assembly: GCA_910589775.1. NCBI lineage: Eukaryota > Viridiplantae > Streptophyta > Magnoliopsida > Poales > Poaceae > Avena > Avena eriantha. The sequence continues at coordinate 47,613,752 of OU342743.1, forward strand.
TGGTTTATGAAAAGAACAAGCATGCAATGACATGAAGTGGTTTATGAAAAGTACAAACATGCAATGACATCTTATGGATCCATGTGGTTTATGAAAAATAAGCATGCAATGACATCTAGTGGATCCATGTGGTCTCTGAAAAGAACACACATGCAATGACATCAAGTGGTTTATGAAAAGAATATACATACAAGTGGTTTATGAAAAGAACACACATGCAATGGCATCTAGTGGATCCATGTGGTTTATGAGAAGAATAATCATGCAATGACATCTAGTGGATGCATGTGGTCTGTGAAAAGAACACACATGCAATGACATCAACTGGTTTATGAAAGGAACACACATCCACACTGGTAGAAAAAGGGTCTTTGGTCCAGCACCTAAATGCCATTGGTCCCGGTTCGTTTCCTTAATCGGGACAAATGCCAGGCACCGGTCTGGGTTCATACTGCCTGGGCATTGGTCCTGGTTCATCTCTAAGGAATGGTCTCGGTTCGTGGCATGAACTAGGACCAATGCCCCTGCGACACACACGTGGCGCTCTGCGGAGCATTGGTCCCGGTTGATGCCATGAACCGGGACCAAAAACCCCGGATTAATTCAATTTCTGCCTCGATTTAATTTAGATATCTATCCCGGATTGCAGACAGTGATCTAAATTAAATCGAGACAGAAATTGAATTGATCTAGTATTTTTGAAAAATTCTTCCTCAAATTAATCGAGACAGAGATCTAAATTGAGACATTTTATTAATTCGACCATAAATTCTTCCTAAACAAATATGCGATTTTACAAATTCTTCCTAGTCGACAATTTCACTTCCGCCGCCGCTGTCCTTCGAGCCGCTGACTTCCTCATCGTCGTCGGACGAAACCTCCATGATTTCTGCGTTGTTCGCGACACGGAGCTCCGCTACGAGGCGAGCGACGTCGATGACAGTGTAGATGGTCCATCCAGGGACGGACTAGAACCTGTCCCGCGCTTCTCGGTTGCGGAGATCCGGGTGCACCACGCGCCCGTCAACGATGCGGTTGCCAATTTTGGCCTTCCGCTCCCTCCTGAACAGCGCCGGCCAGTACAGGCTGGCCGTCGCATACCGGGGCAGCACCCTCCTCCACGCAGGCATCTGGCGGCGACGCTCCACGATTTCGCTCTCCTTCTCGAATCCGCCACGGACGGGGAGCGGAGCCACCGGCACACCCGTGGAGCTGATGCGCCATCCGTGGGGCACCGCCACGCCCGGCGGCGCGAGGATGTTGTAGTGCACGAACATCGCCACCTCGTAGAAGTTCAGCCAGGGCATCTCCATGGCGGCACGGTGGAGATTGGAGAGGGAGGGGAGGTGAGACGATGGCGCGGTGGAGAGGTTGCAGAGGGCGAGGCAATGGCGACTGCAGAGAGACGCGCTGTGGCCTCATATTTGTACACGGGGACGACGAAGCAACGGTGGGCATTGGTCCCGGTTAATGCCATAAACTGGGACCAAAGCCCCTCCCACGCGACATGTGGCGGCCCAGCAACGCGCCCCCCCCCCCCCCCACCCAGGTCATTGGTCCCGGGTCGTGCCATCAACCGGGACCAATGACCTGGGTGTGGGGCGTGTTTCTGGGCCGCCACTTGTCGCGCGGGAGGGGATTTGGTCCCGGTTCGTGGCATTAACCGGGACCAAAAACCCTCCCCTGGCTATATATAAGCCCAGCCCTTTGCCCCTTGCCACCAAATTTTGCTGGATTGTGTGTGAGGTGTGGGTGCTAGCTTTTTTTCTTTCATTGCACATAAGGTGTTCGACGAAATATCCAAGCCACACTTAAGTTCGCACAACACGGTATCCTCGGCCGAGGTTAGCAACCTTATCTTCTTTATCTGTAACTGATACAAAAATATTGCACATGTCCATGTAGGGTGGTCATTTTACTATTCGCGATGTTATTGTAATGGTTAATTATTATGACGCAGGTCGATGCACGGATGCGATGGATGTATGGCGACTGACGTGATTCCGATTTTATTGCAGGCTTGCATGAATTTATCAATTTGGCTAAGGAAAACAAAGTGGATAATTTTATGCCGTGTCCCTGCGTCGACTGTCGGAACGTGGCGGAGCACTCTGCCCCAAGAATCCTTCAAAGCCATCTTCTACGGAGAGGTTTCATGCCCGGATATTATTGTTGAGCCATGCACGGAGAAGAGGGGTTAGGCTAGAAGAAAATGAAGAAGAGGAGGATGATGACAGCTATCCTATGTCCCCTAAAGGATACGGTGATACTGCAATGGAAGACAATGAAGAAGAGGGAGGCGGCAATGAAGAAGAACAACGAGCATCGGATGAGCCCGCTGATGGTCTTGGTCGGGTCATTTCTGATGCAAAGTAACAATGTGATACAGAAAGGGAGAAGCTTAAGTTGGAGGCCATGCAAAAGGATCACAAAAAGTTGTTGTACCAAAAATTCGAAGATGGCAGCACAAAGCTCGGTACCACACTTGAACTGCTGAAATGGAAGGCAGAGACTGGCTTATCTGACAAGGGATTTGATAAGTTACTGAAAATAATGAAGCCGAAGCTTCCAAAGGATAACGAGCTGCCCGAGACAATGTACAAAGCAAAGAAGACTATCTGCCCTCTAGGATTAGATGTGGAGAAGATACATGCATGCATTAATGACTGCATCCTGTACCGCGGTGAGAAGTACGAGAATATGGATAAATGCCCGGTATGCACTACATGTCGATACAAGATCAGACAAGATGACCCTGGTGATGTTGAGGGCGATGACGAGCCCCCCAGGAAGAGGGTTCCTGCTAAGGTTATGTGGTATGCTCCTATAATACCACGGTTGAAACGTCTATTCAGAAACAAAGAGCATGCCATGTTGTTGCGATGGCACAAAGAAGAGCGTAAGAAAGACGGGAAACTGAGACACCCCGCCGATGGGTCACAGTGGAGAAACATCGAGAGAAAGTACTCGAACTTTGCAGGTGACGCGCGAAACTTATGGTTTGGTCTAAGTACAAATGGCATGAATCCTTTTGGGGAGCAGAGCTGCAGTCACAGCACCTAGCCAGTGACTCTATGTATCTACAAACCTACCTCCTTGGTTGTGCATGAAGCGGAAGTTCATTATGATGCCAATGCTCATCCAAGGACCGAAGCAACCCGGCAACGACATTGATGTGTACCTAAGGCCATTAGTCGATGAACTTTTGCAGTTGTGGGCAAAACCAGGTGTAAAGGGGTGGGATGAGCACAAACAGGAGCCATTTGACCTACGAGTGTTGTTGTTCGTAACCATCAATGATTGGCCTGCTCTTAGTAACATTTCAGGACAGTCAAACAAGGGATACAATGCATGCGTGCACTGTTTAGATAAGACTAAAGGTACATATTTGGATAAATGTAAGAAGGTTGTGTACCTGGGGTTTTATAAATTTCTTTCGACCAATCATCAAGTAAGAAAGAAAGGCAAGCATTTCAACGGTGAGGCAGATTACTTGAAGAAGCCTATGCTCCCTAAAGGTGTTGATGTATTTGGTATGGTGAAGGACCTAGAAGTAATCTTTGGAAAGGGTCCTGGTGGTCAATTTGTTCCGAAAGACCCCATTACCGTACACACGACCATGTAGAAAAAGAAATCTATATTTTGGGAGCTTGAGTATTGGAAAGACCTAGAGGTCCGTTCTTCAATCGAAGTGATGCACGTGACGAAGAATCTTTGCGTGAACCTGCTAGGCTTCCTGGGCGTGTATGGGAAGACAAAAGATACACCAGAAGCACGGGAGGACCAACAACGTATCAAAGACCCATACAACAAGCATACTGATAAAGGACGTGAATACTTAAGCAGCTACGCTCTTACCAAATCAGAGAAGGAAATCTTTTTTGAAGTCCTTTACAGTATCAAGGTCCCGGCTGGCTTCTCGTCAAATATAAAGGGAATAATAAATATGGCAGAGAAAAAATTTCAGAACCTGAAGTCTCATGATTGCCACGTGATTATGACACAGTTGCTTCCGGTTGCATTGAGGGGGCTTCTACCGGAAAATGTTCGATTAGCCATTGTGAAGATATGTGCATTCCTCAATGCAATATCTTAGAAGGTAATCGATCGAGAAAGTCTGGAAAGGCTATAGAAGGATGTGGTCCAATGTCTTGTCAGTTTTGAGTTGGTGTTCCCCCCGTCCTTCTTCAATATTATGACGCATCTCTTAGTTCACCTAGTCGAAGAGATTTCCATTCTCGGTCCTGTATTTCTGCTCAATATGTTCCCCTTCGAGAGGTTCATGGCAGTCTTAAAGAAATATGTTCATAACCGTGCTAGGCCAAAAGGAAGTATCTCCAAGGGCTATGGAACAGAGGAGGTCATTGGGTTCTGTGTAGACTTTCTTGCTGACCTTAAGCCGATTGGTGTTCCTGAATCATGGTATGAGGGGATACTAAGTGGAAAAGGCATGCTAGGAAAGAAAGCAATGATATTTAGGGACGGACATTCTTTGAATCAAGCACACTACATAGTTCTACAAAGTTCTACCTTTGTGGCTCCGTATATCGAGGAACACATGAATGTTGTACGCTCCAAGTTCCCGGGGAAGGATGACTACTGGATTAAAGACAATCACATGGAGACTTTCGGCCCTTGGTTGCAATTACATCTCATGAATGACACCACTATTGGAGATCGGCTCTACTTATTGGTCGCGACACCATCTACGAATGTATTGACTTTCCAAGGGTACGAGATAAATGGGAATACGTTTTACACGATTGCCAAAGATAAAAAGAGCACCAACCAAAACAGTGGTGTCCGCTTTGATGCAACATGCGAGAATGGGAAAAAGGACACATACTATGGTTACATAGAGGAGATATGGGAACTTGACTATGGACCTACTTTTAAGGTCCCTTTGTTTCGGTGTAGTTGGGTCAACATGAATGGAGAAGGGGTAAAGGTAGACCAGCTGTACGGAATGACAACAGTGGATCTCAAAAATCTTGGTTACAGAGACGAACCATTCGTCCTAGCCAATGATGTGGCTCAGGTTTTTTATGTGAAGGACATGTCCTCTAGACTGAAAAAAAGAAAAAATAAGGAAACGAATACATCAGATGATGAGCCCAGGCGTCACATAGTTCTTTCAGGGAAAAGAAACATCGCGGGAGTCAAGGACAAGACAGACATGTCAGCAGATTATGATAAGTTTGATGAAATTCCGCCCTTCACCGTGAAAACTGACCCAAGCATCCCGTTAAGCAAAGAAGATGCTCCATGGTTATGGCCTAATAAGTGATCATAGGCAAGGGATCGACATACATGACGAAGGATTCATACCCTAAACCCTATCTAAATCTATGGAAACTTTATGTGATGTATGAAAACTTTATATGAGAACCTCGAACATGATAGGTCATTTTGTGAAGGTTTTTTGGTACCAATGCCAAACTTTAATTTTGTGGTTGCTTCACGGAACACCCCGATTTTGGCACCTCAAAAATGGAAATTGGCTTTTTCGTGCATCAAAAAGGAAAACTTCCTCCTACAACATCGTAACCCATCCCGATTCCATTAGTCCCGATTCCATTAGTCCCGGTTTGTGGCTGGACCGAAGGGAATAAAGGGGGCCTTTAGTCCCGATTCCTTAGTCCCAGTTTTTTAATAATAATAAATGTCTTGAGTGTTAGTCCTGGTTTGTGGCTGGTCCGGCGGGAATAAAGGGGGCCTTTAGTCCCGATTCCGTAGTCCAAGTTAGGAAACCGGGACTAATATATCGTTTCCTGAGGACTGGATCCTCCGGAATCTCCCTAAAGTTGGCCGTAGTGTTGTCCCTGCTCTTGTAGTTCATAACTTCTCTATCTAGATCAATATGTCGGGGAGCTAACTAATTTCACATATCAGGGAGTGCCTCTATGGCCAGCTTCAGAGAGATTCCTGAGTACTGGATCCTCCGGAATCTCCCTAAAGCGGGCCGTAGTGTTGTCCCTGCTCTATAGTTCATAACTTCTCTAGCTAGATCAATATGTTGGGGAGCTAACTAATTTCACATATTAGGGAGTGCCTATATGGCCAGCTTCAGAGAGATTCCTAAGGACTGGATCCTCCGGAATCTCCTTGAAGCTGGCCGTAGTGTTGTCCCTGCTCTCACACACCATCGTGTTTGCAGTTGATAACTTCACAGGGATGCCTATTTATAGATTAAGCAGCATGACATAGTGTCGACACTCACCACTGTCATAATGCCGCAACCCACTGAAATAGTGTCACCACTCACGAAATAGTGTCGACACTCACAAAATAGTGTCGCCACCCATATTTAGTCTCGGGTGGTGTCTCCAACCTGGACTACAGGTTTATCTTTAGTCCCGGTTGGAGACAGAAAATGGTTTGGATCATTTTTGAATTTCTTATGCCCGTTTCAAACCATATTCAAAACGGCGGGCATGAAGCTTCCTAGCCCGGGGCTGAGCCTCGCTGAACTTGAAGTGGATCTCTGATGAAATAGCATGTTGTGAACCTATAAATGATTTTTAAAAAAAATTCACAAGCATTATATCATGTACTTGTAGTTCAAATCTTGGCAACCTCCTACCGATTCGGCAGGAATTTGTCTTTTTCATGAGGGATAGACGGAAAGGTTCCAGATACACCGGTTGGGAAATTTTCCATATAATGTGGTCTAGTATTTTTTTTTAAATGGGTTGGTACCAATGCCAAACTTTAATTTGGTGGTTGCTTCACAGAACACCCTGATTTTGACACCTCAAAAATGGAAATTGGATTTTTCATGCATCGTAAAGGAAAACTTCCTCCTGCAACATCGTAAGCCATCCCAAGATGCACATGTGTGCACAATATAGGCACATTATCACAAACTATGCCCTGATTCTAGCCATAACATTGGTGGTTTGACCTAAATGCCATGAAACCTCGAACATGATAAGTCATTTTGTGAAGGATTTTTTATGATGTTTGCAATTTTTCAATTTCAATATTTTTCCTTGCAACTATGACACATAATATGACACCACACGAAGGTTTCACATTTTTGGATCATTTTTGAATTTCTTATGGCTGTTTCAAACCATATTCAAAACGGCGGGCATGAAGCTTCCTAGCCCGGGTCTGAGCCTCGCTGAACTTGAAGTGGATCTCTGATGAAATAGCATGTTGTGAACCTATAAATGATTTTAAAAAAATTCACAAGCATTATATCATGTACTTGTAGTTCAAATCTTGGCAACCTCTTATTGATTCAGCAGGAATTTGTCTTTTTCATGAGGGATGGACGGAAAGGTTCCAAATACACCAGTTGGGAAATTGTCCATATAAGGTGGTCTAGTATTTTTGAAAACGGGTTGGTACAAATTCCAAACTTTAATTTGGTGGTTGCTTCACAGAACACCCTGATTTCGGCACCTCAAAAATGGAAATTGGCTTTTTCATGCGTTGAAAAGGAAAACTTCCTCCTGCAACATCGTAAGCCATCCCAAGATGCACATGTGTGCACAATAAGGGCACATTATCACAAACTATGCCCTGATTGTAGCCATAACATTGGTGGTTTGACCTAAATACCATGAAACCTCGAACATGATAGGTCATTTTGTGAAGGATTTTTTATGATGTTTGCAATTTTTCAAGTTCAATATTTTTCCTTGCAACTATGACACATAATATGACACCACGCGATGGTTTCACATTGTTTGGATAATTTTTGAATTTCTTATGCCTGTTTCAAACCATATTCAAAACGGCGGGCATGAAGCTTCCTAGCCCGGGGCTGAGCCTCGCTGAACTTGAAGTGGATATGTGATGAAATATTATGTTGTGATCCTATAAATGATTTTTAAAAAATTCACAAGCATTATATCATGTACTTGTAGTTCAAATCTTGGCAACCTCTTATCGTTTCGACAGGAATTTGTCTTTTTCATGAGGGATGGATGGAATGGTTCGAAATACACCGGTTGGGAAATTGTCCATATAAGGTGGTCTAGTATTTTTGAAAAACGGGTTGGTACCAATGCCAAACTTTAATTTGGTGGTTGCTTCATAGAACACCCTGATTTCGGCACCTCAAAAATGGAAATTGGCTTTTTCGTGCAGTGAAAAGGAAAACTTCCTCCTGCAACATCGTAAGCCATCCCAAGATGCACATGTGTGCACAATATGGGCACATTATCACAAACTATGCCCTGATTGTAGCCATAACATTGGCGGTTTGACCTAAATACCATGAAACCTCGAACATGATAGGTCATTTTGTGAAGGATTTTTTATGATGTTTGCAATTTTTCAAGTTCAATATTTTTCCTTGCAACTATGACACATAATATGACACCACGCAATGGTTTCACATTGTTTGGATCATTTTTGAATTTCTTATGCCCGTTTCAAACCATATTCAAAACTGCGGGCATGAAGCTTCCTAGCCCGGGGCTGAGCCTCGCTGAACTTGAAGTGGATCTCTGATGAAATAGCATGTTGTGAACCTATAAATGATTTTAAAAAAATGGTTTTTGATTAGTTATTTAAATTGAAGAACTTTTCCTATTAATTTTTTTTTGAAATTCCAAATTATGCAATAAATATTTAGTGATGCAATTTTGATTGAAAATAGTAAAATTGTATAGTTCAAATAAAAATATTTGAAAACAGAAAATGGTTTTTGATTTGTTATTTAAATTGAAGCACTTTTCCTGTTAAAAGTTTTTTGAAATTCCAAATTATGCAATAAATATTTGGTAATGCAATTTTAATTTAAAATAGTAAAATTGTATAGTTCAAATAAAAATATTTGAAAATAGAAAATGGTTTTTGATTTGTTATTTAAATTAAAGCCCTTTTCCTGTTAAAAGTTGTTTGAAATTCCAAATTATGCAATAAATATTTGGTAATGCAATTTTAATTGAAAATAGTAAAATTGTATAGTTCAAATAAAAATATTTGAAAATAGAAAATGGTTTTTGATTTGTTATTTAAATTGAAGCACTTTTCCTGTTAAAAGTTTTTTGAAATTCCAAATTATGCAATAAATATTTGGTAATGCAATTTTAATTGAAAATAGTAAAATTGTATAGTTCAAATAAAAATATTTGAAAATAGAAAATGGTTTTTGATTTGTTATTTAAATTGAAGCACTTTTCCTGTTAAATTTTTTTTGAAATTCCAAATAAATAATCATCTTAAATTGAAACATCTTATTAATTAAAGAAGAAAACAAATTTGAAAATGACGGGAAGACCAAAAGGTTTGCCAAAATCTGAAAAACGGGTCAACGATCCCGGTTCGTCCCACGAACCGGGACCGATGATCCTGGGTGCGCGCGCTGCCATCAACATGCCTTTGGTCCCGGTTGGGACAAACCGGGACCAAAGGCCCGCGCACGTGGAAGCACAGCAACGCTCCTGCCTAGACCATTGGTCCCGGTTTGTCCCACCAACCGGTTCCAAAGGATCAACGGTCCCGGTTGTTGGGACGAACCGGGACCAAAGGCCTGTATAGTTAACAACCCCGGCCCTTCCTCCTCCCCAACTCCCCCAAATCACAGAGCACATCGACGCGCGACTAAGGAAAATTTGCGGCGGAACAAAATCACGCTGTCAGGCTGCCCAAATCCAGAGTGGCCGCTTCATGCTGTCGACGCCCGCCGCCACCGCGCCACCACCGTCTGAGGAATCGACCGCGCACGCTGGAAAAATCGACGCCACAGTCACCGTCTGCTCCGACTCTGGCCGTCGCCATTGCCGCTGCTTCCTAGCTCCTCCGGCCTCGTCGACCCGTCCATCGTCTTCGTGGTGAGCCGCTGGTCCCCCACTGTCCGCCGCCGTCGGACGCCGTCATAGACGACGCTCCCATGACCAATAAGGGGCGACGCGACCACCGTTAGCTTCCTCACGACGCGCTCATTCGAACGCGGCCTTCTACGTGTTCCAGCAAGCACTCTAGTGCCGCTAACCACCGCCGGCCGACGTGCCCTCCGACGAGCCCATGTGGCGCCAAGGTGGCGATCATGTGGCCCTGACGTGGGCGTCGAGCAAGCTCTGCCAGCGTGGCAGCCCGACATGGTTCTAGCCCCACTAATCAGTCACTGTGGGTAGGCGCTGCATTAGTGAGAAAAGGTTCCCCAGCCTTAGGTGACGTCAGCCTTTACCTATGCTGACGCAATAAAAGTTTAATAATTCTTTTAATAATTTCAGAAAAAGGATAAATCTTATAAACTTAATAAGTTATTATTTATAAGTCATAAAAATACAAATAATATATCAAAATGTTCAGAAAAATGAGATCTACACTTTACCATCAATATCATGCATTGTTCAACAACTTTAATGACAAGTTTAATTAGAAGAAAAAATGAACCCCCGTAGGTGATTCGAGGGTCTCTCCTGTATTAGGGTTTGGACCCCTCGGATCCCGCTTAAATTTCCAAGCATGCTATAGGGTTTCATTAAAATACTAATTAACTTGTCATATCATCATATTTGCAGATACTATTGATCCAACACAGCAAGATACTATTATTCCAGAACATCAGGAAAACATCCTCCACAGAATGATCTGCGAAAATGAAGATATTGATATCGATGTCACCAGTGAGTTTCTAAACGATTCTGGTCAGGGAGGTGCGTCTCTCAACCGAGGAGACGGCTCCGGTGAGGTAGAAGCCGAAGCCTGGGACAGGGGAGAAGCCGATGAGGGAGAAGGCGATGGCTCCGGCGGAACCTTAAATCTCGCAAACACCGGCGAGGTGTATATATGTATTTTTGTAATTAAAATGCTGCTGTCTATATATATACATGCATATATTAACACTCTTTCTTCTTTTAGCCCTCCAGATCGAGAAATTCTTCCATAAGAACGAAACGAGGCCTAACAAAAAAGTTGGATGACACTGTGAGGTATAGGATCGAAGTGGTTGGTGTAGATGGCGAACTGCAAGCTCCCGTCTATGTCGCAAGAAAATTTTTCAAGCAATGCGGAGTTCTTGCGAGGGACTACATCCCGATCACCGTTCAAGAATGGAATCAGCCAAGCGGCGGTGGAGTCCCGTATGTCGGCGACACCGCCAAAGATAAGCTTTTTGACAAGCTCATGATTAATTTCCTCCTACCGATGCCAGATGTGAATCCAAATGAGGAGGAGAGAGCAAGAATGGAGCTTGTGCAAAGAGTCAAGAAGTTTGCTCTCAGCAAGATGGCCGATGCATTCAAGAACTAGAAGAAGAAACTATACAATAACTTTGTCAAGGTAGAGAAGACTCCGGATTTCACTCAAGGCGGCTATGTTAAGTTAAGACACCAGTGGGAGGATTATGTGAAGTACGAGACATCGGAGAAAGCTAAGGAAAGGTCTAGAATAAATACGGATAACGCTTCTAAGAAACTGTACCATCATAACATGGGGCCTGCTGGCTACGCCGGTTGCATGCCTAAGTGGGATGCACTTGAGGTCAATTACATTGCTGCCAGGATCACACCAGAGCCTGCAACATGGACACCACGGGCGAGAAACTGGTTTTACGGCCATGGGGGCACGTTGGACAAAGAAGGGAGGGCAATATATAATCAGAAACACAAAGATGATCCCCTACTGCCCATCGACGATATTAGAAATGCAGTAGATGATGTTGCAGCGGGACGGTTCGTTCCCGATAGAGAGAACGACGAGCTCACACGCACCCTTAAAAATCCTAAACACGACGGACGAGCACGAGACACACCAGGCTCCAAGCCGTGGAAGGTTGCCTTACCCGCGGAAATGAAGAGATATCCCGATAAAAGCCATCAGAGGAGAAAGGAAAGGGAGGCAGCTGAGAAAGCGGCCTCTGCAGACAGGCTATGTAATGTAGAAGAAGCATTAAAGCGGCACCAGAATCAACTCGACAGACTTAGCCAACAAGGTACTAGCGGCCAATCTCAGTGGCACGTGGTAGAAGATGCATTCGAGGGTACCGTCGCCCTATCGAATAAGAAATGCAGCGTCGCTTCCACGCAGCTCCATGATGTTGATGATGATGCACCGACGACATCTCCTCCTAAACGCTACCCAGTGGATGATATCACGAAGACCACAACTTGCGAGCTAAAGGTGCAGGTTATGGACTTAAGGGTGACGGTGGCGGTCAGCATGGCCGTACTAATTGCGCCTAACCCAACTTGGCATTGCAGACCGGTTCCAAAAGGGTACGCTGTCGTCATGGTGGATGAGGTGAAGGAAGATTTTGAGGAGTTGAAGCTAGACCACCCTGCAGGGGAAGATATGGAGCTGACTCAACTAGGAGAAGCCAAATGGGGGACTATTCTATGGCCAAAGGAGCGCATCATGCTTCCAAATTATGTGCCACCAAGGCCACCCACTCCTCAGAGCAGGAATCACCTTCGCCACCACCTCACCATTCTCCAGCGCAACCGTCGCCTTCACCGCCTCACCACTCAGCGCAACCGTCTCCATCGCCGCCTCAGCCGTCTCCGTCGCCGCGTCAGCCGTCTCCGTCCCCTGAGCCTCAGAGACAAAATCGAAAGTATACTAAGAGGGGAAGCACCACCAACAACAACAAAAGCACATTCTGATCACCGAAACGTAAGCTATCGCCCCTCCCAAAAGTACCTCATAAGAATATGAAGAAGCTACCTTGCGAGAAGACAGATGAGGAAACTGCTGCGGCCGCGGATGCCCATTATGAAAAGTGGAAGATTGATATGGCTAACAAGAAAAAGCCGATAGAGCCATTATTCCCGGTCACCGTGGAAGATAAAGCCAAAGCAGTCGCGCTTAATATTCCGCTTCACCAACCCATAGCGCTCACATCAGACTATAATCGCTCTATTACCAAGTCGGATGTGCAAAAGAGCGGAGAGTCGGGAAAGAAGTTGCCCAGCTCGAACAACAGAAAAATCAATCGATCGAACCGCTCAAAGTGTACGATACCAATGAGTAGAGAGCCTAGGAGTGGCATGATCCGAACATTGATCCGGAGTTTGTTAGACTGTACGGAGAAAAGGCCCAATTATATGGACTGTCTATTACTGAGTACATGAGCTGTATGGATGAGTTCGAGGGGTACCAAGAAACAGCATACGTGTACCAGTACGGGGCTACTCTCGTCAAACCCGAGTTATTCAAAGATCTACCAACAAAAATGCGAAGATTGCATAACTGGTACATCCAAGCCTGTGCTGAATCCAAAAACTGGATCTATGTTGCATATAAGCAACACCATTACGGTCATGGAGATGGCTTCCTACTGATCGAATTTCCAGAATTATTTTAGTTTTACCAACAAGACGCCCTAGACAAAACTATCGTCAGTGCCTATTGGTTGTAAGTATTATTAATTTCTGTAATTAAGTCTTTCTAGCTCAGCTCATTCGTTGCTTGTATAATCTTACTCATCACTATACTAATTATATATGCAGTATGAAGATTCTCGAATGCAACAAAGGACAAATCTATGACCTTGGTTTTGTTGACTGCAATTTCGTTCATGAAGTTACTCTAAAAACAAAACCCAAAGAGATAGAGGATAACTTGGTACACGCGTTGACGTATTTCAGAAACAGAAGGGAAATACTATTTCCTTACAATGTTGGGTGAGTGTTACTATCTTGTACACATTCTATTTTCGCTTACTCGATGTTAAGCGTATAATTGACTCGTGTTATATTTTGTTAGTGTGTCCAACTTCCACTATATTCTGTTAATCATTGCTGTTGACACCGGAGTAGTAAAAGTCCTAGACTCGAAACGCACACCATTAGAAAAGTGGGCGGACATGTAGGAATGCCTCCAGAAGGCTTGGAAATGGTTCACCGCCAAAACTAGGGGTGTTTGTAAGCCAGAGCTTACATTTCAACCATTGACTATAAGTACTAATTGCTAGATCCACCAATCTCTTTGATTCTAGTTTCAATACCACCATTACCATGCTTGATTATTATTTTGATTGAAGTCTGTTCTTGTAAAGTGCTTGAGGCAGGAAGCCGGGAATAACTTATGTGGATACTATGTCTGCGAGTTCATTCGCTAGACGACCAAAGAGAAGGGCGCAGACCGGAACATCAAAAAAATTGAAGTACGATAAACAATAATCACAACTTTATTTTATTACCACCAATTGTGTTTAGTTTCATTCATATATATTGATCCCCTTCTTTAAATTAGATCGAACGAATGCAGGACGGTCTTCTATCAAAAGAACGCGTGCAAGCAATTCAAGAGGAAATTGCCGGATTCTTGTTAGAACAAGTCATAGATCCGGAAGGAGAATACTATTACCCGCTTCATTTGGAAGGGTCAAGTGTAAAAAAGAAGATGTAAATTAGATCAAATTCGTGTGAGAGTATCATTTGTAATTATAATATGTTTCGACCAAGAAGGCGGATGAAACGGTGTATAATATATTTGTGATCATGCATGATGTGTAATATATATATCGTGGTTTCATTATTGCTGTAGATATGTAGTAACATTAAATTGAATACAAAACACCAAATGAATAAATAAATAAATAAACCTGCCGCAGCACAAAAAGAGCCTGAAAATCCAGCCGCAGCACAAAACCCTGCCGCGGCACAGAGACGAACAATCCCGGTTCGTGCCACGAATTGGGACCAATGATCCACCCTCCCCCCTTGTCTCTCGCGCTCCCACGTGGAGACCCATTGGTCCCGGTTTGTTCCACGAACCTAGACCAATGATCCAACCCCCCCCCCCTCGTCGCGTGCCCGCCCACATGGAGACCCATTGGTCCCTGTTCGTGCCCAAACCGGGACCAACATTAGTCCCGAGTGATTGGTCCCAGTTCGGAAACCGGGACCAATGGCCCTTATGAACCGGGACTAGAGGCCCTTTTTCCACTAGTGCCAAGTGGGTTATGAAAAGAACACACATGCAATGACATCTGGTGGATCCATGTGGTTTATGAAAAGAAGAAGCATGCAATGACATCTGGTGGATCCATGTGGTTTATGTGAAGAACACACAAGAATGACATCTAGTGGATCCGTGTGGTTTATGAAAAGAACAAGCATGCAATGACATCAAGTGGTTTATGAAAATAACAAATATGCAATGACATCTAGTGGATCCATGTACTTTACAAAAAAAACAAGCATGCAATGACATCTAGTGGATCCATGTGGTCTATGAAAAGAACACACATACAATGTCATCTAGTGGATCTAAGTGGTCTATGAAAAGAACAAGCATGCAATGACATCTAGTGGATCCAAGTGGTTTATGAAAAGAACACACATGCAATGACATCTAGTAGATCCATGTGGTTTATGAAAAGAACAAGCATGCAATGACATCTAGTGGATCGATGTGGTTTATGAAAAGAACACACATGCAATGACATCTAGTGGATCTAAGTGGATCCATGCGGTTTACGATAAGAACAAGCATGCAATGACATCTAGTGGATCCATGTGGTTTACGAAAAGAACAAACAAGCAATGACATCTAGTGGATCCATGTGGTTTATGAAAAGAACAAGCATGCAATCACATCTGGTGGATCCATTTGGTTTATGAATAGAACACACATGCAATGACATCTAGTGGATCCATGTGTTTTATGATAAGAAAAGACATGCAATAACATCTAGTCGCTCCAAGTGGCTAATGAAAAAACAAGCATGCAATGACATCAGGTGGATCCATGTGGTCTATGATAAGAACAAACATGCAATGACATCTAGTGGATCCATTTGGTTTATGAGAAGAACAAGCATGTAATGGCATATAGTGGATCCATGTGGTTTATGAAAAGAACAAGCATGCAATCACATCTAGTGGATCCATGTGGTTTATGAAAAGAACAAGCATGCAATGTCATCTAGTGGATCCATGTGGTTTATGAAAATAAGAAGCATGAAATGACATCTAGTGGATCCATGTGTTTTATGAGAAGAACACACATGCAATGGCATCTAGTTGATCCATGTGTTTTTTGAAAAGAACAAGCATGCAATGACATCTGGTGGATCCAAGTGGTTTATGAAAAGAATAAGCATGCAATGAGATCTAGTAGATGCATGTGGTCTATGAGAATAACAAACATGCAATGACATCTAGTGGATCCATGTGGTTTATGAGAATAACAAGCATCCAATGACATCTAGTGGATCCATTTGGTTTAGGAAAAGAACAAGCATGCAATGATATATAGTGGATCCATGTGGTTTATGAAAAGAACAAGCATACAATGACATCTAGTGGATCCATGTGCTCTATGAAAAGAACACGCATTCAAGGCATCTAGTGGATCCATGTGGTATATGAAAATAACAAGCATGCAATGGCATCTGGTTGATCCAAGTGGTTTATGAAAAGAACAAGAATGCAATGACATCTGGTGGATCCATGTGGTCTATGAGAAGAACAAACATGCAATGACATCTAGTAGATCCATGTGGTTTATGACAAGAACAAGCATGCAATGACATCAACTGAATCCATATGGTTTATAAAAATAACAAGCATGCAATGACATATAGTGGATCCATGTGGTTTATGAAAAGAACAAGCATGCAATGACATCTAGTGGAACCATGTGGTCTATGAAAAGAACACACATGCAATGACATTGAGTGGTTTATGAAAAGATCACACATCCAAGTGGGTTATGAAAAGAACACACATACAATGACATATGGTGGATCCATGTGCTTTATGAAAAGAACAAGCATGCAATTACATCTAGTGGATCCATGTGGTTTATGCGAAGAACACACATGAATGATATCTAGTGGCTCCGTGTGGTTTATGAAAAGAACAAGCATGCAATGACATGAAGTGGTTTATTAAAAGGACAAACATGCAATGACATCTGGTGGATCCATGTAGTTTATGAAAAAACAATCATACAATGACATCTAGTGGATCCATGTGGTCTATGAAAAGAACACACATGCAATGACATAAAGTGGTTTATGAAAAGAACACACATGCAATGGCATCTAGTGGATCCATGTGGTTTATGAGAAGAAGAATCATGCAATGACATCTAATGGATCCATGTGGTCTATGAAAAGAACACACATGCAATGACATCAAGTTGTTTATGAATAGAAATAACATCCAGGTGGGTTATGAAAAGAAGACTCATGCAATGACATCTGGTGGATCCATGTGGTTTATAAAAAGAACAAGCATGCAATGACAACTAGTGGATCCATGTGGTTTATGAGAAGAACACACATGAATGACATCTAGTGGATCCGTATAGATTATGAAAATAACAAGCATGCAATGACATCAAGTGGTTTATGATAATGACAAAGATCCAATGACATCTAGTGGATCGATGTAATTTATGAAAAAACAAGCATGCAATGACATCTAGTGGATCCATGTACTCTATGAAAAGAACACACATACAATGGCATCTAGTGGATCCATGTGGTCTATGAAAAGAACATGCGTGCAATGACATCTGGTGGATCCATGTGGTTTATGAAAAGAACACACATGCAATGGCATCAAGTGGTTTATGAAAAGAATACACATCTAAGTGGTTTATTAAAATAACACACATGCAATGGCATCTAGGGGATCCATGCGGTTTCTGAGTAGAACAAATATTGCAATGATATCTGGTGGATCCATATGGTTTATGAGAATCAAACACATGCAATGACATCAAGTGGTTTATGAAAATAACACACATGAATGACATCTGGTGGATCCATGTTGTTTATGAAAAGAATAAGCATGCACTGACATCTAGTGGATCCAGGTTGTTTATCAAAAGAACACACATGCAATGACATCTAGTGGATCCATGTGGTTTATGAAAAGAACAAGCATGCAATGACATCTAGTGGATCCATGTGGTTTGTCAAAAGAACACACATGCAATGACATCTGTTGGATCGTTGTGGTTTATGAAAAGAACAAGCATGTAATTGATGGGTTCGTAGCATGGAAAATAAAAAATTTCTACCGCAAGAACGAACAAAACCCAGATCTAATGTAGATAAAAGCCAAGATCTAATCTATTAGACATGTGCAACGAGATAGATTTGTACTAACCCTTGTAGATCCGAAAGCGTTACGAGATTGGATCTCGTGGTTGATGTAGTTGATCACTTGCCGATCTCAAGATCGAGTGGACGATCCTTCCGGTGCCGCGTTCCGGCAGCGCTTCCGCAGTCGGTCACACGTGTGGAGTCGAAGCAGACCTTCCTCTCCTCGTTCCAGCGAGCAGCGGAGGTAGTAGATCTTCTCCACGGAATCCCAGCAGCACGACGGCGTGGTGGTGGTGGTGGAGTAGAGAATTCTGCAGGGCTTCGCCTAAGCCTGAGCAGAAGAGAGGAGGAGGAGGAGAGAGGCGGCTAGGGTTTGGAGTGGTGGAGGGGGCCAGGGGTGGCGCCTCCACCCCTCTATTTAAAGGAGGGAGGGCGCCATGGGAGGGGGAGACCTAGTAGGACTCCCCTCCCTCCTTGGCCGGCGGATTGGGGAGGGGGGAGGAGTCCTCCTCCCCCATGACTCCTTGTCTTGCCCCACAAGGACTCCTTGATCCCTTTCTTGGTTTTCAAGCAAACTCCAAGAATTCTTCCAGAACCTTCCGGAACATTCCGGAACCTTCTAGAATCCTCATACAAATACTCCGGAACATTTCCTAACTCAGAAAATGATCCCCAATATATGAATCTTATTCTCCGGACAATTCCGGATCTCCTCGTGATGTCCCGGATCCAATCCGAGACTCCGAACAACATTCAGTCTCCAACGCACATTCCATATCTACTTAAAACAACTTCAAACCTTAAGTGTGTCACGCTACGGTTCGTGAATATGTAGACATGACAGAGACACATCTCCTATCAATAACCATCAGCGGGACCTAGAGATCCATAATGGCTCCCACATACTCAACGATGACTTCGTGATCAATATAACCATTTACATACGAAACCAATTCCCTTTGTCACGCGATACTATACTTATCCGAGGTTTGATCGTCGGTATCTCCATACCTAGTTCTACCTTATTACTGATAAGTACTCTTTACTCGTTCCATGTTATGTCATCCCTTGTGACCCAGTCACATGCTTGCAAGCTAACTAGATGACATTCCACCGAGAGGGCCCAGAGCATATCTATCCGTCATATGGATGGACAAATCCCAATCTTGGTCCATGCGCTTCAACACATACTTTCAGAATACCCAATGACACCTTTATAACCACCCAGCTATGAAGCGGTGTTTGATGTCATCAAAGTACCCATCCGGTGATGGTGATTAACACAACCTCATGGTCGAAGGACTAGGTTACTATGCATTTAAAAGCTTATAGCAATACGAACTTAATGACTTGATCTTATGCTACGCTTACTACGGGTGTGTGTCCATCACATCATTCTCCTAATGATATAACCTTGTTATTAATCACATCCAATGTCCATGATCAGGAAACCATGATCATCAATTAATCAACAAGCTAGTTCAACAAGAGGCTTACTAGGGACTCTTTTATGTTTACAAAACACACATGTATTAGTGTTTCCTAATAATACAATTATAGCATGGGATGTAAACATTCATCATAAACACAAAGATATAATAATAACCACTTTTATTATTGCCTCTTGGGCATATCTCTAACAGTCTCCCACTTGCACTAGAGTCAATAATCTAGATTACATGGTAATATACCTAACACCCATGGCGTTCTGGTGTTGGTCATGCTTTGCCCTAGGGAGAGGTTTAGTCAACGGATCTGCCACATTCAGATCAGTGTGTACTTTGCAAATCTTTATGTCACCATCTCGGACATACTCGCGAATATCGTGGAAACGTAGCTTGATGTGCTTCAGCTTGCTATGTGACCTTGGCTCCTGTGCATTAGCTATGGCACCTGTGTTGTCACAGTAGATGGCCATCGGGTCCAACGCACTGGGAACCATGCCAAGTTCAGTAATGAATTCCTTCATCCATACGGCTTCTTGTGCAGCCTCCGAAGCAGCTATGTATTCCGATTCAGTTGAAGATTTTGCCACAACGCTTTGCTTTGTACTCCTCCAGCTCACTGCAGCACCATTCAAAATAAATACGTATCCTAACTGTGACTTCGAGTCATCCGGATCGGTGTTCCAACTAGCATCAGTGTAACCGTTTACAACAAGCTGTTCATCACCTCCATATGAAAGAACCATATCCTTAGTCCTCTTTAGGTACTTTTGGATATTCTTGACCGCTGTCCAGTGTTCCATTCCAGGATCACTTTGATATCTGCTAGTCAAACTAACAGCATGTGCTATATCCGGTCTTATACACAGCATGGCATACATGATAGAACCTATGGCCGAGGCATAGGGAATATTATTCATCTTTTCTCTATCTTCTGCCGTAGCTGGACTTTGAGTCTTACTCAACATCTTACCTGACAACATGGGCACGAACCCTTTCTTGCTCTCTTCCATTCTAAACTTCTTTAGAACTTTTTCTAAGTATGTACTTTGTGAAAGCGCTATTAGGCGTCTTGATCTATCTCTATAAATCTTGATGCCTAGAATATATGCCGCTTCGCCAAGATCCTTCATTGAAAAACTATTATTCAAATAGGCTTTGACGCTATTAAGAAGTTATATATCATTCCCAATCAATAATATGTCATCTACATATAGTACTAGGAATGCTACAGAGCTCCCACTCACTTTCTTGTAAATACAAGCTTCTCCATAAGTTTGTATAAACCCAAAGTTTTTCATTACTTTATCAAAACATTAATTCCAACTCCGGGATGCTTGCTTCAGTCCATAAATGGAGCGCTGAAGTTTGCATACCTTGTCAGCATATTTAGGATCGACAAAACCCTTGGGTTGTACCATATACAACTCTTCCTCAATGTCACCATAAGGAACGCCATTTTGACATCCATCTGCCAAATCTCATAATCGAAATGTGCAGCAATTGCTAACAAAATCCTCACAGACTTTAGCTTCGCTACTAGTGAGAATGTCTCATCATAGTCAACTACTTGAATTTGTCGGAACCCTTTTGCAACAAGTCGAGCTTTATAGACGGTAACATTACCATCAGCATCTGTTTTTCTCTTGAAAATCCATTTGTTCTCGACAGCCTTACGGCCATCCGGTAAGTCCACCAAAGTCCATACTTGGTTTTCATACATGGATCCCATTTCGGATTTCATGGCTTCCAGCCATTTGTCGGAATCTGGGCTCACCATAGCTTCTTCATACGTTGCAGGGTCATCAGCGTTGTCCACCAACATGACGTTCAAGGCAGAGTCATACCAATCAGGAGTGGTACGAACCATCGTTGACCTGCGAGGTTCAGCAGCAACTTCGTTTGAAGTTTCATGATCATTGTCATTAGCTTCCTCTCCAATTGGCACAGGCGGCACAAAAACATCTTCCGGTGCTGCGCTACTCTCAAATCCAAGAGAAGGTTCAATAACCTCATCGAGTTCTACTTTCCTTCCAGTCACTTCCTTTGAGAGAAATTCCTTCTCAAGAAAGGATCCATTCTTAGCAGCGAAAACTTTGCCTTCGGATCTATGATAGAAGGTATACCCAATTGTTTCTTTAGGGTATCCTATGAAGATGCATTTCTCCGCTTTGGGTTCAAGCTTATCAGGTTGTAACTTCTTTACATATGCTTCGCAACCCCAAATTTTAAGGAACGACAACTTAGGTTTCTTTCCAAACCACAATTCGTACGGTGTCGCTTCAACGGATTTAGATGGTGCCCTATTTAAAGTGAATGCGGCTGTCTCTAATGCATAGCCCCAAAACGATAGCGGTAAATCTGTAAGAGACATCATAGACCGAACCATATCTAAGAGAGTTCGATTACGACGTTCGGACACACCATTACGCTGTGGTGTTCCCGGCGGTGTCAACTGCGAAAGTATTCCACATTTCTTTAAATGCATGCCAAACTCATAACTTAGATATTCACCTCCGCGGTCAGAACGTAGAAACTTAATCTTCTTGTTACGATGATTTTCCACTTCACTTTAAAATTCCTTAAACTTCTCGAAAGTTTCAGACTTATGTTTCATAAAGTCGACATACCCATATCTACTTAAGTCATCCGTGAAAGTGAGAACATAACGATATCCATCACGCGATGCTACACTCATTGGACCACACACATCGGTATGTATTATTTCCAATAAGTCTGTAGCTCGCTCCATTATTCCAGAGAATGGAGTCTTAGTCATTTTTCCCATTAGACATGCTTCGCATCTTTCAAGTGATTCAAAATCAAGTGATTCAAGAAGTCCATCAGAATGGAGTTTCTTCATACACTTCACTCCAATGTGACCAAGACGACAGTGCCACATGTATGTAGAATTATCATTCAATTTTATTCGTTTAGCATCTATGTTGTGAACATGTGTATCACTACTATCGAGATTCAGTAAGAATAAACCATTCATCTCAGGTGCATTACCATAAAAGATATTACTCATATAAATCGAACAACCTTTATTCTCGGACTTAAAAGAGTAACCGTCTCGCAGTAAACAAGATCCAGATATAATGTTCATGCTTAACGCAGGCACCAAATAACAATTATTCAAATTTAAAACTAATCTCGAAGGTAGATGTAGAGGGAGCGTGCCGACGGCGATCACATCAACCTTGGAGCCATTTCCAACGCGCATCGTCACCTCGTCTCTCGCTAGTCTTCATTTATTCCGCAGCTCCTATTTCGAGTTACAAATATGAGCAACCGAACCAGTATCAAATACCCAGGCACTACTACGATTACTAGTAAGATACACATCAATAACATATATATCAAATATACCTTTCTTCTTGATGTTGCCGTTCTTCAGATCCGCCAGGTACTTGGGGTAGTTACGCTTCCAGTGACCAGCACCCTTGCAGTAGAAGCACTCAGTTTCAGGCTTGGGACCAGCCTTGGGCTTCTTTGCAGGTGCGGCAGCTTTCTTGCCGTCCTTCTTGAAGGTGCCCTTGTTCTTAGGCTTACCCTGTCCCTTGAAATTGGTGGTCTTATTGACCATCAACACTTGGTGCTCCTTCTTAATCTCCACTTCAGTAGTTTTCAGCATGGACGATAGTTCAGGCAACGTCTTGTTCATGTAGTGCATATTGTAGTTCATCACGAAGTTCTTATAACTCGGTGGCAGTGATTGGAGGAGACGGTGAATCCCCAACTCATTAGGAATCGATATCCCCAACTATTGGAGCTTGTTTGCGTACCCAGACATGGTGAGCACGTGCTCGCTAATGGAGCTACCCTCTCCCATCTTATAGTTAAAGAACTTTTCGGAGGCCTCATACCACTCCATGGCCGCGCGAGTCTCAAAAATTAGCCTGAGCTCCTTAATGATCTCGAACGGGTCGTGGTGCTCAAAACGCTTCTGGAGCTCCGCTTCTAAACCGTACAGGATGGCACACTGAACTGTGGAGTAATGATTTTTCCGAGTGGCGTAAACATTCTTTACGTCATCGGTGGCATCTTCTGCAGGTGGGTCACCTAGCGGTGCTTCGAGCACATAGGTCAACTGACCAGCCCTGAGATCTTCAGTCCACGGAACCAGTCCGTGAAATTGCTTCCATTGTTCTTAAGCTTTTCTTTCTCTAGGAACGCATTGAAATTGATGGAGGGGGTCGCCATAATCTACAACAAATTTGCAAGTAGTTTAGACTAAGTTTATGATAAATTGAGTTCAAATTTAATTCTTAAATTAGCTAGGTGAACTCCCACTCAAAACAACATCCCTCACATTGTCTTAGTGATTACACGAACCAAGTCCACTAAACCAAGTCTGATCTTCACGAGAGAAGATGTAGTTTCATTGGCGAACAATCTTCATGTTCATCATATCAATTATATGATTCATGCTCTACCTTTCGGTATTCCGTGTTCCGAGACCATGTCTATACATGCTAGGCTCGTCAAGATAACCTTAGTTTCCGCATGTGCAAATCTGGCTTGCACCCGTTGTATGCACACGTAGAATCTATCACATCCGATCATCACGAGATGCTTTGAAACGACGAGTCTTAGCAAAGGTGCCAACTAAGGATTAACACTTTATTACTTGATATTTAGTGAGAGGGATCATCTTATAATGCTACCGTCGCGATCTAAGCAATGCAAGATGCATAAAGGATTAACATCACAAGCAATTCATAATTAGTGTGATATGATATGGCCCTTTCTTCTTGCGCCTTTGATCTCCATCTCCAAAGCACGAACATGATCTCCATCACCACCAGCATTGCATCAAGGTCAGTGGCGCCGCTTCATGGTTGTCCATCATCACTAGAAACTTTTACAACTACTTGGAATAAAGATATTACAAGATGAATAGACACGCAGCTCTTAACAGAATTAAAGACAACCATTAGGCTCCTGTCGGTTGCCATATTACAACAAGGATCATTGCATACATCAAACATAATCACAATCACATGATGGCCATATCACATCACAAAACCCCTGCAAAAACAAGTTAGACGCCTCTAATTTTCTTTGCATGTTTTACGTGGTTTGGGGCTTTCGAGCAAGAACGGATCTTACCTACGAAACTAAACCACAACGTTGATACAAGTGCTATCAAGTGAAAAGTGTAAATTAGATCTATACTATGGTGGGAGAGACAGACACCCGCAAAGCCACTTGTGCAAAGCAAGTTACACGTCAAGCGTGGAGCAAGTCCCATGTGCGATGACATGTAAGGTTAGCCCGAGCCGCTTCATCCCACCATACCGCAAGATGCAAAGTACACAAAGCAAAAGACGGCACAAGCACCAACGCCCACAAAACCATTGTGTTCTACTCGTGCAACAGATCTACGCATAGATACGGCTCTGATACCACTGATGGGTTCGTAGCATGGAAAATAAAAAAATTCTACCGCAAGAACGAACAAAACCCAGATCTAATCTAGATAAAAGCCAAGATCTAATCTATTAGACATGTGCAACGCGATAGATCTGTACTAACCCTTGTAGATCCGAAAGTGTTGCGAGATTGGATCTCGTGGTTGATGTAGTCGATCACTTGCCGATCTCAAGATCGAGTGGACGATCCTTCCGGCGCCACGTTCCGGCAGCGCTTCCGCAGTCGGTCACACGTGCGGAGTCGAAGCAGACCTTCCTCTCCTCGTTCCAGCGAGCAGCGGAGGTAGTAGATCTTCTCCACGGAATCCCAGCAGCACGACGGCGTGGTGGTGGTGGTGGAGTAGAGAATTCTGCAGGGCTTCGCCTAAGCCTGAGCAGAAGAGAGGAGGAGGAGGAGAGAGGCGGCTAGGGTTTGGAGTGGTGGAGGGGGCCAGGGGTGGCGCCTCCACCCCTCTATTTAAAGGAGGGAGGGCGCCATGGGAGGAGGAGACCTAGTAGGACTCCCCTCCCTCCTTGGCCGGCGGATTGGGAGGGGGGAGGAGTCCTCCTCCCCCACGACTCCTTGTCTTGCCCCACAAGGACTCCTTGATCCCTTTCTTGGTTTTCAAGCAAACTCCAAGAATTCTTCTAGAACCTTCCGGAACATTCCGGAACCTTCTAGAATCCTCATACAAATACTCCGGAACATTTTCTAACTCAGAAAATGATCCCCAATATATGAATCTTATTCTCCGGACAATTCCGGATCTCCTCGTGATGTCCCGGATCCAATCCGAGACTCCGAACAACATTCAGTCTCCAACGCACATTCCATATCTACTTAAAACAACTTCGAACCTTAAGTGTGTCACGCTACGGTTCGTGAATATGTAGACATGACAGAGACACATCTCCTATCAATAACCTTCTACGGGACCTGGAGATCTATAATGGCTCCCACATACTTAACGATGACTTCGTGATCGATAGAACCATTTATGTACGAAACCAATTCCCTTTGTCACGCGATACTATACTTATCCGAGGTTTGATCGTCGGTATCTCCATACCTAGTTCTACCTCGTTACTAATAAGTACTCTTTACTCGTTCCATGTTATGTCATCCCTTGTGACCCAGTCACATGCTTGCAAGCTAACTAGATGACATTCCACCGAGAGGGCCCAGAGCATATCTATCCGTCATATGGATGGACAAATCCCAATCTTGGTCCATGCGCTTCAACACATACTTTCAGAATACCCAATGACACCTTTATAACCACCCAGCTATGAAGCGGTGTTTGATGTCATCAAAGTACCCATCCGGTGATGGTGATTAACACAACCTCATGGTCGAAGGACTAGGTTACTATGCATTTAAAAGCTTATAGCAATACGAACTTAATGACTAGATCTTATGCTACGCTTACTACGGGTGTGTGTCCATCACATCATTCTCCTAATGATATAACCTTGTTATTAATCACATCCAATGTCCATGATCAGGAAACCATGATCATCAATTAATCAACAAGCTAGTTCAACAAGAGGCTTACTAGGGACTCTTTTGTGTTTACAAAACACACATGTATTAGTGTTTCCTAATAATACAAGTATAGCATGGGATGTAAACATTCATCATAAACACAAAGATATAATAATAACCACTTTTATTATTGCCTCTTGGGCATATCTCCAACACTAATGACATCTCATGGATCCATGTGGTTTATCAAAAGAACACGCATGCAATGACATCTAGTGGATCCATGTGGTTTATGAAAAGAACTAACGTGCATTGACATCTAGTGGATCCATGTGGTTCATGAAAAGAACAAGCATGCAATGACATATAGTGGATCCATGTGGTCTATGAAAAGAAGACACATGCAATGGCATCAAGTGGATCCATGTGGTTTATGGAAAGAACACACATGTAATGATATAAAGTGGATCCATGTGGTTTATGAAAAGAACAAGCATGCAATGACATCTAGTGGATCCATGTGGTTTATGAAAAGAACAAGCATGCAATGACATCTAGTGGATCCACGTGGTTTATGAAAAGAACAAGAATGCAATGACATCTAGTGGATCCATGTGGTTTATGAAAAGAACAAGCAAGCAATGACATCAAGTGGTTTATCAAAAAACATACATCCAAGTGGTTTATGAAAATAACACACATCCAATGACATCTGGCGGATCCATGTGGTTTATGAAAATAACAAGCATGCAATGACATCTAGTGGATCCATGTGGTTTAAGAAAAGAACACACATGCAATGACATCTAGTGGATCCATGTCGTCTATGAAAAGAACACACATGTAATGACATCAAGTGGATCCATGTGGTTTATGAAAAGAACAAGCATGAAATTACATCTAGTGGATCCATGTGGTCTATGAAAAGAACACACATGCAATGGCATCTAGTGGATCCATGTGGTTTATGAAAAGAACAAGCATGCAATGAAATCTGGTGGATCCAAGTGGTTTATGAATAGAACATGCATGTAATGACATCTGGTGGATCCATGTGGTCTATGAGAAGAACAAACATGCAATGCCATCTAGTAGATCCATGTGGTTTATGAGAAGAACGAGCATGCAATCACATCAAGTGTATCCATGAGGTTTATGAAAAGAACAAGCATGCAATGACGTCTAGTGGATCCATGTGGTTTATGAAAAGAACAAGCATGCAATGACATCTAGGGGGACCATTTGGTTTATGAAAAGAACAAGCATGCAATGACATCTAGCGGATCCATGTGGTTTATGAAAAGAACAAGCATGTAGTGACACCTAGTGGATCCATGTAGTTTATGATAAGAACAAGCATGCAATGGCATCTAGTAGATCCATGCGGTTTGTGAAAAGAACAAGCATGCACTAACATCTAGTGGACCCATGTGGTTTATGAGAAGAATACACATGCAATGGCATCTAGTGGATACATGTGTTTTATCAAAAAAAACACGCATGCAATGACATCAGGTGGATCCAAGTTGTTTATGAAAAGAACAAGGATGCAAAGACATCTAGAGGATCCATGTGGTCTATGAGAAGCATAAGCATGCAATGACATCTAGTGGATCCATGTGGTTTATGAAACGAACAAGCATGTAATGACTTCTAGGGGATCCATGTGGTTTATGAAAAGAACAAGCATGCAAAGATATCTAGCAGATCCATGTGGTTTATGAAAAGCACAAGCATGCAATGACATCTAGTGGATCCATGTGGTCTATGAAAAGAACACACATGTAATGAAATCAAGTAGTTTATGAAAAGAACACACATCAAAGTGGTCAATGAAAAGAACACACATGCAATGACATCTAGTGGATCCAGGTGGTTTATGAAAAGAACAAGCATCCAATGACATCTAGTGGATCCATGTGGTCTATGCAAAAAACACAAATGCAATGACATCAAGTGGATCCATGTGGTTTATGGAAAGAACACACACAATGATATCAAGTGGATCCATGTGGTTTATGAAAAGAACAAGCATGCAATGACATCTGGTGTATCCATGTGGTTTATGAAAAGAACAGACATGCAATGACATCTAGTGGATCCATGTGGTTTATGAAAAGAACAAGCATGCAATGACATCTGGTGGATCCATGTGGTTTATGAAAAGAACAAGCATGCAATGACATCTCGTGGATCCATGTGGTTTATGAAAAGAACAAGCATGCAATGACATCAAGTGGTTGATGAAAATAACACACATCCAAGTGGTTTATGAAAAGAACAAGCATGAAATGACATCAAGTGGTTTATGAAAATAACACACATCCAAGTGGTTTATGAAATAACACACATCTAGTGACATCTGGTGGATCCATGTGGTTTATGAAAAGAACAAGCATGCAATGACATCTAGTGGATCCACGTGGTTTATTAAAAGAACAAGCATGCAATGACATCTAGCGGATCCATGTGGTTTATGAAAAGAACAAGCATGCAATGACATCTAGTGGATCCATGTGTTCTATGAAAAGAACACACCTCCAATGACATCAAGTGGTTTATGAAAAGAACACACATCCAAGTGGTCTATGAAAAGAACACACATGCAATGTGATCTAGTGGATCCATGTGGTTTATGAAAAGAACAAGCATGCAATGACATCTAGTGGATCCATGTGGTCTATGAAAAGAACACACATCCAATGACATCAAGTCGATCCATGTGGTTTATGGAAAGAACACACATGCAATGATATCAAGTGGATACATGTGGTTTATGAAAAGAACAAGCATGCAATCACATCTGGTTGATCCATGTGGTTTATGAAAAGAACAAGCATGCAATGACATCTAGTAGATCCATGTGGTATATGAAAAGAACACACATGCAATGGCATCTAGTGGATCCATGTGGTTTATGAAAAGAACACACACCCAAGTGGTTTATGAAAACAACACCCATCCAAGTGGTTTACGAAAAGAACACACATGCAATGGCATTTAGTGGATCCATGTGGTTTATGAGAAGAACAAACATGCAATGACATCTAGTGGATCCATGTAGTTTTATGAGACAAACACACATGCAATGACATCCAATTATTTATGAAAATAACACACATCCAAGTGGTTTATGAAAAGCACACACATGCAATGACATCTGGTGGATCCATGTGGTTTATGAAAAGAATAAACATGCAATGACATCTAGTGGATCCAAGTGGTTTATGAACCGACCACACATGAAATGACATCTACTGGATCCATGTGGTTTATGAAAAGAACAAGCATGCAATGACATCTAGTGGATCCATGTGGTTTACGAAAAGAACAAACAAGCAATGACATCTAGTGGATCCATGTGGTTTATGAGAAGAATGAGCATGCAATCACATCAAGTGTATCCATGTGGTTTATGAAACGAACAAGCTTGCAATGACATCTAGTGGATCCATGTGGTTTATGAAAAGAACAAGCATGCAATGACATCTAGGGGGACCATTTGGTTTATGAAAATAACAAGCATGCAATGACATCTAGCGGATCCATGTGGTTTATGAAAGGAACAAGCATGTAGTGACATCTAGTGGATCCATGTAGTTTATGATAAGAACAAGGATGCAATGGCATATAGTAGATCCATGTGGTTTATGAAAAGAACAAGCATGCACTAACATCTAGTGGATCCATGTGTTTTATGAGAAGAATACACATGCAATGGCATCTAGTGGATACATGTGTTTTATCAAAAATAACACGCATGCAATGACATCAGGTGGATCCAAGTGGTTTGTGAAAAGAACAAGCATACAAAGACATCTAGAGGATCCATGTGGTCTATGAGAAGCACAAGCATGCAATGACATCTAGTGGATCCATGTGGTTTATGAAAAGAACAAGCATTTAATGACATCTAGGGGATCCATGTGGTTTATGAAAAGAACAAGCATGCAAAGATATCTAGCAGATCCATGTGGTTTATGAAAAGCACAAGCATGCAATGAAATCTAGTGGATCCATGTGGTCTATGAAAACAACACACATGTAATGAAATCAAGTAGTTTATGAAAAGAACACACATCAAAGTGGTCAATCAAAAGAACACACATGCAATGACATCTAGTGGATCCATGTGGTTTATGAAAAGAACAAGCATGCAATGACATCTAGTGGATCCATGTGGTCTATGAAAAAACCACAAATGCAATGACATCAAGTGGATCCATGTGGTTTATGGAAAGAACACACACGCAATGATATCAAGTGGATCCATGTGGTTTATGAAAAGAACAAGCATGCAATGACATCTGGTGTATCCATGTGGTTTATGAAAAGAACACACATGCAATGATATCTAGTGGATCCATGTGGTTTATGAAAAGAACAAGCATGCAATGACAACTGGTGGATCCATGTGGTTTATGAAAAGAACAAGCATGCAATGACATCTCGTTGATCCATGTGGTTTATGAACAGAACAAGCATGCAATGACATCAAGTGGTTTATGAAAATAACACACATCCAAGTGGTTTATGAAAAGAACAAGGATGAAATGACATCGAGTGGTTTATGAAAATAACACACATCTAAGTGGTTTATGAAATAACACACATCTAGTGACATTTGGTGGATCCATGTGGTTTATGAAAATAACAAGCATGCAATGACATCTAGTGGATCCATGTCGTTTATGAAAAGAACAAGCATGCAATGACATCTAGCGGATCCATGTGGTTTATGAAAAGAACAAGCATGCAATGACATCTAGTGGATCCATGTGGTCTATGGAAAGAACACACATCCAATGACATCAGGTGGTTTATGAAAAGAACACACATCCAAGTGGTCTATGAAAAGAACACACATGCAATGTGATCTAGTGGATCCATGTGGTTTATGAAAAGAATAAGCATGCAATGACATCTAGTGGATCCATGTGGTCTATGAAAAGAACACACAGCCAATGACATCAAGTGGATCCATGTGGTTTATGGAAAGAACACACATGCAATGATATCAAGTGGATACATGTGGTTTATGAAAAGAACAAGCATGCAATGACATCTGGTTGATCCATGTGGTTTATGAAAAGAACAAGCATGCAATGACATCTAGTAGATCCATGTGGTATATGAAAAGAACACACATGCAATGGCATCTAGTGGATCCATGTGGTTTATGAAAAGAACACACATCCAAGTGGTTTATGAAAAGAACACACATCCAAGTGGTTTACGAAACGAACACACATGCAATGGCATTTAGTGGATCCATGTGGTTTATGAGAAGAACAAACATGCAACGACATCTAGTGGATCCATGTGGTTTTATGAGAAGAACACACATGCAATGACATCCAATTATTTATGAAAATAACACACATCCAAGTGGTTTATGAAAAACACACAAATGCAATGACATCTGGTCGATCCATATGGTTTATGAAAAGAATAAACATGCAATGACATCTAGTGGATCCATGTGGTTTATGAAACGAACACACATGCAATGACATCTAGTGGATCCATGTGGTTTATGAAAAGAACAAGCATGCAATGACATCTAGTGGATCCATGTGGATTACGAAAAGAACAAACAAGCAATGACATCTAGTCGATCCATGTGGTTTATGAAAAGAACAAGCATGCAATCACATCTGGTGGATCCATTTGGTTTATGAATAGAACACACATGCAATGACATCTAGTGGATCCATGTGTTTTATGATAAGAAAAGACATGCAATAACATCTAGTGGATCCAAGTGGCTTATGAAAAGAACAAGCATGCAATGACATCAGGTGGATCCATGTGGTCTATGATAAGAACAAACATGCAATGACATCTAGTGGATCCATTTGGTTTATGAGAAGAACAAGCATGTAATGGCATATAGTGGATCCAGGTGGTTTATGAAAAGAACAAGCATGCAATCCCATCTAGTGGATCCATGTGGTTTATGAAAAGAACAAGCATGCAATGTCATCTAGTGGATCCATGTGGTTTATGAAAATAAGAAGCATGAAATGACATCTAGTGGATCCATGTGTTTTATGAGAAGAACACACATGCAATGGCATCTACTTGATCCATGTGTTTTTTTGAAAAGAACAAGCATGCAATGACATCTGGTGGACCCAAGGGGTTTATGGAAAGAATAAGCATGCAATGATATCTAGTAGACTCATGTGGTCTATGAGAATAACAAACATGCAATGACATCTAGTGGATCCATGTGGTTTATGAGAATAACAAGCATCCAATGACATCTAGTGGATCAATTTGGTTTAGGAAAATAACAAGCATGCAATGATATCTAGTGGATCTATGTGGTTTAGGAAAAGAACAAGCATACAATGACATCTAGTGGATCCATGTGCTCTATGAAAAGAACACGCATTCAAGGCATCTAGTGGATCCATGTGGTTTATGAAAATAACAAGCATGCAATGGCATGTGGTTGATCCAAGTGGTTTATGAAAAGAACAAGAATGCAATGACATCTAGTGGATCCATCTGGTCTATGAGAAGAACAAACATGCAATGACATCTAGTAGATCCATGTGGTTTATGACAAGAACAAGCATGCAATCACATCTAATGGATCCATGTGGTTTATGAAAACAACAAGCATGCAATGTCATCTAGTGGATCCATGTGGTTTATGAAAATAAGAAGCATGAAATGACATCTAGTGGATCCATGTGTTTTATGAGAAGAACACACATGCAATGACATCTAGTTGATCCATGTGTTTTTTTGAAAAGAACAAGCATGCAATGACATCTGGTGGATCCAAGTGGTTTATGAAAAGAAGAAGCATGCAATGACATCTAGTAGATGCATGTGGTCTATGAGAATAACAAACATGCAATGACATCTAGTGGATCCATGTGGTTTATGAGAATAACAAGCATCCAATGACATCTAGTGGATCCATTTGGTTTAGGAAAAGAACAAGCATGCAATGATATCTAGTGGATCCATGTGGTTTAGGAAAAGAACAAGCATACAGTGACATCTAGTGGATCCATGTGCTCTATGAAAAGAACACGCATTCAAGGCATCTAGTGGATTCATGGTGTTTATGAAAATAACAAGCATGCAATGGCATCTGGTTGATCCAAGTGGTTTATGAAAAGAACAAGAATGCAATGACATCTGGTGGATCCATGTGGTCTATGAGCGAACAAACATGCAATGAAATCTAGTAGATCCATGTGGTTTATGATTGGGAACAAGCATGCAATGACATCAACTGAATCCATATGGTTTATAAAAAGAACAAGCATGCAATGACATATAGTGGGTCCATGTGGTTTATGAAAAGAACAAGCATGCAATTACATCTATTGGATCCATGTGGTCTATGAAAAGAACACACATGCAATGACATTAAGTGGTTTATGAAAAGATCACACATCCAAGTGGGTTATGAAAAGAACGCACATACAATGACATATGGTGGATCCATGTGGTTTCTGAAAAGAACAAGCATGCAATGACATCTAGTGCATCCATGTGGTTTATGAGAAGAACAGACATGAATGACATCTAGTGGATCCGTGTGGTTTATGAAAAGAACAACCATGCAATGACATGAAGTGGCTTATGAAAAGGACAAACATGCAATGACATCTAGTGGATCCATGTAGTTTATGAAAAAACAATCATAAAATGACATCTAGTCGATCCATGTGGTCTATGAAAAGAACACACATGCAATGACATCAAGTGGTTTATGAAAAGAACACACATGCAATGGCATCTAGTGGATCCATGTGGTTTATGAGAAGAACAATCATGCAATGACATCTAGTGGATCCATCTGGTCTATGAAAAGAACACACATGCAATGACATCAAGTGGTTTATGAATAGAAATAACATCCAAGTGGGTTATGAAAAGAAGACTCATGCAATGACATCTGGTGGATCCATGTGGTTTATAAAAAGAACAAGCATGCAATGATAGCTAGTGGATCCATGTGGTTTATGAGAAGAACACACATGAATGACATCTAGTGGATCCGTATAGATTATGAAAATAACAAGCATGCAATGACATCAAGTGGTTTATGATAATAACAAACATCCAATGACCTCTAGTGGATCCATGTAGTTTATGAAAAAACAAGCATGCAATGACATCTAGTGGATCCATGTACTCTATGAAAAGAACACACATACAATGGCATCTAGTGTATCCATGTGGTCTATGAAAAGAACATGCGTGCAATGACATCTAGTGGATCCATGTGGTTTATAAAAAGAACACACATGCAATGGCATCAAGTGGTTTATGAAAAGAATACACATCTAAGTGGTTTATTAAAATAACACACATGCAATGGCATCTAGTGGATCCATGCGGTTTATGAAAAGAACAAGCATGCAATGATATCTAGTGTATCCATGTGGTTTATGAAAAGAACACACATGCAATGACATCTAGTGGATCCTTGTGGTTTATGAAAAGAACAACCATGTAATGACATCTCGTGGATCCATGTGGTTTATGAAAAGAACACGCATGCAATGACATCTAGTGGATCCATGTGGTTTATGAAAAGAACTAACGTGCATTGACATCTAGTGGATCCATGTGGTTCATGAAAAGAACAAGCATGCAACGACATCTACTGGATCCATGTGGTTTATGAAAAGAACAAGCATGCAATGACATCTGGTGGATCCATGTGGTCTATGAAAAAAACACAAATGCAATGACATCAAGTGGATCCATGTGGTTTATGGAAAGAACACACACGCAATGATATCAAGTGGATCCATGTGGTTTATGAAAAGAACAAGCATGCAATGACATCTAGTGGATCCATGTGGTTTATGAAAAGAACAAGAATGCAATGACATCTAGTGGATACATGTGGTTTATGAAAAGAACAAGCATGCAATGACATCAAGTGGTTTATCAAAAAACACACATCCAAGTGGTTTCTGAAAATAACACACATCCAATGACATCTGGCGGATCCATATGGTTTATGAAAAGAACAAGCATGCAATGACATCTAGTGGATCCATGTGGTTTAAGAAAAGAACACACATGCAATGACATCTAGTGGATCCATGTGGTCTATGAAAAGAACACACATGTAATGACATCAAGTGGATCAATGTGGTTTATGAAAAGAACAAGCATGCATTACATCAAGTGGATCCATGTGGTCTATGAAAATAACACACCTGCAATGGCATCTAGTGGATCCATGTGGTTTATAAAAAAACAAGCATGCAATGACATCTGGTGGATCCAAGTGGTTTATGAAAAGAACAAGCATGTAATGACATTTGGTGGATCCATGTGGTCTATGAGAAGAACAAACATGCAATGACATCTAGTGGATCCATGTGGTTTATGAGAAGAACAAGCATGCAATCACATCAAGTGTATCCATGTGGTTTATGAAAAGAACAAGCATGCAATGACATCTAGGGGATCCATGTGGTTTATGAAAAGAACAAGAATGCAATGACATCTAGGGGGACCATGTGGTTTATGAAAAGAACAAGCATGCAATGACATCTAGCGGATCCATGTGGTTTATGAAAAGAACAAGCATGTAGTGACATCTAGTGGATCCATGTAGTTTATGATAAGAACAAGCATGCAATGGCATCTAGTAGATCCATGTGGTTTATGAAAAGAACAAGCATGCAATAACATCTAGTGGATCCATGTGTTTTCTGAGAAGAACACATATGCAATGGCATCTAGTGGATATATGTGTTTTATCAAAAATAAAACGCTTGCAATGACATCAGGTGGATCCAAGTGGTTCATGAAAAGAACAAGCATGCAAAGACATCTAGAGGATCCATGTGGTCTATGAAAAGAACAAGCATGTAATGACATCTAGGGGATCCAGGTTGTTTATGAAAAGAAAAAGCATGCAAAGACATCTAGCAGATCCATGTGGTTTATGAAAAGCACAAGCATGCAATGACATCTAGTGGATCCATGTGGTCTATGAAAAGAACACACATGTAATGAAATCAAGTAGTTTATGAAAAGAACACACATCAAAGTGGTCAATGAAAAGAACACACATGCAATGACATCTAGTGGATCCATGTGGTTTATGAAAAGAACAAGCATGCAATGACATCTAGTGGATCCATGTGGTCTATGAAAAAAACAAAGATGTAATGACATCAAGTGGATCCATGTGGTTTATGGAAAGAACACACACGCAATGATATCAAGTGGATCCATGTGGTTTATGAAAAGAACAAGCATGCAATGACATCTGGTGTATCCATGTGGTTTATGAAAAGAACACACATGCAATGACATCTAGTGGATCCATGTGGTTTATGAAAAGAACAAGCATGCAATGACATCAAGTG
This sequence comes from Avena eriantha, assembly GCA_910589775.1. Lineage (NCBI taxonomy): Eukaryota > Viridiplantae > Streptophyta > Magnoliopsida > Poales > Poaceae > Avena > Avena eriantha. Next base: position 47,650,438 of record OU342743.1, read on the forward strand.
GTTTATGAAAATAACACACATCCAAGTGGTTTATGAAAAGAACAAGCATGCAATGACATCAAGTGGTTTATGAAAATAACACACATCCAAGTGGTTTATGAAAGAACACACATCTAGTGACATCTGGTGGATCCATGTGGTTTATGAAAAGAACAAGCATGCAATGACATCTAGTGGATCCAAGTGGTTTATGAAAAGAACACACATGAAATGACATCTAGTCGATCCATGTGGTCTATTGAAGGAACACAAATGTAATGACATCAAGTGGATCCATGTGTTTTATGAGAAGAACACCCATGCAATGGCATCTAGTTGATCCATGTGTTTTTTGAAAAGAACAAGCATGCAATGACATCTGGTGGATCCAAGTGGTTTATGAAAATAATAAGCATGCAATGACATCTAGTAGATGCATGTGGTCTATGAGAATAACAAACATGCAATGACATCTAGTGGATCCATGTGGTTTATGAGAATAACAAGCATCCAATGACATCTAGTGGATCCATTTGGTTTAGGAAAAGAACAAGCATGCAATGATATCTAGTGGATCCATGTGGTTTAGGAAAAGAACAGGCATACAGTGACATCTAGTGGATCCATGTGCTCTATGAAAAGAACTCGCATCCAAGGCATCTAGTGGATTCATGTGGTTTATGAAAATAACAAGCATGCAATGGCATTTGGTTGATCCAAGTGGTTTATGAAAAGAACAAGAATGCAATGACCTCTGGTGGATCCATGTGGTCTATGAGACGAACAAACATGCAATGACATCTAGTAGATCCATGTGGTTTATGACAAGAACAAGCATGCAATGACATCAACTGAATCCATATGGTTTATAAAAAGAACAAGCATGCAATGACATATAGTGGATCCATGTGGTTTATGAAAAGAACAAGCATGCAATTACATCTAGTGGATCCATGTGGTCTATGAAAAGAACACACATGCAATGACATTAAGTGGTTTATGAAAAGATCACACATCCAAGTTGGTTATGAAAAGAACGCACATACAATGACATATGGTGGATCCATGTGGTTTATGAAAAGAACAAGCATGCAATGACATCTAGTGCATCCATGTGGTTTATGAGAAGAACACACATGAATGACATCTAGTGGATCCGTGTGGTTTATGAAAAGAACAACCATGCAATGACATGAAGTGGCTTATGAAAAGGACAAACATGCAATGACATCTAGTGGATCCATGTAGTTTATGAAAAAACAATCATAAAATGACATCTAGTCGATCCATGTGGTCTATGAAAAGAACACACATGCAATGACATCAAGTGGTTTATGAAAAGAACACACATGCAATGGCATCTAGTGGATCCATGTGGTTTATGAGAAGAACAATCATGCAATGACATCTAGTGGATCCATCTGGTCTATGAAAAGAACACACATGCAATGACATCAAGTGGTTTATGAATAGAAATAACATCCAAGTGGGTTATGAACAGAAGACTCATGCAATGACATCTGGTGGATCCATGTGGTTTATAAAAAGAACAAGCATGCAATGACAGCTAGTGGATCCATGTGGTTTATGAGAAGAACACACATGAATGACATCTAGTGGATCTGTATAGATTATGAAAATAACAATCATGCAATGACATCAAGTGGTTTATGATAATAACAAACATCCAATGACCTCTAGTGGATCCATGTAGTTTATGAAAAAACAAGCATGCAATGACATCTAGTGGATCCATGTACTCTATGAAAAGAACACACATACAATGGCATCTAGTGGATCCATGTGATCTATGAAAAGAACATGCGTGCAATGACATCTAGTGGATCCATGTGGTTTATGAAAAGAACACACATGCAATGGCATCAAGTGGTTTATGAAAAGAATACACATTTAAGTGGTTTATTAAAATAACACACATGCAATGGCATCTAGTGGATCCATGCGGTTTATGAGTAGAACAAATATTGCAATGATATCTAGTGGATCCATATGGTTTATGAGAATAAAACACATGCAATGACATCGAGTGGTTTATGAAAATAACACACATGAATGACATCTGGTGGATCCATGTTGTTTATGAAAAGAACTAACGTGCATTGACATCTAGTGGATCCATGTGGTTCATGAAAAGAACAAGCATGCAATGACATCTAGTGGATCCATGTGGTTTATGAAAAGAACAAGCATGCAATGACATCTAGTGGATCCATGTGGTCTATGGAAAAAACACAAATGCAATGACATCAAGTGGATCCATGTGGTTTATGGAAAGAACACACACGCAATGATATCAAGTGGATCCATGTGGTTTATGAAAAGAACAAGCATGCAATGACATCTAGTGGATCCATGTGGTTTATGAAAAGAACAAGAATGCAATGACATCTAGTGGATCCATGTGGTTTATGAAAAGAACAAGTATGCAATGACATCTAGTGGATCCATGTGGTTTATGAAAAGAACAAGCATGCAATGACATCTAGTGGATCCATGTGGTTTATGAAAAGAACAAGCATGCAATGACATCAAGTGGTTTATGAAAATAACACACATCCAAGTGGTTTATGAAAAGAACAAGCATGCAATGACATCAAGTGGTTTATGAAAATAACACACATCCAAGTGGTTTATGAAAGAACACACATCTAGTGACATCTAGTGGATCCATGTGGTTTATGAAAAGAAGAAGCATGCAATGACATCTAGTGGATCCATGTGGTTTATGAAAAGAACACACATGAAATGACATCTAGTCGATCCATGTGGTCTATTGAAGGAACACACATGTAATGACATCAAGTGGATCCATGTGGATTATGAAAAGAACAAGCATGCAATGAAATCTATTGGATCCATGTGGTCTATGAAAACAACACACATGCAATGGCATCTAGTGGATCCATGTGGTTTATGAAAATAACAAGCATGTAATGCCATCTATTGGATCTAAGTGGTTTATGAAAAGAACATGCATGCAATGACATCTGGTGGATCCATGTGGTCTATGAGAAGAAGAAACATGCAATGACATCTAGTAGATCCATGTGGTTTTTGAGAAGAACAAGCATGCAATGACATCAAGTGTATCCACGTGCACTAGTAGAAAACAGACCTTTGGTCCAGGGGTATTAGCCCCGGTTTTGCTACAAACCGGGACTAATGCCCTGGTCCAACGGCTAGATCTGGCCACAGGGGGTGGCAGGCACTAGCCCCGGTTCAAACGGGACCTTTAGTCCTAGGTCGTGTAACAAACCGGGACTAAAGGGTTTCAGGCAGGCCGGGTCGGGCGCCAGATTATTTAGTCCCAGTTTGTTATACGACTCGGGGCTAAAGGTGGACCTTTAGCCCCGGTTCTAGACACGAACCGGGACTAAAGGTCTGGCTATATCTTCTTCCCCTGCCCGATCCACCATTCAAGTTGGTGACTCTCCTCTCTCTCTTTCTTGCTTCAAGCTCGAGTTCATGCCCTTTTTTTCTCAAGATTTGTCTATATTTTGTGGTGCCCCATCTATCCAAAGGTTCTAAAAGGTGAGCAACTTCATCCTTTGAACTCTCATTGCTATATTAGCTCATTTCATGCTCTATCTTGTAGATGGATTTGTGGATTTAGTTTGGTAGTAATTTTTGCAATGATAGCATGAGATCGATGTTTAGATTCTATCTATCTTGTATTAATGTAAGGAACTCTAAGGTAAATATCACAATATGTGGATTCAATCTATATATATCTTGTTTTGGCACATAGTCTCAAAATTTGATTTTAGAAGCACACACATGCGTGAGTTCATCATTCTAACTAGCTGGGTAAAATATCCTTCTTCATCTACCTGCGTTCAACAAACTGAAAAAATTGTAACCAAGATAGGGTTAATTCATAAAAGCTTGATAAGAAGACATCACAGTACATCTTCGAGAAGGTCCTCTATGGCGAGCTCCTCGAAGATGTCTGAGGATAGGATCCTAAGACATCTTCGAGAGAAGCTCCACCGTAGTGGTGTCCCTCTGGCACCATCTTGGAGTTAATAAATTCTCTAGCTATAGATTAATATGCTGGGTAACTAAAACAATTCACATATTAGGGAGTGCCTCTATGGCGAGCTCCTCGAAGATGTCTGAGGACGGGATCCTAGGACATCTTCGAGAAGCTCTTCCATAGTGGTGTCCCTGCTCTCGCACACCATCTTTCAGTTTATATCTTCTCTAGCTAGATCAGTATGCTGGTGGAGCTAACTAATTTCACATATTAGAGGGTGCCTCTACGGCGAGCTCCTTGAAGATGTCTGAGGACGAGGTCCTAAGACATCTTCGAGAATCTCCGTCGTAGTGGTGTCACTGGTCTCGCACACCATCTTGCAGTTCTTCACAAGAATGCATACCTATTTATAGATTAAGCACCACAACATAGTGTCAAGCACTGATGACATAATGTCGACACACTCACCCCTGGCATAGTGCTACCACCCACCCAAAATAGTTTCGTCATTTAATTTACTGGCTTAGTGCTGCCCACTGAGGACATAGTGTCGACATGTTGTCTCCACATCCACATTTAGTCCCGGTTGGTGCCTCCAACCGGGACTAAAGGTTCATCATATCTTTAGTCCCGGTTGCTGTTTTTAATTTTGTTTTTTAGATTAGTACTAATTAATTATGATTATGCTGCCACCCACCCAAAATAGTGTCGTCATTTAATTTACTGGCTTAGTGCTGCCCACTGAGGACATAGTGTCGACATGTTGTCTCCACATCCACATTTAGTACCGGTTGGTGCCTCCAACCGGGACTAAAGGTTCATCATATCTTTAGTCCCGGTTGCTGGTTTTAATTTTGTTTTTAGATTAGTACTAATTAATTATGATTATGTTGCCACCCACCCAAAATAGTGCCGTCATTTAATTTACTGGCTTAGTGCTGCCCACTGAGGACATAGTGTCGACATGTTGTCTCCACATCCACATTTAGTCCCGGTTGCTGGCTTTAATTTTGTTTTTTAGATTAGTACTAATTAATTATGATTAGGTTCGATGTACTTAATTAATTATATAATACAGATGAGCTGGCAATGGATGTATGCTGGCCGACTCTCTAACGAGTTCATTAAAGGCATGCATTCTTTTCGTCTTGTGGCCGAGGTAAACAAGCGGAATGGTTTTATGTCTTGTCCATGTGGTGTCTGTCGGAATCATAAGGAATAATCTTCCTCAAGAGTCAGCCACCTGTTTTAGTCCGGTTTCATGACCGGCTATAATTGTTGGACCAAGCACGGAGAAAGAGGGGTTATGATGGAAGACAACGAAGAAGAAGAGAATGATAACGACTACCCTACTATGTCCCCTGAATACGATGGTACTACAATGGAAGACATTGATGAAGAAAAAGATGAAGAACAAGAATCAGATCTTCCCGATGATGATCTTAGTCGGGCCATTGCTAATTCCTAGGAAGAATGCGTAACTGAAAGGGAGAGGTTGAAGTTCAAGAAGATGTTAGAGGATCACAACAAATTGTTGTACCCAAATTGTGAAGATGGGCACAAAAAACTGGGTAGCACACTAGAATTGCTGCAATGGAAGGTAGAGAATGGTGTGACTGACAAAGGATTTGAAAAGTTGCTGAAAATAATGAAGAAGTTGCTTCCAAAGGATAACGAACTGCCCGCCAGTACCTACGAAGCAAAGAATGGTGTCTGCCCTCTAGGATTAGAGGTGCGGAAGATACATGCATGCATTAATGACTGCATCCTCTACCGTGGCGAGGAGTACGAGAATTTGGATGCATGCCCAGTATGCACTGCATTGCGGTATAAGATAAGACGAGATGACCATGGTGATGTTGAGGGAGAGCGCCGCATGAATAGGGTTCCTGCCAAGGTGATGTGGTATGCTCCTATAATACCACGGTTGAAACGTTTGTTCAGGAACAAAGAGCATGCCAAGTTGTTGCGATGCTACATGAAGACCGTAAGAAAGACGAGATGTTGAGACACCCTGCTGATGGGTCGCAGTGGAGAAAAATCGAGAGAGAGTTTCCGGACTTTGCAGGTGATGCGAGGAACTTATGGTTTGGTCTAAGTACAGATGGCATGAATCCTTTTGGGGAGCAGAGCTGCAGCCATAGCACCTAGCCTGTGACTCTGTGTATCTATAACCTTCCTCCTTGGTTGTGCATGAAGCGGAAGTTCATTATGATGGCAGTGCTCATCCAAGGCCCAGAGCAACCCGGCAACGACATTGATGTGTACCTAAGGCCATTAGTTGAAGAACTCTTACAGTTGTGGCACATACAAGGTGTACATGTGTGGGATGAGAACAAGCGGGAGGAATTTGACCTACGAGCGTTGTTGTTCATAACAATCAATGATTGGCCTACTCTTAGTAACATTTCAGGACAGACAAACAAGGGATACAATGCATGCACACACTGTTTAAACGAGACTGAAAGAATATATTTGGATAAATGTAAGAAGAATGTGTACCCGGGGAATTGTCGTTTTCTTCCGCCCACGCACACCCTAAGAAAGAAAGGTAAGCATTTCAATGGTGAGGCAGACAGCCGGTGTAAGCCTATTTGCCGTACTGGTGATGATGTATTGGATATGGTGAAGGATTTAAAAGTAATCTTTTGAAAGGGTCCTGGTAGACAATCTGCCCCGAAGGACGATGTCGGACACGCACCCATGTGGAAAAAGAAATATATATTTTGGGAGCTACCCTATTGGAAAGTCCTAGAGGTCCGCTCTGCAATTGACGTGATGCACCTGACGAAGAATCTTTGTGTGACGCTGCTAGGCTTCTTGGGCGTGTATGGGAAGAGCAAAGATACACCTGAAGCACGGCATGACCAACAACGTATAAAAGACTGAGACAACATGCATCCAGAGCTGTTTGAAGGTACTGCTAGCTACGCTCGCACCAAAGAAGAGAAGGAAATCTTTTTTGAAGTCCTTTACAATATCAAGGTCCCGTCTGGTTTCTCGTCGAACATAAAGGGAATAATAAATATGGCAGATAAAAAATTTCAAAACCTAAAGTCTCATGACTTCCACGTGCTTATGACCCAGCTGCTTCCGATTGCATTGAGGGGACTCCTGCCGGAAAATGTTCGAGTACCCATTGTGAAGCTATGTGCATTTCTCAATGCAATTTCTCAGAAGGTAATCAGTCTAGATAGTCTACCAAGGTTACAGAAAGATGTGTTCCAATGTCTTGTCAGCTTCGAGTTGGTGTTCCCACCATCCTTCTTCGATATTATGACTCACCTCCTAGTTCACCTAGTCGAAGAGATTAACATTCTTGGTCTTGTATTTCTACACAATATGATCCCCTTTGAGAGTTTCATGGGAGTGTTAAAGAAATATGTTCATAACCGTGCTAGGCTAGAAGGAAGCATCTCAAAGGGATATGGAATAGAGGAGGTCATTGAGTTTTGTGTTGACTTTATTCCTGACCTTAAGCCCATCGGTGTTCCTGAATCACGGCATGAGGGTAGACTTAGTGGAAAAGGCACGCTAGGAAAAGACACGCTAGGATATGTATGGACAGACATTCTATCACTAAAGCACACTACACAGTTCTGCAAAGTTCCACCTTGGTGGCTCCGTATATCGAGGAACAAAAGAATATTGTACACTCCAACAACCCAGGGAAGCCTGGCTCTTGGATTAGAGATGAACACATGAGGACTTTCAGCGGTTGGTTGCAGACACATCTCATGAATGGCATAAACGTTGGAGACTAGTTGTACTTGTTGGCCAGGTCACCATCTTCGACTATATTGACTTTCCAAGGGTACGAGATAAATGGGAATACATTTTACACGATCGCCCAAGATAAAAAGAGCGCCAATCAAAACAGTGGTGTCCAATTTGATGCAACAGACGAGAATGGGCAAAAGGATACATATTATGGTTACATAGAGGAGATATGGGAACTTGACTATGGATCTTTTTTAAGATTCCTTTGTTTCGGTGCAAATGGGTCAAGCTGATAGGAGGCGGGGTTGAGGTAGACAAGAAATACGGAATGACAACAGTGGATCTCAACAACCTTGCATATAGAAATGAACCATTTGTCCTAGCCAATGATGTGGCTCAGGTTTTTTATGTGAAGGACATATCTACCAAACCGAGAAAAAGGAAAGATAAGTAAAAGAATACAACATCCGATGAGCCAAAGCACCACATAGTTGTTTCAGGAAAAAGAAACATCGTGGGGGTGGAGGATAAGACAAACATATCAGAAGATTATGATAAGTTTCATGAAATTCCACCCTTCGCTGTGAAGGATGACCCAAGCATCCCGTTAAGTAAGGAAGATGCTCCATGGTTACGGATCTAAATAGGTAGTATTGCAACTTGTTGTGGCCAGAAATTTATTAATATTAAAATGTAAAAATTAGTCATAATCATATCTTGCCCTGTAGTACACATCTTCAGGGTCGTCTTCGGAATCGTCATCGTCATCGTCGTCGCTCGTAGCACACGGATGGATCCTCAGCCCTTCCTCGTAGCACGCGGATGGATCCTCCGACCTCGGATTCACGACACGCGGGGGAGGGGGCTCCCGAATGACGACCCTAGTACGCCCTAGGCCTTCACCACCACCACCATTCTTGTGGCTATGCGGCTGGTGAAAGTGCAGGTACCTTAGGCGAGGATGGTCTCCCATGGCGATGTAGCGCATCACGCCGGCGATAGTACGGTTCGCCCACCACAGGCAGTGACCAGCCTCTTTGTGGTTCACTAGGGGCAGGCCGTCACGCTCGTACCTGGCGAGCTCCCTTTCCCACCGGTTTGCGAAGAAGGCATTCCAGGTGTCGAGGTTGTCGGGATCCCAATGGGGATCCATCCGCTGCTCCAACGTGAACTCAAGATAGAAGTGGTTCGTTATGGCCGCCTGGCAGGCTGAACCTTGAGGCACAGGAGGAACAGGAACCCCTCTACCACTCAGCATCTAGCCAGCGGGCAGCCGGTACCCCCGGTGGGCATGGGTAGCTGGAGGCGCACAACGCCTCGGTCTCCTCGAGCGTCAGAAAGGCCCAGTAAGCGGTGTCCATTGTTGTGAGAGAGAAGGTGTGGATGGACATGGCGGTCAGCCTAGATATAGAGGGAAATGGCGGGAGAACATGGCGGGAAGCGGGGGAAATGGCGGGAGAACATGGCGCGAAGCGAGGAAATGGCGGGAGAACATGGCGCGAAGCGGGGGAATGGCGGGAAGCGGGGGAAATGGCGGGAAAGAATGGCGGGAAGCGGGGGAAATGGCGGGAAAATATGTTTTAGTCCTAGTTACTAGTTTTAGTAGTAAATATTATATTTCTAATGAGTCTATTATTTTTTGTGAATATTTTGGTATATTATACGTATTTTTCTATTTTTAAATAATAAACTATATTTTTCCAACATTTGTACTAAATATAATACTTGTTAAACAATAGATAATTTCATTTAAGTTGTATAATAAAGTAAGATAATAGATTTAAATTATAGATCTTCTTTTTCTGAAAATTTTGATATATAATACATAATTTTCTGAAAACTATAAAACATTTTTGGTTTTGGCGCCAAAAATCACCTTTAGCCCTAGGTTGTAATACAAACCTGGGCTAAAGGTCCCCCTTTAGCCCCGGTTTGGGGGATACGCACGCGGGAAGAGCGGTGGGCGAAAAACCCTTGAGCCCCGAGTTGTAATACAAACCAGGGCTAAAGGACCTTTAGTCCCGGTTTGTATTACAACCCGGGGCTAAAGGGGGGTGGTATAAATACCCCACCGCCACCCGGGGTCGTGCCACGACCCGGAGAGCCTAGATCACCTTCTTCCTAGTGCCGCGCCCACGCCGTCCGCCGCGCCGCCGGTCGTGCCCGTGAGAAGAGGAGCCCCACGCCGCCCCACCGCCCTGCCGCGTCTCCGCGCCGCCCTGCCCTTCGCCGCGCCGCCCAGCCGCGTCTCCGCCCCTCCGCACCTTCTCCGCCCCGCACCCGCACCGTCTCTGCCCTACGCTGCCTCAGGTATGATCGCTAGCGCCGTGCCCAATTTTGGTTGATTATTAGTATAATATTATTAATTAGGTTATTATAGTATTAATTAGTATTAGTATTAGGTTAGTATTTGTATTTAGTATTAGTTAGTATTAGGTTAGTATTAGGATTTAGTATTAGTTACTATTTAGTATTTAGTTAGTATTAGTATTATAGGTTATTATAGTATTAGGTTAGTATTAGTTAGTATATTAGTATTAGTTAGTATTTAGTATTAGTTAGTATTTAGTATTAGTTAGTATTTAGTATTAATATTTAGTAGTTAGTATTAGTATTAGGTTAGTATTAGTATTTCGTATTACATAGTATTTAGTATTAATATTTGTTAGTATTAGTATTAGGTTAGTATTTAGTTAGTATTAGGTTAGTATTTAGTATTAGTATTACTATTAGTTAGTATTAGTATTAGGTTAACTGTATAGGTTAGTATTTATCTAGGGTTAGTTAGGATACTTAGTTAATTAGGTTTAGTTTAGTTAGTGTTAGGTTTAGGGTTTGTGTTAGTAGTATTAGTATTTAAATAGTATTAGTATTAGTATTAGTATTTATCTAGGGTTAGTTAGGGTTAGTTAGAATACTTAGTTAATTAGGTTTAGTTTAGTTAGTGTTAGGTTTAGGGTTAGTGTTATTAGGGAAATAGTTAGTGATTTAGTTACTGTTTATGTTTTATGATTGTTTATTGCTATTATTTAGTTATGTCGCGTCCACCTCGTCCGAGCCTACTGGACTCCGTTGGTTCCAGGGATGTACGAGTCTAGGCTCCGCCGGGTTGGCACTGGGAGGTGCTACCCGTCGGGACTCGTACCTTGGTGAGGAATCCGGGTATCATCGTTGACCCGAAGCTTCTTTGGTGGCGTCCACGAGGTCCAGGAGCGGTGCAGAGGGAGCCGGCCCCCGAGGAGGTGGTACGTCGTCGTATCAGGGAGGAGGACGAGCACGTACGACAATACATGTATCTTTTGGAGACTAGGTTCTCCAATATCTGACAGGTTCACGGATATCACCCAAGCTATTCTCCGGTGATGGTTCCTCTTCTCTCGCTGCAGATCTCTCGTAGCACAGAACGCGGCAGCCGCGTTCGCTAGTTTGATATGAGCAAGATGTATTAATAATGTACTTTATATTATGAGCGAGATATGAGCGAGATTTATTAATAATGTACTTTATCTTATATTATTGTACTTTATGTTAATCACTAAGTACTGTATCCGAGTTGTCGCAATTGTAATATTCTTTTACTTAATGCAATATTCTTTTTCTGTATTAGTTAAGCTATGGACGGTAGACAAAATGAGGAGGAGCTTCTCCACATGATAGATGAGGGTACTGGGGGTTCTTATTACGATGGCTCCGAATATCTTAATTTTTCTGGAGGAGACGATGGTGGAGAAAATAGTGGAGACGATGGTGTTGACCATGGTGGAGACCATGGTGAAGGTATATAATGAAGGGTTCGTAGCATGGAAAACAAAAAATTCTACCGCAAGAATGAACAAAACCAAGATCTAATCTAGATAAAAGCCAAGACAAAAGTGTTTCTACTATTTGGTTTACAACCAAAGATATGCTCATCCGATTTTGGTTGTAAACATTTTACTTATGCCTAGCATACCAATATTTAAGAATTGACTATTTGGTTTTCATCCCAAACCATAACTTCATATGGTGTCATTTCAACGGATCATGATGGAGCTCTTTTTAGTGTAAAAGCGGTAATCACTAAAGCTTTAATCTTTAAAATACTATGGCAGTTTTATTACTAACACATTTGATCTCACCATGTCAAACAAGGTTTCATTGCATATCTCGAACACTCCATACTCATATGATGTTTTGGGATATGCAAATTCATAGAACGATTCCTCAAATCTTATGTGTTTATGCTAAAACTTGTAACTCAAATATTTTCCTTTATGATCCTATCATAAATTCTTTAATTTGTTTACAATGATTTTCTACTTCATTTTGAAATTCTTTCAACTTTTTCAAAATGTTTCATACTTCTTCCTTATCAAGTAAATATACATATATTCACTTAAATTCTCGGAGGAAGCATATGAAGTTGAAATCCATCGCTCTTGACTACATAATGGGCTTCATACATCTATATGTACAAGTTCCAATAAGCTAGTCATTCATTCCCTTTTGGCCTATGAACGAAGTTTTAATTATCTCTAGAAAGTTTCACAAGCGTCATTTGATCAAAAATCAAAGGACTCCAAAATTCCATCAACATGGAGTTTCTTCATGTTTTCTTTCCAATATAATTTAAATAGCGATGTCACTTCATAAGTGATCTTTCAGTCAATTGTGTTTCGACATTTTAGCATTAGTTTTATGGATGTGATTTCTCCAACGAGATTTGTAAATCATCCATCTTTTACGGAATACGGAAATTATTTGAACAACCTTTTGTTCTCAAAATACCTGATCAAAACAATTATTGAAACAAATCTTGGAGCAAAGCTTTGATGTTAATGAACTACACAACAACCCTTTGTTTGTTTTCGATGAACATCATCACATATTCTCTTGCTAGTTACTTAGGCCATTGCAGTTCATGAATTGTGTCGCTTTGTATGACATTTCATACCAACAAATTCGTGTATCCAATACCCAAGAACCACATTGTCTAACAAGCAAAGAATACAACCATAACATGATATCATCTATATACCTGAGCTGGACAATTCTAGTCTTTTCTTTTTCTGCCACAAATTTTTGAGATTCTCTTTCAGCATTTCCTTTTCTCCTTAAAAGAATCTATCAACTTCAATACTGGTGTTATTCACATAGCACAAAGTGTATATAGTCAAATACTAATACCTTTGGACTTGCACTTTGAAGTGGATCACCATCATCGAATGTTTGGTGTTCTCTCAAAAATCCATTCTTTAGTAATTTATTAATGTAGTAAACATTTTACTTACATCTTCTATTCATCCTTATCATGACAACTTTCATGATCAAGCTACTATAGCCTATAAGGAAGAACCACGAGTATAATGTTAGTTCCTGAAACCTTTTTGGGAGATTCGGATGCCTAGCATCTCCATCCTTCACAAATTCTCATACAATATGAGAATATGTATTTTGTTAAATTTATACTCTACCATAATGCAACCAAAATATCGTTTCAGATATCACAATATCTTCCACACATGATGGTTTCTGAAACATTTCTTTCAGCTCCTAGATAATCTTGATATTAAAACAATCTTTTAAATATCAAGAATCATGGAGGCAAACATGATACATTAGATACTAACACTGGAATTGTTACTCTTGATTTAATACTCATTATTAAACTTCATGGAGTAAATGGAGTTTGCTGAAAGTTTGCAATAGGACTTTTAAACTTTAGACTGACACTCAAAACAATACGATACCAGTTCGTAAAGTAAAAATCAAGAATTTCTATAGTTCTTTTATCTCAACTATAACTAAGATTAAGGGGTTGAACAGATGCCAATGACTACAACAAACTATGCAAATTCACTTTGATTTTGTTTATGATAAATTGTGTTCAACTTAGTCATATTACTATATGAACTCCCACTCAAAACAACATCCTCGATTTGTTTTAGTGATTACACGAACCAAATCCACTACACCAAGTCCGATCATCACGTGAGATGATGTAGTTTCAATGGCGAACAATCATCATGTTCATCATATCATATATATGACTCATGCTCTACCTTTCGGTATTCTGTGTTCCGGGACCATGTCTGTACATGCTAGGCTCGTCAAGGTTAACCTTAGTTTCCGCATGTGCAAATCTGGCTTGCACCTGTTGTATGCACACGTAGAGTCTATCACATCCGATCATCACGAGATGCTTCGAAACGACGAGTCTTAGCAATGGTGCCAACTAAGGACGAACACTTTATTACTTGATATTTAGTGAGAAGGATCATCTTATAATGCTACTGTCGCGATCTAAGCAATACAAGATGCATAAAGGATTAAGATCACAGGCAATTCATAATTAGTGTGATATGATATGGCCCTTTATTCTTCTGCCTTTGATCTCCATCTCCAAAGCACGGACATGATCTCCATCATCACCAGCATTGCGTCAAGGTCAGTGGCGCCGCTTCATGGTTGTCCACCATCACTAGCAACTATTACAACTACTTGGAATAAAGCTATTACAAGATGAATAGACACGCAGGTCTTAACAGAATTAAAGACAACCATTAGGCTCCTGCCGGTTTCCATATTACAACAAGGATCATTGCATACATCAAATATAATCACAATCACATGATGGCCATATCACATCACAAAACCCCTGCAAAAACAAGTTGGACGCCTCTAATTTTCTTTGCATGTTTTATGTGTCTTGAGGCTTTCGAATAAGAACGGATCTTACCTACGAAACTGAACCACAACGTTGATACAAGTGCTATCAAGTTGCAAAGTGTAAATTGGATCTATACTATGGTGAGAGAGACAGACACCCGCAAAGCCACTTGTGCAAAGCAAGTTACACGTCAAGCGTGGAGCAAGTCTCATGTGCGATGACATGTAAGGTTAGCCCGAGCCACTTCATCCCACCATACCGCAAGATGCAAAGTACACAAAGAAAAAGACGACACGAGCACCAACGCCCACAAAACCATTGTGTTCTACTCGTGCAACAGATCTACGCATAGATACGGCTCTGATACCACTAAAGGGTTCATAGCATGGAAAACAAAAAATTTCTACCGCAAGAACGAACAAAACCCAGATCTAATCTAGATAAAAGCCAAGATCTAATCTATTAGACATGTGCAACGAGATAGATCTGTGTTAACCCTTGTAGACCCGAAAGCGTAACGAGATTGGATCTCATGGTTGATGTAGTCGATCACTTACCGATCTCAAGATCGAGTGGACGAGCCTTCCGGTGCCTCGTTCCGGCAGCACTTCCGCAATCAGTCACACGTACGGAGTCGAAGCAGACCTTCCTCTCCTCGTTCCGGCGAGCAGCGGAGGTAGTAGATCTTCTCCACGGAATCCCAACAGCACGACGGTGTGGTGGTGGTGGTGGAGTAGAGAATTCTGTAGGGCTTCGCCTAAGCCAGAGCAGAAGAAAGGAGGAGGAGAGAGGCGGCTGAGGTTTGGAGTGGAGGGGCTCGGGGGGTGGCGCCTCCACCCCTCTATTTAAAGGAGGGAGGCGCCATGGGGAGGGGGAGTCCTAGTATGACTCCCCTCCCTCCTTGGCCGGCGGATTGGGAAGGGGGGAGGAGTCCTCATCCCCCACTACTCCTTGTCTTGCCCCACAAGGATTCCTTGATCCTTTCTTGGTTTTCAAGCAAACTCCAAGAAATCTTCTAGAACCTTCCGGATCATTCGAAACCTTCTAGAATCCCTATACAAATACTCCGGAACATTTCCTAACTTAGAAAATGATCCCCAATATATGAATCTTATTCTCCAGACAATTCCGGATCTCCTCGTGATGTCCCAGATCCAATCCGAGACTCCGAACAACATTCGGTCTCCAACGCACATTCCATATCTACTTAAAACAACTTCGAACCTTAAGTGTGTCACCCTACGGTTCGTGAATATGTAGACATGATAGAGACACATCTCCAATCAATAACCATCAGCGGGACCTAGAGATCCATAATGGCTCCCACATACTCAACGATGACTTCGTGATCGATAGAACCATTTACATACGAGACCAATTCCCTTTGTCAAGCGATACTCTACTTATCCGAGGTTTGATCATCGGTATCTCCATACCTAGTTCTACCTCGTTACTGATAAGTACTCTTTACTCGTTCCGTGATATGTCATCCCTTGTGACCCAGTCACATGCTTGCAAGCTAATCAGATGACATTGTACCGAGAGGGCCCAGAGCATATCTATCCGTCATATGGATGGACAAATCCTAATCTTGGTCCATGCGCTTCAACACATACTTTCAGAATACCCAATGACACCTTTATGACCACCCAGTTACGAAGCGGTGTTTGATGCCATCAAAGTACCCATCCGGTGATGGTGATTAACATAACCTCATGGTCGAAGGATTAGGTTACTATGCATTTGAAAGCTTATAGCAAACAAACTTAATGACCTGATCTTATGCTATGCTTACTATGGGTGTGTGTCCATTACATCATTCTCCTAATGATATAACCTTGTTATTAATGACATCCAATGTCCATGATCAGGAAACCATGATCATCCATTAATCAACAAGCTAGTTCAACAAGAGGCTTACTAGGGACTCTTTTACGTTTACAAAACACACAAGTATTAATGTTTCCGGTTAATACAATTATAGCATGGGATGTAAACATTTATCATAAACATAAAGATATAATAATAACCACTTTATTATTGCCTCTTAGGCATATCTCCAACATATAAAGCCTCTATCGATCGATCACTAGTATAGATGCACTAATTGATTCGTATATATGTACTGATGAATGTTCCTTCTCTTAGACCTCCGCTTCCGGCCAATCTTCTAAAAGGACAAGAGGCCCAACACACAAGTTGCCCGCTGATGTCCGTTTCAGCATTGACTTAGTCTCTCCGCTGGGTCAACCGTTGGAGCCCAAAGAATCTGCGAATGCATTTACAAGTCAATGTGGAGTGATTGTTAGAGACACCGTCCCGATCACCACGCGAAATTCGAATAAGCCAGGAAAGAAAAAGGATCCAGCTAGGGCTAGTTTTGTAGATGACAGAACGAGAGATGCGATGTGGAATTCTCTCATGACACATTTCACCCTACCAGTCTTGGAGACTGATGAGCTCACACAGCAAATGACGAGGAAAGTCAAGCACTTTGCTCTTAAGAAGATGGCCGAACTATTCGAGGAATGGAAAAAAAGATTGTACCACAAGTATGTCTTGAAGAAAAAACTCCTCCATTCACTGGCCCACTAGAGTTGCAGCAGGATAACTGGGCCGCATTTGTGGAATACAAGACCTCGGCACCAGCTAAGGCAATGTCAGAAAAGAATAAGTTATATGCAGACAAAAAGAAATATCACCATCATATGGGCACAGGTGGCTATAGGAGTGCCATGCCTAAGTGGGATAAAGCTAAGGCTGACCTGGAGGCTAAAGGGGTCACTCCAGCTACGTCTCGTTGGCCCAGGAGGTCAAGAAATTGGGTATTCAGGCATGGGGCATCGTTAGACCTAGAAACAGGCGAGATTGTTGCAGCCGAAGAAGTCTCTTCACCCAAGAATGAACTTATTAAAGTGATAAAAGAGGTTGAAGAGGGAACGTTTGTTCCCGACAGAGAGAACGATGAGCTGACAAAGGCTCTCGGGAATCCTAAAAAGGCTGGACGAACAAGAGGGTTCGGAACTTCTTATCCATGGGTTATCGGGTTTCTCGAGCACCTTGACACGTATAGAAGCCAATCGAGAAAAACAAAGCGGCAAAAAGAGGAGGATACGGAGCGGTTCGCGAGGTTTGAAGCCATGCTACAGGAGCATCGCCAGGAGCTTAATGAACTTAAAGGACTCCGACAGCAAGATCCTGCACCAGACAGTACGGTCGGCCCATCGCAACAGAAAAGCAGTGTGGCTTCCACGGAGGGCCACGGTAATGATGCAACGATGGATGTGTACCCCGTGGATGCAATTAAGGAGAAGACTAGTTGTGAGCTGCATGTTGAACTGAAGCATATATCCATGAAGGTGGCGGTCGGCTTTGCTTTACCTTCTACACCGGGAGCGACCTACCATTGCAATCCGATTCCAGCTGGTTATGCTCGTGTCGGTGTGGATGAAATTCAACCTATGTGTCAGTCACTACAGCTTGACATCCCTGGAGGTGAAGGGGAGACGACACTGGGAGAAGTCACGAGTGGCTTTATTCTTTGGAAAAAAGAATACATCAAGTTTCTAGGCTCGACACCAAGGCCACCTTCTCCACCGAGAAACAATCCATCACCTCCAAGGCAACCGTCTCCTCCCAGTAAAAGTCCACCTCCAAGTCCACCTCCAAGTGCACCGTCTCCTCCCAGTAAAAGTCCACCACCTCCAAGTCCAATCCATGACCCCAACACGAGTCCAGCTCAATCTACGCAGCCGCCTCCACCCACTAAGGGCCAAAAGTGGAAGAATATCACCGCTTCGTCGAGCGATAACCGACGCCCAAAGCGACAGTTGTCGCCCCTCCCAAGAGTACCGCCGGTTCCTCCCAAGAGGGCTTACGACCTGACCGATGAGGAGACCCATGCGGTCGTATGGGCCGAAGTGGATGCTCATTTTAAAAAGAAACAACCTAAGCCAGAGGTCCAAATAAAACCGAAAACCAAGGAGCACTTTAGGAAATTACTGACACAGCCATTCCATGCTCAGTTAAATGCGCCAGATGACTATACATGATGTCTTCAGAACACACTGAAACAGAAGAGATCAAGCGGTAGAGGAAGCATCACAAAAGAGGTTCCCCAGCAGGGGGAACAAGCAAAACAATTGAGTGGTAGCGGAAGCATCAGAACGGACGTCCCCCAGCTGGGGAAACAAGCAAAACAATCGAGTAGTAGACAAAGAACCAATAGATATGTTCCCCAGCTGGGGAAACAAGCAAATCAATCGCTCCCCCCGCTCCAGGTGAACATACCCGAACCTCAACTATATGAGGTTGAACCTATGGAGCCGGAAACGGCTAAGATATTGGCCGAGCAATGTAATATGTCTATAAATGACATTATTCACGGCGATATGCCCAAGGCTGAGGTAGCACCAAAGTTTGTTCACGGGGAGCCTCTGGTCAGTTCTGAGAGGCTTCGGGATATGCCAACAAAAATGCGATGATTCCATGAATGGTACATGAAAGCATCAAAAGAACAATAATATTTGCTCTTACTGAAAGTTTGAAAATCGCATTACTTCGCTGAAGACGAGGTCCCTATTGAATTTATAGAATTATTTCAGTTATTCAATCTAAAGGAACTCGACAAAACTATCCTCAGTTCCTATTGTCTGTAAGTGATTACTTTATTTATGTAATTAAATCTCTATCTCAGCTTGTTCAATTCATTGCCGGTAAGTATACTCACTATATTCTTTTGTACGCTATATATAATGATGTAGAATGAAGATTCTCGATTGTAAAAGAAAGGCTATCAATGGATTTGGGTTCATTGACTCACATCGAGTTTATGGAGCTATAGTAAAGGATAAACCACTAGAGATCGAGCACAACTTGTTCCGATTTCTCACGAACCAACATTTCTGTAATGAAATACTATTTCCTTACCATGACGGCAAGTGAGTTCTTGTACACATTAAATTTTGCTTACTCGATGTTCAGTGTAAATGATGAGTTATTGACGTATGTAAACCTTGCGTAGGTACCACTAGATTATTCTAAACATTTCAGTTGACTTGGGAAGAGTTCACATCATGGACTCACTAACAAACACATTGAAGACTACCACAACATTATCGATGCGCTCCAGAGGTAATTTCAACCATTATCGCACTATATCGGTTTCTTTCGTTCATTTTCTGGGATATCAAGTAGTTATTAACTCATACATTAATTTTATTTGTCGGGTAGGGTTTGGACACGGTTCAAGAACCATGTCCGCGGTCAATGGCGTGAGCAGCTATTTTTTAAATCACTCTCGGTAAGTAGTACGAGCTAAGTCCGCGCATCTATTTAATTCTAGTTTATGTGCATTTATCATGCTAGAGTTATTATTTGATTGAATTCTATTCTTGTAAAGTGCGCGAGGCAGCCACAGGGGACTAATCTATGTGGATTCTACGTGTGTGAGTTCATTCGCATCAGTATTGAGAAGCCCTCGGAAAGTGTTCAAGTAAGTAAAAAATATATTCACCCTTTATTTTTATTACAAAAAGTTGTGTTGAGTCTAATTCATATGATCTCCTTTTTATATAGTTGGACGCGATGCGGGACAAGATCCTACCAGAGGACCGCCTAGTAGCAATCCAAGAGGAATTTGCTGGATTTTTTGTCGATGAGGTCATAGGCCCACGCGGGGAATACTCTATACATAGAGCCTAAAGCATCCATTTAATGATCTCCATGTAATCAAATAGACATGCTCTGGACCCGATTGGGACTCCATGTATGCTTGTAAGAGAAATTATATTATATATTGCATCAATGTGTACAAGTACTATGTAGTAGCATTTTGTATGTATACAAAAACTTGTTTCTAATGAAAACACGGAATGAAAAATAATTGAACACAAAACACAAAATTAAAAGAAAACACAAAACCCTAAAATCCCATCCCCTGTTGCGGCAGCCAAATGGCCCAAAACGCTGTCGCTGTAGGGAACCTTTAGTCCCGGTTTGTAACACGAACCGATACTAAATGTCCTGTCACCCAGCGCGGCTCGTAGGTCCACGTGGTTGGACCTCTAGTCCCGGTTCGTAACAGAACCAGCGCTAAAGCTTGGACCTTTAGTCCCGCTTTGGCAGTCCCGGTTCGCAATCCGGGACTAAAGGTCCTTACCAAGCGGGGCTAATTGCCTAGTTTCTACTAGTGGTGGTTTATGAAAAGAACAAGCATGCAATGACATCTAGTGGATCCATGTGGTTTATGAAAAGAACAAGCATGCAATTAAATATAGGGGAACTGTGTGGTTTATGAAAAGAACAAGCATGCAATGACATCTAGCGGATCCATGTGGTTTATGAAAAGAACAAGCATGCAATGACATCTGGTGGATCCATGTAGTTTATGAAAAGAACAAGCATGCAATGACATCTCGTAGATCCATGTGGTTTATGAAAAGAACAAGCATGCACTGACATCTAGTGGATCCATGTGTTTTATGAGAATAACACACATGCAATGGAATCTAGTGGATCCATGTGGTTTATGAAAAGAACAAGGATGCAATGACACCTGGTGGATCAAAGTGGTTTATGAAAAGAACAAGCATGCAATGACATCTGGTGGATCCATGTGGTATATGAGAAGAACAAGCATGCAATGACATCTAGTGGATCCTTGTGGTTTATGAAAAGAACAAGCATGAAATGACATCTACGAGATCCATGTGGTTAATGAAAAAAACAAGCATGCAATGACATCTAGCGGATCCATGTGGTTTTTGAAAAGAACAAGCATGTAATGACATCTAGTGGATCCATGTGGTCTATGAAAAGAACACACATGCAATTACATAAAGTGGTTTATGAAAATAACACACATCCAAGTGGTCTATGAAAATAACACACATGCAATGACATCGAGTGGATCCATGTGGTTTATGAAAAGAACAAGCATGCAATGACATCTAGTGAATCCATGTGGTCTATGAGAAGAACACACATGCAATGACATCGAGTGGTTTATGAAAACAACACACATCCAAGTGGTTTATGAAAAGAACACACATGCAATGACATCTGGTGGATCCATGTGGTTTATTAACAGAACAAGCATGCAATACTACTAGATAAAACCCTACCCGAGGCGCACCTGGAACCCCATCCGAGGCGCATATGGTATGCGCCTCTAGCGTCGCGCCTCTAGTATTTGCTACGTGATGCTCATATCATATGCGCCTCTAGTATCTATTATGTGAGGGGCATATCGCATGTGCCTCCTATACTTGCTTCATATACGCGAGGCGCATATCAGTATATGCGCCTCGCGTATATGAAGTATAGGAGGTGCATGTGATATGTGCCTCGCATATGTTACGGTATGCACCTCCGGTAGTACCCAATATGCGCCTCCTATACTTCCCATATGCACCTCAGGTATATTTTTGAAATTCAAGTTTTACAGCAATTTTCAAATTACAGTTTACAAGTATTCAAATATACAATATAGTCCAGAATATAGTATAAACAACACATAATTTTCCAGAAACTTGCATTTGGCAAAAGCATAATATAACCAGCATGAATACAAGTACATTACACATCAATCGCGACATACGAGTTCATACATCAACAAGTGCCAAGTTTTCACACAACACCAAGTGTTTGTGCCACAAGTTCACACCATCGAGTACAAGTTCACAATCACATTACAAATCCAATGACAGAGCTCTATCTAGATGAAGTAGAGCACATAACCTACCATGAAGAGCAACAAGGTTATAATCACGAGGAAGTTCCTCCACTTCTTCCTCATGTTCCTCGTCCACTTCTCTTCTGTCACCTCTCTAGTCTTGTAGCGTTGGTGGCTATTGCCCGAGAATTCATTCACTTGCTTCTGGCAGTCTTCCCACTCCTCGTACACACTTGGAACCTTGTCGGCGTACACGACATATCACTTCTTCGCCATCTCCTATACACAAGATAGATGATATTATCTATGTTAGTGCAAAGCAATAGCAGTTCACAAGATAAGATCATGCATATATATATGGGTGCAACAAGATGTAAGAAATCATGTTCTAATCATAGGCATTTCGAAGAAAGACAAAAAATCAAACCAAGAATGACTTGCATTAGTGCCTCATACTTAGGTTGGGCATGGAAATAACAATGCTCGTTGTTTGATCTCGTGCGGCAAGTAGAGTATATGCCCAAATTACTAGTCTACTTGGCACACGAGATCAAAAAGTGGCATAGTCATATACATGACGCCACAACACGTTCTAATCATCGGCATTTCGAAGAAAGACCAAAAAAGCAAACCAAGAATGACTTGCATTAGTGCCTCATACTTAGGTTGGGCATGGAAATAACAATGCCCACTATTTGATCTTGTGCGGCAAGTAGAGTATATGCCCAAATTAGTAGTCTACTTGGCACACGAGATCAAACAGCGGCACCGTCATACACATGACGCCACAACACGTTCTAATCATCAACATTTCGAAGAAAGACCAAAAAAAGCAAACCAAGAATGACTTGGATTCGTGACTCATACTATTCATATCGCCAAAGACAAAAGAAGAGAAATACTTCCACGATTCATATAGCATGGGCATGATATGTCAAGTGGCAAAGCAAGGAAAGGATTTGGTATCCACGGCAACGACTCATTTCGAGTTTGGTGTGTCTAAAGGAGTCGTTGTCGTGGAACCAGAACCCTTTCCTTGGCTTGCCACTTAACATATTATGTCCTATGTATATGAATCTCGAAAATATCTGTCCTCTTTCGACATTAAGGCTACGAGATGAAATAATTTATCATTTCATTGTATCACCAAAGACGAATAGTGAAGTAATGTCTTTCCTTTCGACTTTGGGGCTAGAATGAGATATTTGAAACTAAATACTTCACCATTTCATTTAATTCACGCTATCTAATCTATTCTTATTGCCAAAGACAAAAGAAGAGAAATACTTCCATGATTCATATAGCACGGGCATGATATGTCGAGTGGCAAAGCAAGGAAAGGATTTGGTCTCCACGGCAATGACTTATTTCGAGTTTGGTGTGTCTAAAGGAGTCGTTGCCATGGACCCAGAACCCTTTCCTTGGCTTGCCACTAGACATATTATGTCTTATATAAATGAATTTCGAAAATATTTGTCCTCTTCCGACTTTGGGGCTACGAGATGAAATAGTTTATCATTTCATTATATCGCCAAAGAAGAAAGGAAAGAAATCATTCCACGATTCATATAACAATGTCGCCAATGCTATACGAATAGTGAAGCAATGTCTTTCCTTTCGACTTTGGGGCTACAATGAGATATTTGAAACTAAATACTTCACCATTTCATTTAATTCATGCTATCTAATATATTCGTATTGCCAAAGACAAAAGAAGAGAAATACTTCCACGATTCATATAGCATGGGCATGTTACGTCTAATGGTAAAGCAAGGAAAGGATTCGGTCTCCACGGCAACGACTCATTTCGAGTTTGGTGTGTCGAAAGGAGTCGTTGCGGTGGACCCAGAATCCTTTACTTGGCTTACCATTAGACATATTATGTCTTATGTATATGAATCTCGAAAATATTTGTCTTCTTTCGACTTTGGGGCTACGAGATGAATTAGTTGCCTCATACTTAGGTTGGGCACGGAAAATGACAATGCCGCTGATGGATCTGGTGCGGCAAGTAGAGTATATGCACAAACCTCTAGTCTACTTGGCACACCAGATCCAGCAACGGCATGGTCACACACATGACACCACAACACGTTTTAATAATCGACATTTCGAAGAAAGACAAAGAAAGAAACCCACAAGAAGTAGGGCGGCAATTACGAATGAAATGCAACAAGCACTTAAAATTTTTCATAACACAAATAACTAGCTAGTGTCGCTCACAATCAAGTTCAAAGGTTGACGAAACATACTCTAGAGGTTTTGCTAGGCAAGCTTAACATAGTGATAAGAGGTTATAACATGAGTTCAGAACTAACAGCTAGCTACCCAGGCAATGCAATCATCAAGACTTCTTCGGCTGTTGAGTCGGCTTTAGGGGGGCATTGATGAAGCCCGACTGAGTTTTCCCCATCCGCCTGAACGTCTTGTAGTCACCCTGCTACGCTAAGCGTTCGTCTATCTCCCTGTTGGGCGGTGTATGGCCGCCATAGAAGGTGACCCCGGATTACATGACTCCCTGGTGCACGATTGTCGCGATCTCCTCCTCGATGTCGAAGAAGTGCTGCCTGAGGTTACAATCATGTATTATTGCAAGCCTTTTAGCCCACTTTGCGAGGTCACATGGCAGCATTTTGCTCTCCATGTCATTGAAGAACGCCTTCATGTGGTAAATGGTGTAGAAGGCATCCTTCCTGCTGCCAGCCGGCTGCTTGACGCAGGTGAACTTGGTGTTGTGGCGGAACACGTGTGCGCCGATCTTCACATGTGGCGTTGCTAGTTTGCTGCCTCCTGCTGCGACGTAGCCGGTGATTGCACCATCAAGAATTTTCTTGATATTGGTGTAGTTTTTCGGGATCGCACTGTTTGAGTCGAGGTACACGGTTGTTGAGTGTTTCAAATTCAAGCATATGAGCACGCATCCTGTCTGATCATCCTCCATGATGGGATGGTAGGGAAGGAGAATCACATCCTTGTCCGAGTATGTTTGCAGGAAGGTTGAGAGGTAGTCGGTCGCCAGTGCTATGTCCTCAGTCTCTTTCAGGATGACATCACGCATGAAGTAGGGATCCACTATCTGGATGCTCGGGATCTTCTCTCTGGTGATATGCATGGCCATATTGAGGGAGAATAGCCGGACCAGGGTATTGTGCAGCCGGAACCTGTTCAACATGTCGAAGATGTCAGAATGTCGTAGGTAGAAATTATCCCCCATGGGGTACACTGATGAAGCACGGCACATAAGGCACCTTAGCCTTGAAAACGAGATACGACTGATCGTTCTCGCGAATGCGGCGCTCCTCAATTGTGAGACATCTATAATGAAGATTGCGCATTTGAGAGCCTACGACCTCAAGCAATGAGTTACACATCATCGGTGCACCTGCCACGTGCTGCTGATTCCTAGCTTGCCCCGCAGGGCTATCCTGAGCCTGGAGAACAAGATTTGGACCCTTGCTCCGGTCACCATTAGGCTTCATTTTGCGACCCTGATTCCTGCCCTTTGGGGCGTCAGCCACCGTGTTCACCTCACCTATCAGCTTATGAAGGGTGTTGGGGCTGATCAAAGGAACTGCTGGCCTCGGAGGCTCAGTGAAGGGGGTGGGTGGCGGTGTCTCCTGACTAGTTGGGAAGAGACTCACCTGGCAAGGGGGTTTCGCTGGTGTTGGTTGGGTATGGGTAACTTGATGTGTTCATGATGGTCCTGGCTCATACCAATCAGAAAACCTTGTGTTAACGAACTGGTTGCCGAAGTTCAGATCAATTTCTCCATCTTCATCATAAGGATCCTGTGCCATGTTCTCCAAGTATGCCATCTCGAAGTCTTCATCATGTGCTGGCTGTGCTGGTTGTACTGCCTGTGGGGTGATGTTGAGCTGGTCCTCTGTCCCCAAATGGATCTGGATCTTCAGCCATAGGTACAAGTAGCCGAAGTCGGTATTTAGGACCGTCGCTGTCTCGTCATCATCCCATCCTTGAGGTTGAGAGGGAGGTTCCACTTGCTCGTAGCCTAGAAGCACCATAATGTATCTGACCCTCATCATGTCGGGTGGCATTGTGACATAGTGCATTTTGCGGTTCTATGGTTGAACGATAGTACCCTTGGCAACATCCTTCAACTGGCCGCCCACCCAATGCATTAGAGTGCAAGGAGTGTCTCCCTGCGGAAGACATGTAGGCCGGGTGTTAGTAAAACAAAGATCAAGTCATCGGTGTGGTTAAGCCTCCCAACTCTCGCTTTAATTAGTTAGTTACCTTGAGGGCGTCGAACTCATCCAAGGTCGAGGCACCGCTGCCGACAGGCTTGAGCGCGCAAGTGGCGGAGTGGCTGCCTGATGGCACGATGGTGCGGGCCGGCGCCTTCGCCGCAACGGGCAAGTTAAGCTCCGGAGCTGGAGGAGTCTCCACCACCACCGGCCCTGCTGGAGGAGTCACCAGCGCCTCCGGTCGCACCATGTTGTCCGATTGGGTGCTATCGAGGTTGGGAACTCGTGGTGGCCCTCGTCTACCACCCTTCTGCCACTTGTTGTACTTTCCATGTAGGCGGGAAGGATGGTGTTGAGCTTATCGTTCACTTGTGACTGGACTTTTGCCTGGACTTGTGTATGAACTTGTTCTTGGAACTTTGTCTCGGCAGCCGACACAGCCTGGTTCACGGCATCTTGGACTATATTGGGAAAGGCTTCCACCTGTTCCCTTAGGTGTCTTACCTCGGCGCTTTCGGCCTTCCTGCCCTTCTCCTCCGTGTTGCCATAGTACACAAACCATGTTATGCTGCCAAAGCCGACCACACGACCAGCCGATGATGGGGCCGTCAGGGTCTCAAGATTCTTGGTCCGGTTCAGCGCCCTGTTAAAAGTGGTGACCCACTTGGCGACAGGCGCCGACCCCTGGGATGAGGAGCTGCTACACTCCTCGTCCTACGCACAAAGAACGCGAAGCATTTGATCAGAAAACTGGACTTCATTGATTAATCATGAATGCAATTAATCGACTTGCATGCAAACTACTTACATATTTTCTCATGAAGTCCATCACCTTCGTAGCGAAGGGGCTGACGGGCTCCGAGGAATAATCAGAACTCCCTTTCGGCTTGGCAAACTGGGCCCTGACAAAGTGCTTTGCCTGTGGCTCTTTTATGTCGTCAAAGGGAGGTGTCAACCCCTTTGCACGAGCGTCGGCATCCTCCTTCTCCCATTTGGGAATTGCAGCTCTATAACCACCGGAGCCGAGATGCTGGGTACCAATGTTCTTCTCGTACAACTCCTTGAAGTACTGACTCTTGGACTTTCCCATGGCGGATTCACATCTGGCCTTGAACACCTTGAAGTGTTCTTCCGTACCAGTGGCTCCCTCTTGACGACCTTCGAATAACTTAGCTCGTCCTCGAAAATCATCTTCTTCACCCGGACCTTCCAATTCGACAAGGCCTTGGTCATATTCTTGAGGGCGTACTTGTTCACCGGATTCCCTTTGAGATTGTCTTTATTGTACTTTTGTTCCTCATCACCCGGGAACGCGTATCTTGCGTGCACCTTCCGGAAGAGCTGGATGAGGAAACCCCTGTTCTCTTCGGCCTTTAGGTTCTCCGTGTTGATCGTGACGGTGTTCCAGAGGATTACCGCGAGCTGGTTTGAGTAACCCGCGAAAAACTTGGTCGTCTCCAAAGGCGCACCTTCAGCGTTCACGTTTGTGATGATGGACCTTTTGATGTCGACCACGATCGGGGCCCGCTCCTTCCTGGCCTTCTTCGTTGTGCTACCACCATCCGTAGTAGCTTCACCGCCGCCATCAGTGGTAGTGGCGTCGCCATCGGTGTCCCCCATCTCCTGATCGCTCGACGAGGTATCCTCGTCCGCCTCCATCTCGTCGTCCCGCGGAACAAATTCCGGGTCCTCTTGGGATTCCATCTCCGCCTGCTGCTCCCAAAAGGGCTTCTTGCTATAAGGGCCTGGCTCTGCCGACATTTCTAAACACACAAATAAATGGAACTAATAAGCACAAAAAATCACAGAAAATTTCGGCATAACTTTTGCTAATTTTCTATGTCTAGGAGTGCCAGAAATTCACCGGAACGGAAATGAATCAACATTCCGGCGAAACATTGGCAACTCAAAAAGAAAAACCTGCACAAAAAAGCCTAAATAAGCACAAACATAGACATTTCGCTGCCAGCATACACAAGCACTACCACTGTGTACACTCCAAATTGAGGCATCATAGTGGCAGATGTAGTAGCAGTAGCCATAGAATTTTGCTAAACCAAAAAATGGAATTCAAACTATGCAAAAGCTGGACAGCATACACAATATATGCATAAAATAAATATCACGTGTTGAAGCAGTACAAGCAGCTCATTAGTACGAGATGTACATCACAGAGAATAAGAGCCACGACCTGCAGCTCATTAGTACAAGCAGTACAAGCTCTCATTAGACACTTCATTATAGAAAACAAAACCCCTTTTTGATTAAATGTTCTCTATGATATGCTATTGGTGCTATTGTGCTATGCTATTGGTGCTATTGGGTAGATAGCCACTCATTTCTGTTGTGATGATTCAGTTGTTTTGAGGTTACTGGTGTGAAGGAAAATGACAGCCGGCCATATAAAGTTGTTACTACTACTAAAACTCAAGCTATTTTTCTGTGTCTTTTATCCTGATTCTGTTTTGGCAAGCAGACTACTATCAGTAGTGTGCACTGACTACACGGCTCTCTATATGGATGACCGGGGTTGTCCCCTACAAGCGTCAACCATCGGTCTAACACATAATGTTGCTATGTCAGAAGCTCGCCACGGTAAGTTCAAACATTCTTATGAAAGCTTCATCAAGGTAATGTTCTCAGAAAACAAAAGCTTCAGCACAATAGGACTTCAGATGATCAAATCTGATGGATTGGAATTGGTTCAACACACGGCTTCGGAATTTCGTACAAACACATGGGAAAGATAGTAATCCCACCCCGTAAATGATGTATGATATAAATAACTGATGACCTTGACTTTATTTCAAGGAGATAAAAATACACCCATATTAGCAAGGAGTACATGTTACCAGGTTTAGAGTATGAAGTACATGGATGCCAGAGCTGTCCAACACTACAGCAACTGTCGTGTTTTCCAAAAATTTCTTAGGCTGTGAAATCAAAGCATACATCAATTTTTTTACTAGAATCCATACACTAAAAATGTGTGAGTTCTTTCCATACACTAACTGGTCGTATTAATCCTGATGGCACTCCACAATCTATGCTTGTAAAAACAAAATCTACAAAAACACTACTTAGGTGTGTCTCTTTGCTGTCAACACACACCAAGACTGAACCGTGACTTCCTCTGCTTTATTCCATAGCTATTCAGTATTGCGTCTAGCAAGTTTCTTTACCAATCCTCCCATCATCTGTTACTTCTGTGTACATCCTTCCATGCAAGTATGCATCCAGGCACTGTCACCCATTAGCACTGGATAACCAGTGATATGAAGGGCATGTCTAGTTGTTTTTGCTTCCTCTTGAAAGGTATTGTATACTTGCATAAGAACAGGAAGAGGACTTTTCAGTATGACACACACCTCTCTTTGTTAGATCCTTGTCTATAGACTTATCTATCATATCCTTACTGATCATTCATGAATCTGCAGCTTAGATCCTATCAACACTTAAGGACAAAGCCAAATGTCTGATTGGATAATGCTCTAGTTTATTTTTTATTTTTTTGAACCTCTCTGCTGCAGGGGAGGCTACCGTGGCCCTTTTGTAAATTTCCAGTTTAGGACCAAGTTAAACATGTTTGCAAGTATTATTACCTCTTCCTGGCTTAAGATCTATTGTAGGTACTGTGGTAGATTTATGGATGTTAGTTGCCAGTGTTGTATTAGCTTCACTTCGACTATAAAATGTTCTTTTGTATTGCTTAGTGCCAACATCTGGAGCACTGTCAGTACAAGTCAAACAGAGAAGCTAACAGCAATGTACTAATTAAGAAGGATCAATCTGTATAGAACCATAAAAATCAGTTTTGTGGTGAAGGGGAGGAAGAATTGCAGTCAGGTCTCACTGTCACTTAAGGCACAAAATTGCTGCAGTTCTTATTGTCAAGTATCATACCTTTCTGTTCATGACTATTGACTAGCGGGGGAAAACCAATCCATGTACCGACTAGATCACAAGGAGGGGGGGAGGGGAGGGAAGAGGGGTAGGGGAAGGGGAGGGAGAGGGGAATGGGGTCACGCACCTAGACGACGGTGGACGGCGGGCGCGGACGGCGGCAGGAAGGGGCGACGATGGCGCAACAGAGGAAGGGGTGGCATGGGTGGGCTCCTCCTCTTGGGCGCGGGAGGGCTTCTCCTCCTCCTCCTCCTCCTCCTAGGCACGGCGGCATGAGATGGCTCCTCCTCCTCCTCCTCCTCCTCCTCCTAGGCATGGCGGCAGAGCGAAGGAAACGGCATGGCAGAGCGAAGGCAATGGAGAGGTTGCAGTCAATTCATCTGATCTAGAGAAAAAATGAAAGGGAAAAAAATGCTTAGTCGATCACAAATGCGCCTCGCATAAGTTTACACGAGGCGCATTCTGGCCATATGCGCCTCGGCTATTATTCACTACTAGTCAACTAGCGTGCTGCGTTGGTATCTATCAAAAAACACACATTAGCCCACTTGTATTGACCCTTGTCATGTTTTGAACCCTAGCCACCCAGGTTCGAATCCTGGGGGCAACATATTTTTGTAAAAAAAAAATTAAAGGCCATTTTTCATATAAAAACATTGCCCAAACATAATATAAACTGTATAATATACTGCAAATATTTTAAAAATTCAAATATTGCCAAAAAACACAAGTGAGTATTATAAATTTGTCTCGTTGATACATAATATTCTCTATGCAATATTATAACATACAAAAAATGATAATTATGAATGTTCCGATACATAACAGTATGCCACACACACATGACGGTTCTTGACAATGGTCGGAGCACGCTAGCGTTTCTTGAAAATGGTCGTCTTCTTGCCCTTCTTTGTCGCGGTTGCATAGGTTAGGTCTGGGATGTCTTCATTACTTCTTTTGAACGGGAGTCCTTTCTTAGGTAGGGTTTTGGTGTACGGTGCTTGGTTGCCGTATCCGTCTTCCATCTTCGGTTCACCATTCTGGTCAAAGTCTTGCTCGTTGGCGACTCCGTCCATTCCTATGATGTTCCTTTTGCCTCTCCCGACGACAACACGGCTAGGTTTTGATGGGTCTATGATGTACCAGCATTGGTCGACCTTGCTAGCTAGAACCCAAGGCTCATTTCTCGCGGGTGTGTTCGTGTTGGTGGTCTTTGACGGTATAACCATGGTGGTGAAATGTCGGTCTTCTTTCTCGATGCTCTTGGACCACCTAACACGGAACATCGGCACATTCTCCATAACGTAGTCGAGCTCCCAAATCTCCTTGATCCTTCCGTAGTATCTTTCCGGGACGTCGCCGGTGTAGAATATCCCCGTAACCCCTGAGTTCTGGTAATCGTAGTTATTTTCCTTTTCCTCTGTGTAGAACGTGTATCCGTTGATATCGTATGCCTGATAGGTCATCAGGTTGTGCGAGGCGCCCCGTGAGAAGGAGAGTATGAGTATATCTTCCTCTGAGTACTCGCCCTGCGGTGGATTAGCAATGACCTTCTCCCTGAACCACCGCGTGAAACCGGAGTTGTGCTCCTTGATAACATCTTCCTCCGAGTACTAGCCCCCCTGGTCAGCGTAATTCTTCTTGATAAACTCTTTGTGCTCATATATGTATAGATCGACCACATGCAGGTGCTGTAGCGCAACCAGCTTTGCTCTTTCAAAGTCCTTGGTTCGACCCTCGATGTCGACATGCTTTGGGCACCGACCCTCATGGTGACCGCATCCAGCAAGCCTCCCGAGGTGCTTGTTGAATGGCAGACCAAGAGGGGTCTCAGTTTGTAGAAAGTTCGAGCAGAAAGAGATGCACTATTCGGCAAGGAAGCAGTTTACTATGCTTCCATCTGGACGGGACCTGTTCTTAATGTATCCTTTGATGTGTCCATTGAGCCTTTCGAACAGCATCATGCTTCGCAAAAACGGAGAACCGAGCTGGACGATATCCTCCACGACATGAAGAAGCAGATGAAGCATGACATCGAAGAATGCAGGGGGGAAATAGATCTCGAGCTCACATATTATCACCACGATTTCGTCCTATAGCCTCGTGAGCTGCTTAATGCCTATCGACTTCCGAGAGATGACGTCGAAAAAGTTACAGAGGCCAAACAACGTTTCACGGATGTGCTTGTCCATTATACCTCGGATCACGACCGGGAGTACGTGCATCATCAGCACGGCGACGTTGTGGGACTTCATCCCGCTGAAGCGCTGCTTCATCTCGTCTAGCCATCTTCTTATCTTCCTCGCGTAGCTGTTAAGAAATTTGACTCTGAGGAGGCACTTCATAAACTGTATGGCCTCCTTCTTACTCAGAGTGAAGAACGAGGCCTTGAGCTTGACCTCGCCCTTCTTGACATGCTTTTTTCCCTTGCGATGATGGCTATTCTGCATTTCCATCTCCTCCTCCTCGTCCTGAAGGAAATATGCCCTGAGAGGCAATAATAAAGTTGTTATTATGTATTCCTTATATATGATAGATGTTTATTTTGCATGCTAGAATTGTATTGATCGAAAACATCAATACATGTGTGTTTAATAAACAAAAAGGGTTCCTAGTTATGCCTCTCTTATAGACTAGCTTGTTGATTAACAAGATGATCAAGGTTTCCTGATCATGGACATTGGATGTTGTTAATAACAAGGTCACACCATTGGTGGAATGATGTGATGAACATTCATCCGAAGTATAGCATTACGATCAAGTCATTATGTTTATATTGCTATAACATCATACGGAGTAATCTTTATCCTTAGACCATTAGATCACGTTAATTGCTAACACCTGAAGAGTATCTTGATAACATCAAATGTCACACCGTAACAGGGTGACTATAAAGATGGGTTCAGTACTATGAAGGTGTTATGTTGAGGCTCATGGATCAAGAGTGGAATTTGTCAATCCCGATGATGGACAGATATACTCTGGGCCCTCTCGGTGATATCACATTAAGATAGCTTGCAAGCAAGTGATGTGATCACTAGAATGTTATATCACGGGAACGAGAAAAGAGTGCATGTCGGCAACGAGATCAAACTAGGTATGGAGATACCGATGATCGAATCTCAGACATGTAATATATCGTGAGACAAAGTATTTAGTTATAAGCGTTAAAGGTTCTCACGATCACAGAAGTCATCGTTGAATATGCAGGAGTCAGTATGGATGTCTAGGTCCCGCTTCTGACTATTGATTCTAGAGGAGTCTCAATCATGTCTGCATTATTCGCGAACCGTAGGGTGACACACTTAAGAGTTACCGGACACCATTTTGGAGCACATATGTTTCAGACGAAAGAATTGCAAAGCATAGGAATTGTTTCGATAGAAACCGGAAATTGTTTCGGGTGAAATTGCAGAAAGTGGTTCTGCACGTGATATTGAAATATTGCAAGGGCCTATATGTGAATGTTTGTTAATTAAAGTAATTAACAAAATTCTAAATAAATTTAATAAAAGAGTTTTATTAAATGAGAGAGCATTAAACTTGGAGAATTTTAATGCATTTAAAGTAGGGACTTTAAAGGGCAATGTGAAGAGGCATTTTAATGTGGAGGGGATACCACCACATGAATGGGGGAGGGGAGGGGTCACCCCCCCATGCGCCGGCCATGGAGAGAGGGGGTACCCCCCTCCTCCTATAAAAGGCCACCCTCTTCCTCCTTCTTCCACACACCTCCTTGTGAAGGATCTCTCTCCCCCTCTAGAATTATTCCCCCATGGTCTCGGATTAGCGAGATACATGTTCCCGGTGGCATTTCGTCTGGAAGGAGTTGTTGCTTCCACTGGATCGCTGGAGCGAGGAGGTGGAGGTTGTCCGGTGGCTTGAACATGTGTGCGAGTATGGATGCGCTGCTGAGTTGCGGCGCTCAGACTTCCTCACGATCTTGAGATCGGCAAGTGTACGACTACATCAACCACGAGTTCCTACTCGTTAACAAAACTCGTTGTCTTCGAGGGTAAGTTCTCGTTGGATGTATGTCCACCTGTTGCTTTGTACCTAGTAGATAGATCTTGGCGTGTAGTTCTCATCGTAGGAAATTTTTTTTTTTCTATGCTGCGGACCCAACACGTCCTCCTCCTCATCATCGCTAGGTGGTGGTTTAAGTTCATCCCTGATTCCCATATGCCTCAAGTCGTTCCTTGCCTTCGGCCCATGTTTGGTGTTGTCGGTGTTAAGGAGGGTGGCAAGTAGACTCTCTCCCACGTTCTTCATGATATGCATGAGATCGAGGCTATGAGGCACGCGGAGGATCTTCCAGTATGGAAAGTCCCAGAAAACAGACCTTGCGTTCCATACCTTCAGCAGTGGCTCTAGCTTCTTTTGTGTCTTTCCCTCTGCAGGGCATTCCTTCCAGTTATTCAAGAACTCGTAGATTTCCGTGTTGCTCCTCTGGTCCGGGATTCCTCGGAGCTCAACCGCCCCATCGAACAGATCTCCTAGCTTTCTCCAGGCATGATTCTTGGGAAGCCACCTCCGAGCCCCAAGTAACACGGTTTTCCCGGACCCAGGATATTTCTGTAGCTGGCAGTACGTTGTATTATCTTTGCACCTAACGCACCCATAGAATCCTTGGACCACCTTCCCTGAGAAATATCCGTAACCGGGATAGTCTTGCACCGTCGTGATCACCGCCGCTCTCATGTTGAAGTATTCTTGTCTCGAGGCATCCCACGTACGAGCTCCTTCTTCCCATAATGTGGCCAGCTCCTCTTTCAACAATGTGAGATACAGATTGATGTCTGTACCGGGTTGTTTTGGCCCTTGAACCAGCATACTCATGGTTACATACTTCTTCTTCATGCACAACCAGGGGGAGGTTGTAGATCCATACAAACACGGGCCAGGTGATGTGTGTGCTGCTCTGGCTTCCGAACGAATTGAGTCCGTCAGTGCTTACGCCCAGCATGAGGTTCCTTGACTCTTCCCCGAAATGTTGATAATTTGGAGGTCCAACGCCTTCCACTGGCAAGCATCTGAAGGGTGCCTTAGCATTTCCTCCTTCTCCGGATCATCGTCTTCCAGCCTCTTTCTTTCCGCATGCCAGCGCATGAGCTCTACTTCCTTAGGGTCCACGAAATACCGCTTTAGACCAGGAGTTAGAGGAAAGTACCACACCACCTTTCTAGGAGCTTTCTTGGTACCTCTCTTGTATCGAGAGGTCTTGCACACCGGACACGTGGTCTTCTCCGTGTCCTCGCCCCGGTAGATGATGCAATCATTTATGCAGACGTGGTATTTCACGTGCGGTAGATTGATAGGGCAAGCGACTTTCTTGGCCTCAGCGATACTAGTCGGACATGTGTTCCCCTTTTTGGGAAGAATATCGTGCCAGAATGCAATGTTGTCGTCGAAGCATTAGTCGGTCATTTTGTGTTTCGCCTTCATCTCCAGAGCCCTGAGCGTTACATTCAGACGGGTATCCCCGTCGTTGCATCCATCAAACAATGGAGTAACCGCGTCTTTCTTCATTTGCTCCATCTTAGATTTCTCTCTAGCGGTGGCTTTGGCGTTACTCGTCTCCTTGCGAAGCATATCTTGGACATGAGGGTCTTGCAGCCAGCTCGAATCATGGTCGACACCTTGATCTTCGTGTTCATGCCCGGTGCCACCTTGATCATCCTCGTGTTCATGCCCGGCGCCACCCTGATCTTCATGATCATCACCTGCCCTGCCATCGGCATCTTGATCTTCGTGATCATGACCGGCATCTTGATCTTCACCATTATTGACATCCTCATCATTATCTTTGTCATCACGTATCCACCGAGTGTAACCATCCATGAAACTACGTCGGAGCAAGTGCGACTCCCGCATTCCGGAATCGTGCCTTATCAGATAAATCAACTTGCAGTCACGACACGGACATCTTATCTCTATCTTGTTTGTGCGTGCCATATCGGTCCTCGTGCATCTCATCCACCTATCCATGAGGGCTTTTCGGATCAGTGGTCGAACCATGGTCGCCTATGCGTGGTACAAAGAGCAAGAGAATAATTAGAGCATATATGGACATCTGGATCGCCAGAAAATTTTGGCATGACCTCCCCTAAAAAGAGGACATCCGCGAGTGCCAGAAATTCGCCGGAAAAGAAATTAATCGACATTCTCGCGAAAGATTGGCATCTCAAATGAAATCCCTGCACAAAAAGAAGCGTGCACCACAACACAATCATATAGTCGTGGTGTCGCTGACAACACGCATGAGCATGCAAGCAACGCCTTCACGCTTCCTCCAATGACGACTTGCGCAAGAGAGACGGAGGAGAAGTAAAGGGACATGTTGTAGATCTAGAGGAGCAAGAGACTTCACTTACATATGAGTGTCAACCAATGGATATTGAGCAAGCTTCTATGGTGAATCAATGTGGGAAATGAGGTGGGGAGAAGGAGGGGGCGACCAAATCTGTCTTTTGGTGGAGAGGAAGAAGTGAGGCAAGTGAGTGGGGTGTATGTGCCAAAAAGGTGCAAAAAAGTGAGCCAGGTTATGCAAGGCGCATATTGCAGTAAATGTGCCTCCTATATTGTGAACTATTTGAGGCGCACATGCTAACATGCGCCTCGCCTATGCGGCCACCCAAGCCCGTAGGGGTTATTTGAGGTGCACATTCCCTAATGCGCCTCGCCTATTGTCAAGTATCGGAGGCGCACGTGACTATATGCGCCTCGCATATTGGACCACCGATATCCACCCGAACCCACCCAACATATGTGAGGCGCATTTGTCACATATGCGCCTCGCCTTTCTAACATGTTGGAGGCGCATATTACCAGGATGTGCCTCGCATAATATGGGGGTGCTAGATTTCGTCCGTACAGATGCTAGAGGAGGCGCATCCTACAAATATGCGCCTCGCCTATTTAAGTACTAGAGGCGCATGTCTAGTTGGTGCGCCTCACCTATTTTATCAGAGGCACATATAGTATAAATGCGCCTCAAATGTGCATGTCTCCTATAGCCTTTTCTCTAGTAGTGCAATGACATCTAGTGGATCCATGTGGTTTATGAAAAGAACAAGCATGCAATGACATCTAGTGGATCCAAGTGGTTTATGAAAAGAACACACATGTAATGGCATCTACTGGATCCATGTAGTTTATGAGAACACACATGCAATGACATCTACTGGATCCATGTGGTTTATGAAAAGAACAAGCATGGAATGACATCTGGTGGATCCATGTCGTTTATGAAAAGAGCACACATGCAATGACATCTAGTGGATCCATGTGGTTTATGAAAAGAACAAGCATGTAATGATATCTAGTGGATCCATCTGGTCTATGAAAAGAACAAGCAAGCAATGACATCTAGTGGATCCATGTGGTTTATGAAAAGAACAAGCATGCAATGACATCTAGTGGATCCATGTGGTTTATGAAAAGAACAAGCATGCAATGACATCTAGTGGATCCATGTCTTTTATGAAAAGAACACACATGCAATGAAATCAAGTGGTTTATAAAAAGAACCCACATCCAAGTGGTTTATGAAAAGAACACACATGCAATGGCATCTAGTGGATCCATGTGGTTTATGAATAGAATAAAAATGCAATGACATTTAGTGGATCCATGTGGTCTATGAGAAGAACACACATGCAATGACATCAAGTGGTTTATGAAAATAAAACACATCCAAGTGGTTTATGAAAATAACACACATGCAATGACATCTGGTGGATCCATGTGGTTTATGAAAAGAACACACATGCAATGACATCTGGTGCATCCATGAGGTGTATGAAAAGAACACACATGCAATGACATCTAGTGGATTCATGTGGTCTATGAAAAGAACGCACTTGTAATGACATCTAGTGGATCCATGTGGTCTATGAAAAGAACACACATGCAATGACATCAAGTGGTTTATGAAAAGAACACACATCCAAGTGGTTTATGAAAAGAACACACATGCAATGGCATCTAGTGGATCAATGTGGTTTATGAGAAGAACAATCATGTAATGACATCTAGTGGATCCATGTGGTTTATGAGAAGAACACACATGCAATGAGATCAAGCAGTTTATGAAAATAAAACACATCTTAGTGGTTTATGAAAAGAACACACATGTAATGACATCTGGTGGATCCAAGTGGTTTATGAAAAGAACACACATGCAATGACATCTGGTGGATCCATGTGGTATATGGAAAGAACATACTTGCAATGAGATCTAGTGGATCCATGTGGTTTATTAAAAGAACACACATCTAAGTGGTTTATGAAAAGAACAACCATGGAATGACATCTCGTGGATCCATATGGTTTATGGAAAGAACACACAGGCAATGGCATCTAGTGGATCCATGTGGTTTATGAGTAGAAAAAACATGCAATGACATCTAGTGGATCCATGTGGTTTATGAGAAGAACACACATGTAGTGACATCAAGTGGTTTATGAAAATAACACACATCCAAGTGGTTTATGAAAAGAACACACATGTGGTCTATGAAAAGAACAAGAATGCAATGACATTTGGTGGATCCATGTGGTTTATGAAAAGAACACACATGCAATGGCATCTAGTGCATCCATGTGGTTTGTGAAAAGAACACACATGCAATGACATCTAGTGGATCCAAGTGGTTTATGAAAAGAACAAGAATGTAATGGCATGTGGTGGATCCATCTGGTTTATGAAAAGACCACACATGCAATGACAACAAGTGGTTTATGAAAATAACACAAATCCAAGTTGTTTATGAAAAGAACACACATGCAATGGCATCTGGAGGATCCATGTGGTTTATGTGAAGAACAAGCATGCAATGACATCTAGTGGATCCATGTGGTTTATGAAAAGAACAGACATGCAATGGAATCAAGTGGTTTATGAAAAGAACACACATCCAAGTGGTTTATGAAAAGAACACACATGCAATGACATCTTGTGGATCCATGT
Source organism: Avena eriantha (assembly GCA_910589775.1). Lineage (NCBI taxonomy): Eukaryota > Viridiplantae > Streptophyta > Magnoliopsida > Poales > Poaceae > Avena > Avena eriantha. The sequence goes on from OU342743.1 coordinate 47,689,537, forward strand.
GGTTTATGAAAAGAACAAACATGCAGTGACATCTGGTGGATCCATGTGGTTTATGAAAAGAACACACATCCAAGTGGTTTATGAAAAGAACACACATGGAATGACATCTAGTGGATCCATGTGACATCTACTAGATCCATGTGGTTTATGAAAAGAACACACATGCATAATTTGATGTATGCCAAGATGTATTTCACTGTATAAGACACCCACTTTCCATTTTTTAAATCTCTTCCTATTTTTTATTTGAATCCCTTAGTCTGTTTTGCCCTTGGTTTTTTATACTACTCAGTTTTGCCCTCTCTCTCGGTCACAAATCACATAAACGCCCAAACCTGTGCTCACTCGGGCTCACTTTGGCTGCTATGCCCTAATTGGTTGACATGGTTGTCACGTGGATCGTGGGCAACAATCGTTGATCCTCTATGATCCAATGCGGATCGTTGCACATGTCATGCCCTTCACAGTACAGCGTGAGAGCACGCAGACGTCTCTCTTAGTGAGACTTCTACAAGAAGGAACATGAAGCCGTACATTAAATAAGTCGTCGAGTGGTCATGTCATGTTTAATCACGTCTAAAAAGCCAACTACTACTACTATGCCACAACACATGCACAGGGCAACAGGGTCATCAAGTGCACGGTCATCGACGGGCACTGTAATTTATTGCCACTTGATTTTAACAAGACATATACCATTTTTATGCAGCATGCTCTCAATCTCACTTCCAACTGGGCCCTATTGCAAGAAACTTCCATGCGTCAGCCGGAGGCCAAAGAGCAGACAAATGAGTCTCGAGGAGGGGTCCCCTCGAGGAGACCTAACGTATCCGCCTTCATCTACACCTCCCTCTGTCGGTCTGCCCGATCTAGCACAATCCCATAAATCTCACTGTACAGCCACCTACCTTCTCCTCTACATTTTCCCTTTTAATTATCGCCAATTTTATGGCCGTGTCAACCTTCATACTCAGAAATTGTCTCTGCACCCTTTGCATACGGCTGAATATAGAACTACCAAGCATGGCTTGGGAAAAAACGTGACATACCGTGTGCGTGTCATGGTGCACGGTGCAGTAGCCTACGCAGCGCGGTGCATGATGGTGCAATGAAAAAGTCTCTTCCCTTTACGTTTATTATGGAGCCGCTCTCCCTCTCCACCTACCCACTCTCACTCTCGCTCACTCTCCTCACGCAACCGTCTCCACTGTCCCATCACCTTCTGCAAACTCCTGAAAAAACCCCAACCATGCTGGTGATGGAGAAGGAGGATGCGGTGGCCATCGTCCCCTCTAAGGCCGTCGGCGAGGAGGCTCCTGTCTCTATTCTGGCCCCCTCGAGGCGTTGAAAGCAGCCATTATCCATGTCTAGGCCCCCGTCAAGGAATCGATGGCAGCCGCCGTCCCCGTCCAGGCCTCGGTCGAGGCATCGATGGCAGCCGCCGTCCTCGTCCAGGCTCCCGTCTCCCATTCAGACGTAGCCACCGGTGAGGAGGCCCCAACCGGTCACTAGCAGATCCAACTCTTCTAGGGCTACGACCCAGAGGAATACATCGCTCCGGTGAACCCTCACGACACTGTAATCGATTACCCATGGTCGGAGGTAACTAGTTTGCTCCCCTTCCTAGTTCTTATCTCGTTCCCATCGTTGGATGCTAGATCTTGGGTTATTAGGGTTTGGTTATTCGCATTTCGGTTGCTCAATCTTCATACATCATCTAATACTCTCTTTTTTCCAGCAGGTGTACGGCAGCAACGTCTGCAGCGATGACGAGTCCAAGACTCGTCAGGTGTTGAGGAGGCTGCAGGCCAGCCAGTACGATGCCTTCTTCGCCAGCGACATCTATAGTTGTCCCTTCTGTAGGAAGAGACTTTCTGGCACTGACTTCAACTACATCGTGATGCATGCAGAGGGATCGATCTCCGGCACCCCCAAGGTCGGCTAGACCGTGAACGTCAATGCCTACATTGTTAAACACCAGGCGCTAGGAATTCACCTCCGTAACCTCCAGCGGGTGGCCATCGAAGAGGGTCGTATGCCTCCAATCAGGCCCAAGGTCCCCAAGATCAAGTGACTGGGTAGCAAGAAGTGGAGGAATCGCCAGAGGGAGGAGGCGGAGGCTTAGGCAAGGAGGGGTTGAACATGTCTTTAGCTGCTGATGCTGCTGCTACTAAGCAGCTTCTTCTATTTTTGTATATTGTGTGTGATGGATGCTGAGCAGCAAATGTATCGAAGTTAAGCAACCTGATTTCTATCGCTATATCCTATTTAGCTATGCACATCTATATCTACATTTGTTTTGTTTTCTGAATGTATGTATTCTGCCGGTGTGATTTGCTGCTCTAGATTTGCTACCATATCGGGCCAAAGCGAGGGCCAAAAGGAACGAATGATCAAAGAGAGAAGCTGCTCTAAATTTGCTACCAGTTTTGGCAAAAAGAATCATAACTGTTAGCGAGAGAGGAAAAAGGTGCTCTTTCAAACTGCCAATTAACGAGCTGCCATCTTGACAAGCTACCAGACACATTACAAAAACATAACACAAAGAAGTGAAATTTTATTCACTTCTCTTCAAAACACTTGAGGCGCTAGCCATCTTGACAAGCTACCAGACACATACAGAAACATAACACAAAGAAGTAAAATTTAATTCACTTCTCGTCAGTCCACTTGAGGCGCTTGCCATCGTTCATAGGAGACCAAGTGCCATCACCCGAGCTGTTGCTTTCCTAATTGGCCTTCCATAGCGTACCAAATGCAACGTATTCCCTCTTGGAAGCTGACTTTGCTTCCAGGTCTTCAGCATCCTGCGGCACAATGAGCGGCGCATCACTAGCCTGGTTGTTCCCGCTGGAAGATTCTACCTCTCTATTTGCTGCTTCATTTTTAGCCTCTCTATCTTCTACTTCATTTGCAGCCATTTCCTTTGCATATGCAGCGTCATGCTCACCTATACTGCATTTGGTACAAAGGGCTCCCCTAAGCTTGTCTTCCCTCTTGCAATTGGGCAAAACGCGAGGAAACATAGAAACAAATGGATCTTAACGTACAGCTAGTAGGTCACGTAAGCATCTATGGCTACATACTTCGGGTTTATATCATATAACGACCTCTCCTCCCAAAAATCATGCCTATCCTTAGGGAAATCTCCCTTCATGCTATCATATGACTCATCGAGGATTCTAGTTGTGAGTGCAGCCATTCCATCCCTCTTCGAGCCCCACATGATCTTGACAAGACTCTGAATATCCATCCACTTGTGCAAAGGAATTGTAATTCCCTCATAACAAAATTTTAAAAAAATTAGTTTTATTGTCGACAGTGCAGAAAACAATTCCTTTTTTACAAGGAATTGGCGCAGTGCCGGACACTCCTTGTCAGTCCTGAAAGTATGTAGTTTGTCATCATAAAATGCGTGACCAACATTTGTAACTACAAATGTTTTGTCAATGCAAGATCATCATCTAAATATAATTTTAAGCTACAAAATTTTAGTAAATGCAAGATCAAGACTCTCAACATTGGCTTGTCATAATTTATTTGGTCCTAATAAAATTCAGTAGTTGCAAGATGAGTAAATGGATAGAAGAACAAGAGGAGAAGACCCTAAAAGCAGTTAAATAAAGGGAGAAGATCTACAAACCATGAGAAGTGGTAGACGAGGACATGTTTCCTCATGGCCAGTTGAACAACGGTGAGTTCATTCTCGAACTCTTCTCCCTCTGTGGTGTACTCGAGGTCCAATCCCACGAACTTGTCCTCGTCTTTCTCAAGCCAATCCTCGTACATCCTCAGGACTCGCACCACTGTCTTCTCCTCGTTGGTGTAGATGACATCTATCTTCTTATTGTCATGGGAAATGAAACTTGTCTCTTTAGTGCAACCTTCCATGGCGGCGGGCAAGGAGAAGACGAAAAGAAGACACAGGACAGGAAGAAGAAGAGTGGTTTCTGCGAGACTGGGGAACGGTGGAACCGTTAATGCGATTCTGACATAGTGGTTAACAATGGGGATGGAAGTCCAATGGAGAGACGTGTGGCGGCGGCCGTTCCATCTTCTGAGTAAACAAATATTAAAAATAGTAATAACGAGGATATATGTGCCCCTGTGTTGTCACATCTATACACGTTATCGGTCATGTTCTCCTGTCTACTAAGTCACGTTAGCTCATGTGCTCTGCATCATTAGTTTTCACGTGTCAAATCCTACCAGGCAATTTAATTGTGCATACCCATTTGTTGCATATCCTCTAGCCTTTTTTAGAGTAATCCTCTAGTCTTGCGATCTTGTGAAGTGGGTTGGCGATTCTGTCGATGAAAATCCCAGTGGTAGTCGAAGAAGAAGAAGAAGAAGAAGAGGTGAAGACGATGGGATTCGGGATAGGGAGGAGAGCGGGGCTGAGTCATTCTATCCGCGTCCTAGATCTCACCACCAAAGGAAATTGCCTCCCACATCTGCGCCATGGCCGTGACCACAGATCGCCGCTCCGGGGAACAAGAAGACGGTGTAATGAGGAATGGATACAGGCGCCAGCCCTGCAAGGTGGCAAGCACTGGGCGATCTAAAGCGACGGCGATGGCTCCTCCCACCCACCCACCTCTGTCTAGACTCCATTGCCGGCGATCACCCTAATCTTTGGTGTTCCACCCCTTCCAATCCAGCCATCTTCTCTAGTGTCATCTTCTGATCCAGAATGCTCCCTCCGGTCGGGCATTGGAAGGTTTCCTATTCTACTGCCAAGGATCAAAATCTTGGCCGCCAGAAAAGGTATGATGGTGAATTGCATCTTTGGGACCGGTGGGATTGGCTTGCTCTGCTCAACACCAGAGGTGTGGCGATTGTTGGGCGGCATTTTCAAAATGTGGATCAGTTTCTGATGGATCTCTAGTGACGTTCCCCTGTCACTCTGCTTGAATTTTTCCTGCCTTCTCCAGCCTCCTCAGGTACCCCCAACCCCCTATTGCTCCTCCCTTAGGTGATGATCATCACATGGCTATTTTGAATCTTTTGCAATGGGGCTGGATTTCTCAATGGGTATTTCTTTCAGGGCTGAGGTCAAGAGATCATATAGATCCATGGTACATCCATTGGGGAAAGCTTAAAAAAATTAATGGTGGTTTCTTTTGGTTGATCCAAATTCAAGCTTAACTCTAATTTAGTCAGTCTGGCTCTTGAATCTTGCATTGGTGGGATTTGTGATGAACTTCATGTCTTGCAACTTTCATATAGAGTATTCAGATTCTCTGTATCATCAAGGGCTGTTGGATTCATGGTTTACAGGCTTAGATCAGATTCTTGTGATTCATTTAAATGTTATTTCAATCTCTAGCACAATGGTGGTCCTCTTTGGATGAGAGAGTTTCAGAAACGGCAGCTGGATTGCAAGGAAGAATGGATTCTTGTCAGTCCTAACAAAAGAAGAACTGACAAAGCCCTCAGTGCTCTTCTGAATAAACCTCTTAGACCTGCTATCAAGGTTAATAAATCTAGAAATCGAACAAAAAGAAAGCCTTCGTTTGCAACTTTCCAGTCTTATGATGCTTGTTCTGGCTACGAATACCCTGCTTCTATCGAGGAAGTCACCACTGCACTTGAAGCTGGTTATGACTGTCCTCAAATTCGCAAAAAAGTTGGGGTGGTTTTTCCTCAGACACTTTCCACAAATTCAGTCAAGATGCAGGTTGGTGAGCTGAACTTACCTTTATCTGAAGATGGACATTGCAAGGTGGCGTCCGAACAGGTTTCAAATTTAAAGGCCGCGGATTCGGCCTAGCAATCAATTCTGGTTTCCTCGGGCCCAATTAACTACCCTGAGGGCGATCCCGCTTTTATCGCCATGATTGAATATGTGGCTGATCATGTCTTGCTTTGTGATCGTTGCCTTAGTATATCGCACAGAACAAATGTCTGCACTGGCACTATTCGATGCAAGATTTGTTACCGATATGGTCACGAAAAAATAGACTGTCTCAAGGAGAAGCGCTCGTCTTCAATGCGATGGGTGGTAAAAAAGATTCCCTGCCCCGACATCCTTGTTCCGCCTGCCTCTAATGAAACCTGCCTGACTGCTACCGCTTCTTCTGCTATTCATCCACCAGACCAAGAACTGTTGCCTTCCCCTGCCTCCTTCCATTCTCCGCCTTCCTCTCATCTGCCCTCCGCCATGGCCAACTTTGCGGTTGACCCGCATCGCTTCACCCCAGCGGGCTTTGAGATCCTAGAACCTTGGGGCGCTGATGAACACTCGGCGCATATGTATGTCATGGCGGCGATTGCCCCTCCTCATTGACATGAGTCCTGGGCCATTGCGCAGGTGGATTCGTGCCCTGAAGCTAATGGCATTGACAATGTGCTTAATCAGGTACATGATCACGTTGAGTAGAATCTGCAGTTGCCAATTCAGAATTTCGCTGAAAGTACATTCAGTTTGGGGCTTTTTCGCATGGCTGATAGTGCTTAATCAGGTACATCATCTTGGGTAGGGTAGAATGCTGACTTTTGTTAGACACGATGAGGGAGAAAACTTTCGTGCAACTGTTTACACTAGGCTCAGTTGGATCATGCTTCTGAATCTGCACATGGACTACAGAAACAAGGAATTCCTTTGAGAAGTGGTCGCCAAATTAGGCAAGATGCATGGTTGGATCTGGGATGATCCCATACCTGTGTGTACTCTTGTCCGCTGTGCATATGGGGGAACAACTGATGTCCCTAGGTCCATTGTAATCAGAGAACCTCAGAGGTATGGGGGCACTATTGTCTCCTAGAGTGTTCCTGTCTACATCCTTACAAGTGATCATGCTGATGTACTAGCTGGAGATGAGTCACCTGAACCTGCTAATGGAAACCCACACCCCCACTTCATGGTTGGGCCTATTCCACCTCTGGACAATTGGGTCCCACCTGCTGACAACTGGGCTCCACCTGCTGATCAAGGAAACCGGGGTGCTTGGCACAATGAAGGGGCTGATGACAATGTGGTTCATGATGCTGCTCAAGGTCGGGGTGCCTGATACATTGCAAATGTATCTATAATTTTTGATGTTCCATGCTTGGTTTTATCTACTTTCTTATGTTTTGTCCACACTTTGGAGTACTTTTCATATGATTTCTTGGACTAACCTATTAACAAGAGCCACAGTGCTAGCTGCCTGTTTTCTGCTGTTTCTGGTTCTAGGAAGTCAAAAAATGAATATTCTCGGAATTGGACGAGACAAAAGCCAAAGTTATTATTTTACCAGGGGACAGAGGGACGGGACAAATGAATACGGGACAGAGAAGGCAGAGGGTGGCCACACCACCTGGTGGCGTGGGCTAGGCCAGGCCACGCCTGGGGGTGGTGTGGGCCCCTCCGGCACCCCCTCGGTCTCCCCTCTCGCCTATAAGAGCCTCCCGATGCATAAACCCTAAATCGTCAATCAGAAATCCATGAAAAGTTCTGATGCACTGCCGCCACAGAAGGGGAGATTCGGGGGATAGAAAGTCTCTGTTCCGGCACCCTGCCGCGATGGGGAAGTGCCCCCAGAGCCATCTCCATCAATCTCCACCACCATCTCCATCACCGTTGCTGATTCCCATGATGAGGAGGGAGTAGTTCTTCCTCGAGGCTAAGGATTCTACCGGTAGCTATGTGTTCATCTCTCTCTCTATGCATGATCATATTTTGATCTTGAGCTTGTAATCTATAGGTCTACCTTGCTACTCAAGTGCTTTAATAGATCTCTGCTCTCCCCATGTGTGTGAAAGTGATAGCGTGCGCACCATGGTGGCACTTAGGCTAGAGATTACAAAAAATTGTTATGAGTTATATTTGGAGTTGGATGTCTTTATGAAATTGTGGTGTTTGTTGGAACCATCTAGTGCTCAAGGTGACAGTGTGGGGTTATCTAGATGGGAAAGGCTTACTTTGAGGTGTGTTGTTATAGCCCTACCATGGATTAGAGTGTCCAACCGGAGAGTAGTTCAGCGTAGTATCATAAAGAAGAATATATTTATATGAGAGTGTTCACTAGTGAAAGTATGATCCGTATGCCTTGTTTCTAAGCATTGAGACTTTATTTACAACTAGATCTGTTACATGTTTGCTTGCTTTCATCTTTATTTCATTTTTCCATTAGTCTCTTCCACGCTATCAAGCTATTTTCTCGCACCGTTACCACTTATAATTATTCATACCACTTGTATTTCACTATCTCTTCGCCGAACTAGTGCACCTATACACCTAACAAGTGTATTGAGTGTGTTGGGGACACAAGAGACTTCTTGTATCTTGATTGCAGGATTGCTTGAGAGGGAATACCTTTGACCACTTGCTCTCTGAGTTCGATAAACCTTGGGTGATCCACTTAAGGGAAAACTTGCTACTGTTCTACAAACCTCTGCACTTGGAGGCCCAACAACTGTCTACAAGAATAGAAGTGTGTACACATCAGTGCCCCACCTCTTTAGAATTTTCCTGCACATCCTCAACAACCACAGTCCACTGTTTCTTTTTAGTTCTCTAATGTTTCCTCGTCCTCTGTTCAGGTAATTCCTGGAGCTGGTCCTGTGCAATAGGTGTTTGTTCAACAGCATGCTGGGAATGTTGAGTTGGTTCTCATTGAAGATATCACTAATGACCCTAAGGATGAGAAGATGGCCCCTCTCTTTATTGGGAATCCTGAGTCTACTGATATTCCTGCAGCCCAAAATCTTGCCCTTGTTCCCTACACTGAGCCTTTTTTTCCTTTCACTCTGATCAAAGCTATCACGGACATATTGTCGACCATGTCGAGTCCCCATTGTGCGAAGGGCCAAGCCAATGGTATTGGCCTGAGTTCCACGCCAGGTGCGTGTGGTTTGTCCGCGAATCGCTGGCAAGCGTTGCAGTGCTGGACGATGTCCTTGGCGTCTCGCATGGCCATGGGCCAATAGAATCTAGCTCGTTGAGCCTTGGCAACGAGGGCGTGACTGCCAGCATGGTGTCCGCAAGTGCCTTCATGTATGTCTAGGAGGACGGCCCTTCTGTCCCTGTTGGAGATGCACCGTTGAAGTACCCCTGTGATGATGTGCTTGTACAGTTCACCGTTGATGAGGGTGAATGCCTTGGATCATCGTGTGATGTGTCTTGCATCAGTCAGGTCATCTGGCAGCCTCTTGTTGAGTAGATATGTGATGTACGGCTGTATCCAAGATGCCTCGATCATCATGACCCCCATTGGGCCTTCGAGTCCCGTATCGAGCTCCATGTCGTCGAGTTCCATTGGCTCGATGGGTGGCTTAGCCCCCGAGTCCGTTGACGTGCTCGCTTTCTTCTCTGGAGCCTTGGGCTTGATGGAGCGCTCACAGATGCGCTCGAGGAATACTCCAGGTGGTATGGGGGCGCAGGTGGAGCCAATGTTGGCGAGTAGATCCACATCTCCGTTGCTTTCACGGCCTACATGTCGCAGATCACAGCCGTCAAAGTCTCCCTCGAGTGTTTCGTAGAGGTCGCGATAGGTGATCATGTTGTCGCTCAGTGCGTCGCACTCGTGCATAATTTGGTTGACCACCAGCTTGGAGTTATCATAGGTGATGAGCCTCTTGGCCCCGCAGGCTTTCGCCATCCGCATCCCATGGATTAAGGCTTCGTACTTGGCTTCGTTATTGGAGGCAGTGAACTGCATTCGCAGAATATATTTCATCTTGTCTCCCTGGGGTGATGTCAGTATGACACCTGCGCCAGCTCCATCCTTTCGCTTGGACCTGTTGAAGTGCATTGTCCAAAGATATGACATATCTGACTTGTCGGGGAGCTGGTTCTCCATCTAGTTCACGAGGAAGTCCGGGAGAACTTGCGACTTGATTGCGTCACGCTTCTCATATGTGATGTCGCGTGGAGACATTTCGATTCCCTATAGCGCGACTCATCCGGTGGCGTCAGGATTATTGAGTATGTGCCCGAGCGGGGCATTGTTTACCACCACGATTTGGTACTCCTGGAAGTAGTGGCGCAGTCGCCTGGCTGTCATGAAGACGCCATACACCAGCTTCTGGTAGTGCAGGTACCGCCGCTTTGTTGGCGTGAGCACCTTGCTGAGGTAGTATACTGGGCGCTAGACCCCGTGGACCTTATTTTCTTTGGCTCGTTCCACCACGAGCACCGTGCTGACCACATGGTTGGCGGTCGAGATGTAGAGCAGTAGTGGTTCCTTTTCGCGAGGTGTTACCAGTACTGGCGAGCTGGATAGTAGATTCTTGAGATCTTCGAATGCTTCTTGCGCTTCATCTGTCCACTTGAACTTGTCATCTTTGCGGAGGAGTTGGTAGAAAGGCAGTGCCTTTTCGCCCATTCGACTAATGACTCGAATAAGCGCCGTGATTCTCCCAGCTAGTTGCTGGACGCCTTTGACATTCTTCGGCTTCTCCATGGCTAGTATGGCCTTTATTTTCTTCGGGTTTGCCTCGATTCCCCTTGTAGAGATGAGATACCCGAGTAATTGCCCAGATGGCATGCCAAAGTCGCATTTGTCCGGATTGAGCTTGATCTGGTAGCGGTCGAGGTTAGTGAAGGTCTCGCGGAGATCGTCGATTAACATGGCTTCCTCCTTGTTTTTGATGATGATGTCGTCAACATAGACTTGGATATTGCGGCCAAGTTGGTTCTTGAGGCAAGCCTGCATGCACTGCTGATAGGTGGCTCCTGCGTTATTTAGCCCGAAAGGCATCGTGTTCTAGCAGAACACACCAAAGGGCATTGTAAACTCCGTTTTCTCCTGGTCTTCCTCCTTCATTCGAATCTGATTGTAGCCTGAGTAGGCGTCGAGGAAGCAGAGGCGCTCACATCCCGTAGTGGAGTCGATGATTTGATCGATCTGTGGCAATGGGAAGTGATGCTTTGGGCAGTGCTTATTCAAGGAGGTGAAGTCCATGCACATCCGCAGGATATCCGTGTCTTTTTTAGGCACAAGCACTGTGTTAGCGAGCCAGGTGCTTTCCTTCATCTCGCATATGAAATCCGCGTCGAGGAGTCTGTTGATCTCCATACCGAATGCTTTTGCCCTTGGTTCAGACTGTCGCCGTATTGTCTGCTTGACTGGCCTTGCATCTGGGTTCATGTTGAGTGAAACCCCTGGCATGTCCGCTGGACACCAGGCGAAGATTTCCCAATTCTCACAGAGGAATTCGACGAGAGCGAGTTCCTATGCGGAAGTCAAGTTGTTAGCGATGAGGGCCGTCTTGGTCGGGTCCGTTGGGTGGACCTGGACTTTCTTTGTTTATACCGACGAGTCAAAGGATAGGTCGAGTGAACTTGGCTTGCTCAGGGGAGGCAGACTGTTGTCTGTCGACTCCTTTAGTTTTGCGAGTTCCTCTTGCATGCCAAAGGACTAGGAGATTCTGTTGAATTCCCTGTCGTAGCTGTCGGACCTCTCGAAGCTTCCGTTGATTGTAATGATGTCGTTTGGGCCTGGCATCTTCATTTGCAGATAGGCGTAGTGTGGTAATGCCATGAACCTGGCCAACGCTAAGGGAAAATTGTGGTTCTCAAAATTGACTTTGAAAAGGCTTTTGATACTCTGGACCATGATGCTATTATTTAGATCATGAGAGCTAAGGGATACCCTCACCTGTTCCTCTCCTGGGTGAGAGAAGTGCTATCTTCTGGTTCCTCTTCTGTCTTATTAAATGGTGTCCCTAGCAGAGCCTTCCATTGTAAGAGAGGGGTCAGGCAGGGGGATCCTATATCCCCTCTACTTTTTGTTCAAGGTGTTGATCTGTTGCAAGCTTTGGTCAACTTTGCTTACCAAAATGGCATTCTTCAAATGCCTATCCCTGTTGATGGTGATTTTCCTATTGTACAATATGCTGATGACACTATCATTGTCTTGCCTACTGATACTGGACAGATCTCTGCTTTCAAGGAATTCCTCCAACAATATGCAGCTTTCACTAGCTTAAAGATTAACTTTCACAAGTCCTCCATGATACCTATAAATTTGTCTAATGAGGAGGCAACCCAGCATGCAACTAAGTTTGATTGCTAGCTAAGTAAAATGCCTTTCACTTATCTGGGTCTTCCCATGGGAACCACTAGGCCCACAATCAAAGACTTATCGCCTTTAATGGACAGAGTTGAAAGAAGATTGAATGCTACCTCCTCCTTCCTCTCTTATGGGGAAAGATTAGTCCTGGTTAATTCTATTATTTCCTCTTTGTCCACCTACTTCATGCTTACCCTGCAGCTACCTACTGGTGTAATCAATGTGGTGGATAGAGGAAGAAGACACTGTTTATGGAGAAAGAAGGATAAAGATAAGATTCACTCTTTGGCAGCTTGGGACATGATCTGCAAACCAAAGAATAAAGGAGGACTTGGTATCATTGACCTGAAAGTTTAAAATACTGCTCTGCTCATGAAGCCTCTACATAAGTTTTATAATAATGATGATACACCATGGGTGCAATTGGTTAGGGACTCCTATTATTACAATAGTGTGCCTCATGCTACAAGACAAGTTGGCTCCTTTTGGTGGAAAGATGTCTCTAAATTGGCAGACAGTTATAGGGCAATCACTAGATGTGAGGTTGGGTTGTGGCTCCTCGATTCTATTGTGGTCTGATCTATGGCAGGCTCAGCATCTGTCAATGAAATTCCCGAGGCTTTTCTCTTATGCTAAGGACTAGAACCAATCGGTTATAGAATATAAACAACTAGGAAATGTTTTGGATGGCTTTCACCTCCCTCTTTAAGTTCAGGCTCATCAGGAATTATCAAAAATGCACAAGATGGTTTAGTCTACCAATTTGAATGAGCACCTGAGTGACAAGTGGATTTGTACACTGGGCAACGGAGAATTTAGACCAAGTACTATCTACAAACACCATTTTGAGCATTTAAATAACCATTTACCATATGTTTGGATCTGGAAAAGCAAGTGCACCTCCAAGCTTAAGTGTTTTGCATGGCTCATCTTGCATGATAGAATCAATACAAAGGAAATGTTAATCAGAAGAAATTGGTAGGTGACTAATGATCACAATTGTGTCCTCTACAATGCTCTTGTGTTGGAAGACTGGAGATACCTTTTCTTTAACTGTGTTTACAGCACCCGTATTTGGAATTACCTACAGATTCCATGGAACCCGGGTGACTTTGAGGAGACCATCCTATGTGCCAAGAAAATCTTCAAAGGCCCTTGTTTCTATGAGGTGGTCATCATTACCTGCTGGTGTATTTGGAAACAGAGAAATGGCTAGATTTTCAAAGGAGTTAGGCCCACTTTTAAGGGGTGGAAGGCCACTTTTTTCCAAGAAGTCACCTTTCTTAAGCATAGAGTGAAACCCTCTTATGTTCCTCTTCTTGCTAGATGGATAAACAATCTCCTGTAATTTTCCTTTGTACATAGTTCTCTTTTATGTTTTCTGTAAATATTTTGCTTTATTTATAAAATGAGGCTGTGGGGGACTCCCTCACAGTAATTGCTTCAAAAAAGGTGGCAAGCGCCTTGACTTCTCAACAAAATTATAGGCCTTAAGACTTGGGGCGGAGGGAGTACATGGTAGCAACGACGACTCCACAATGGCAGTGACATAACGGCGAAACCTGACAGGGGGGCCCAACTTGACGGGCGTTAGCCTGATATTTTGTATTCAGACGTTAAGTTGAATTCGTGCCGAAAAAGACCCTCTAAGTAATTGGCACGTGGCCGATTACAAGAAACTTGGGTACCGCTTTGCCTTGGCGTCTCAACTTTGGGGCCGCAAAATTATATTCTCCTCCATGAGGACTATAACATTGCTCTTGTTCAGCAATTCTATGCTGTAGTCATATTTGATCATGATGAGGCTAGGATAATGACATGGATGACCGGTAACGTCCGCTACATAGATACCTTCTATGATTTTGCCAGTTCCATTCACCAGACCTTCCGTGGCGTGTCTGTTCCTATTGGGCACCGCATGCATGATGCTGCTCTTGGAGAAAGAAAAAACAATCTAGCACCTCTCTATGGGAAATATGGCACTATTGGGGAGTCCAAGGGACTCAAGCCTCTCTACAATCTGCTGTTGAGGATCTTTCGCCACACCATCTCTCCTAGTGCTGGAAATGATGATGCGATTAGGTGTGGCCTTGTCAACTTGCTCCATCATGCTCACAAGGTGGTATGTGTGGGCCCTACTACTGAAGGGTTTGCCATTAACATCATGGATTTCATTTTTGAGGAGATGTATCATGCCATACTATTCAAAAAATCTCCTCCATATGCAGCTCTAGTAATGAGGCTCATCAATACTCAGCCTCATGGTTCACCTCTTGCCCTTCCTCCAAATCTTATTGTGCATGAGTCTGTGGCCCTCCAGAAGAAAGGTAGAATGGGTCTAGATCCTAGGCAACCATTTGAGAGTGGGGATGATGAGATTTATGAGGCAGAGAAAGCTCCCACTCCTCCTAGGGGCTCTAGGAGGAAGAATGCATCAAATGCTCCTATGGCACCTGTCTCCCATGAGTATGTCCGGGAGAAGGTCAAGAAGCCATCATTTTGGGAGAAGACGATGTGTTGCATGAATGTGGACATCCGCAAGGAACAACATACCTCCTATAAGAGAAACCGTGGAATTGAGAAACTTCTCAAGGAGATTAAGGCTCAAGGAGAAGAGGAAGAAGAGGAAGGAGAGACAGGATACACTGATGGGCATAGGGCTGAACCATCAGATGAATTAGATCACACGCTCTCGTTTGGTGCTTGGAATGCAAGGAATGACAACTTAGTTGATTGCAAGACCTTCTCAGAGGTCACATCTGGCTTTGCTTCTTAGGGTACTTCCTCCTCTCCCCCTCATGGCAAAGGCCCCCAGGTTCCAGGTGCTGATGAAGACTATGAGGAGGAAGAGGATGAGGACAACAACGACGATGATGACTCCGAGTGAGTCCTTTGGGGCGATAGCTTGGTATTTTCCCTTTGGGGCGATAGCTTGGTATTTCCCCTTTTTGGCGTTTCGATGCCAAAGCGGGAGAGGATGTCTAGGATCATCCGGGATTTTCTTGGGTTAGGCACTTGGTTGTGCTTCTTATTTGCCTATGATGTTGGCTTAAAAGTTTAAACATTTTCTTTATTTGTTTTTTGTGATACTATCTGCTATTTTTATGGACATGCTATGCCCAGGCTATGTGAACTTTTACCTTCTATTATCCAAGATGTGTTGCACTAGATGTATATCTTGATGCACATCTTCAGGCGGAGCTTAGCTATGTTTCTTATTTTTAAGAATTTCATGCAAAACCTCTTGTTGTCATCAAACACTAAAAAGGGGGAGCTTGAAAGGACATTTATTGTCTTAATCAGTTTTGGTGTTCATTAACAACTTCAGGATCATTTTACTATGTGTTAATACTGCCAGGTCAATCTAATGAAAAGAGAAAAGTATGGGTCATAATGGAAAAAATCCCTAGGTGAAGCAAAAGTTTCCTAGAAAGTTCAGACCGGAGTCTACGGTGTGCAAAGGCTGGAGTCTTCGGTGTGGTCCGGAGTTTTTCCTCAAACCTCCAGAGTGAATCCAAGATGAAGCTCAGGGACAGTCTGACTAGGGGTCCGGAGATAGACCGGAGACTGGCCTGAAACTCCAGTGTGGAGTCTTAGACCGAAGTGTCTGGTGTTCCCTGGTCCGGAGTTTAGGCCAAGTCTTCGGAGGAAGCATCAAGACTAGGCCCATGACATTCGGTATGGTGGTCCGGAGATGGACCGGAGACAGACCAGAATCTCCGGTGTAGGCCGGAGTCTTCGGTCTGTAGACTGGAGTTTCCGGTGTGAAAACTCCCCAATGGGCAGAAAACGGTCTGGAGCAGTGGGCCTATAAATAGGGGACCTCATCCCCTACCTCAAGCTGCTCGTTTTATGAAAGTGAAGAACACCATAAGAGAGCCACCAAATCTCCAAGATCTCCCTCTACAACCACCCAAAGTCCCTGATCTTTGGGTAGTCGAAGGAGGAGGCCTTGATCTACAGCTTCACCAAGAGAGATCTTCATTTACCCCTCATCCACTTGAGGGCCCCTTGCTCTAGGATTTCATTGGAAACCCTAAGCCCTGATTTGGTTCTTACTAGCTTGTCTTTGATTGTTGTGACAGCTAACTTGGATTCGGGAGCCTCCAATTCAGTTGTGGATGTGTGCCTCTGTGGTGACCTAGCATACCACTACATGATGTAGTACACTATAGTCGTTGACATAACACCAATGAAACACTGTCCACTAGTTTACATCCCTCAGAGTTGTACAACAGAAACACAGCAGGTCCAAGACAAGACTATAGATTACAACTCGACTCTTTACAAAGAAATACCAGAAATAACAACTCAGACCTATCTCTAGACTAAGACTAGTATCTAAACTATTTGCCTTGCCATTGCTGCTAGTGCAATGCTCAACAGAAGTAGGTTTTATGGCTAGAGAATCTATTCCTATCTACTCAAGAACTTCATCTTCACTTCGGTTGATGTATAAGTTGACTTCATTGAATTTATTGAAGAACTTGAGCTGTTGATGATGGTTTCTTTAGCATAATTTGGTGTCGACGTTGTCTTCAGCGGCTTCAGAATATAGCAAGGGTTAAGAAGGTACGGTTGAGTACGAGCGTAATCAGCAATTTTACTAAAAATGAGTGTTTAATGCACTAGCTATAGCCACAGACCATAGGTCATAGGCTATGCAGGTTTTCAAAAACATTTCTTCAAAGTTTGCTTTTATTATGAAAAGCTATGTCCGTCAGCCTTCATGGGTTTACTAGAAGTTTCATGGAGTTCCTTTCTTGCCGCGTTTGTAGCTCCTTCCCAGAACAAGGAGCAATAAGTTATAGTTCTTACACTCTGCAGAGGTGCATTTCTTTACCCATGAGAGATCCTTAACCATGTTGCACATCCAAGCGGCCAACCTGTTCACTCTTCCCTGGTGTGAGGCCCGATATAAGAATCCAAGCCAATCACCGCCCCTCTCCATGACCCTGCATGAAGACTCGATTCCCCAAGAAGGAATACCTCCATTAACCCCCATATAGGGAGATATAACCCTTGCAATCCCTTGGAGACTCTAGTGAGCAGGTTATGTCCCTGGCAACCCCCACCGAAGTGGAAGATATACCTTCGATAGCCTCTCACGAACAATGTAGACACCTAATATAGCGGGGAACTATGGGCTCCCAAACCCATGCTAGATTCTCCACGAGAAATCTATAGCCTCACAATCAGGTCATCCGTCCATGCGAAAGGAAGAAGATCCAGCTGACTTCTCCATCCCATTCCAAATCTCATGGTTAACGCGTAATATACAATGCTAGAATCACTGGTGACATTGGTTGTTAAGTCCAAGATATTATGTTCCATTACCACTGGAACTATATCAGTAGATTATTACCATTTGGTAAATAATCCATAATCATATTTTTATGAAAATAGTGTTTTCTGACTTTTTTAAATGCAGGTGATGACAACATTTTAGTTACAAGCATTCGATAGAAAATAACCAAAGGACATGAGCAAGTGTGAACTTGCCTTTTGTGATTGCAAGATTATGCATTCACAGTCTTCAAGACAATAGAATATCCAAAATCTATAAATAGCATCATTGGTCCGGTAAGGACTAATGTTTAAAGAAGCAAGATGCATTATGCATAATTAATGTAATGCAATTTGATAAACGCGAATCCTCGAAATAATCGTCTATGATCTAGGGTTTGGAAACTAGGGATGGATTCTTTAGAATGTGTTGTAGTTTTATACCAGCTTCACACTTGTGCTTCTTATTAAGGCTTGTGAGAGTGTGTGTAAAAATATGTAAATACAGCAAGTAGCATATAATACTAAAGAACTCAAGAGTGGACTGGCACATAAAAACTGCTTTAATAGGGTTGTCAATTCATTAGAGTCTTCACAAAATTGTTTTAATGATTACTTTTAATATTTCTTAAAAGAATATCTTTTGAGGAAAATATTACTTTACAAAGTAAAAGTATTTAAACTTAATGCTAACACGTTAAGGTTTTCTTATTAACTATAATTATCAAAGAGCAAATCATTATTAAATTTGAATAGTCATGATACTTGTTGTGAAAACTTATAGGTTTTGAATATGGCATCACAATATATGTGGTTCACTTCTTAATGTTGCATACGAGTGGAATAAAGGTATTATTGCTTTTATGGGAGTGGGGTTTCTTAAGATTATAAGTGAATGAAATCATTTACCTATCTTTTAGTATTAATAGTTAGACTTTATGATCATGGAAAAGGCCTTACTTTAATTACTTAAATACTTGGTTTAAATCTTTAAGTGGATTCCTAAACTAGTACAAGAATTAGTAAATATTATCTTGGTGGTTTTATAACTGAGGAGAATCCTCTTGACAAACAGCATACTACTTTTGACGATTTTATAACTAATAAAATCTTTTTAGGAAGGTTAATATACACTTAATCTTAAAGGGTAGATTTAGTAAATATATTTAAAATGGTTAGATTTATTTTGACTTCACTTAAATCTAAATTGATTTTTTTTATTACACTTTTAGACATTAAACAAATAATGGTCAAGACAGTAGTAAAGATTTATATATTTTTAATGCATTAAAATAGAAGAAAATGGTTTTAACAAGACTTATTAAACCTCTACACTTATTTTACTTCAAATGTGAAGGTTTATTTTTTTAATGTGTAGATTTTATTTTTGATATCATTTTGGTATATTATATGTATTTTTGTGATTTTAAAATAATAAGATATGATTTTTATAAGTTTTATCCTCTTATAAAGACTTAATAAATAATAATATTCAGTTAACTAACACAAAAATTTATAGAATAAGTTTATAAATGTATATTTTGTTTTTTTAAGAATTTTAATCTCTTATACTTATTTTTTATGAATTACCAATAATAAAATATGATTTTTAAGAGAATTATGCTTAATAGGTTATTTACTAATTGATAATATTATTTTATTTAAGTTGGAAAATAGAATATGCTAATAAGTTTATATTATAGAGTTTAGTTTTCTAAAAAATTTGATATATTATATGGCCGGAGTCTCCGGTCTGTAGACTAGAGTTTTCGGTGTGGAAACTCCCCAATAGGCAGATAACGGTCTAGAGTAGTGGGCCTATAAATAGGGGACCTCATCCCCTACCTCAAGCTGCTCGTTTTCTACAAGTGAAGAACACCATAAGAGAGCCACCAAATCTCCAAGATCTCTCTCTACAACCACCCAAAGTCCCCGATCTTTGGGGAATCGAAGGAGGAGGCCTTGATCTACAGCTTCACCAAGAGAGATCTTCATTTCCCCTCATTCACTTGAGGACCCCTTGCTCTAGGGTTTCATTGGAAACCCTAAGGCCTGATTTGGTTCTTACTAACTTGTATGATTGTTGTGACAGATAGCTTGGATTCGGGAGCCTCCAATTCAGTTGTGGATGTGTGCCTCTGTGGTGACCTAGCATACCACTACATGATGTAGTACACTATAGTCGTTGACATAACACCAATGAAACATTGTCCACTAGTATTACATCCCTCAGAGTGGTACGACAGAAACACAGCAGGTCCAAGACAATACTATAGGTTACAACTTGACTCTTTACAAAGAAGAACCAGAAATAACAACTCAGAACTATCTCTAGACTAATACTAGTATCTAAACTATTTTTCTTGCCATTGCTGCTATTGCAATGCTCTACAGAAGTAGGTTTTATGGCTAGAGAATCTATTCCTATCTACTCAGGAGCTTCATCTTCACTTCGGTTGATGTATAAGTTGACTTTGTTGACTTTATTGAAGAACTTGAGCTGTTGATGATGGTTTCTTGAGCATAAGTTGGTGTAGATGTTGTCTTCAACGGCTTTAGAATAGAGCAATGGTTAAGAAGGTATGGTTCAGTATGAGCATACTCAGCAAGTTTACTAAAAAGGAGTGTTTGATGCACTAGCTATAGCCACAGACCATAGGTCATCGGCTATGCAGATTTTCAACAACATTTCTTCAAAGGTTGCTTTTATTATAAAATGCTATGTCCATCAACCTTCAGGGGTTTACCAGAACATTCATGGAGTTCCTTTCTTGCCGCGTTCGTAGCTCCTTCCCAGAACAGGGAGTAATGAGTTATAGTTCTTACACTCTACAGAGGTGCATTACTTTACCCATGAGAGATCCTTAACCATGTTGCACATCCAAGCGGCCAACCTGTTCACACTTCCCTGGTGTGAGGCCTGGTATAAGAATCCAAGCCAATCACCACCCCTCTTTGTGACCCTGCATGAAGGCTCGATTCCCCAAGAAGGAATACCTCTGTTAACCCCCATATAGGCAGATATAACCCTGACAACCCCTTGGAGACTCTAGTGAGCAGGTTATGTCCCTAGCAACCCCCACCGACGTGGAAGATATACCTTCGACAACCCCTCACGGATAATCTAGACACCTGATATAGCGGGGAACTATGGGTTCCCAAACCCATGCTGGATTCTCCACGAGTAATCTACAGCCTCACGATAAGGTCATCCATCCATGCGAAAGGAAGAAGATCCAGCTGACTTCTCCTTCCCATTCCAAATCTCATGGTTAACGCATAATATACGGTGTTAGAATCACTGGCGACATTGGTTGTTAAGTCGTAGATATTATGTTCCTTTACCACTAGACCTGTATCAGTAGATTATTACCATTTGGTAAATAATCCATAATCATATGTTTATGGAAATAGTGGTTTCTGACTTTTTTTAAATGTAGGTGATGACAACATTTGAGTTATAAGCATTTGATAGAAACTAACCAAAGGACATGAGGAAGTGTGAACTTGCCTTTTGTGATTGCAAGATTATTCATGGTCTTCAAGACAATAGAAGATCCAAAATCTATAAATAGCATCATTGGTCCGGTAAGGACTAATGTTTAAAGAAGCAAGATGAAATTATGCATAATTAATGTAGTGCAATTTGATAAACACGAATCCCCGAAATAATCGGCTATGATCTAGGGTTTGGAAACTAGGGATGGTTTCTCTAGAATGTGTTGCACTTTTATACCTATAACATCCCAAATCTTTAATCAAGATTAATCAAGATCCAAATCACCCAATTTACGGTTAACAAAAGCTTTTTCCATTTAAAATATTTAATCATGCATATGAGTGTTGCATTTAAATAGGAGTTATTTGAAATAGGAGTTGCATTTACCTGTTGGGCAACGGAGGCCAACTGATCTTCGAGAGGGATCTTTCTGCACTGTCTGAGTACTTGGAGCATCCTCATCTGGAATTTCTTGGAGCTCAACTCCCGGCTCTACCAGGAGGAGATTTACAATGGCTAGTAACTGCTGATCTTCGAGGCAAGATAGAAGCACCAATGTTTGAGACGATTCAGTTCTCCGTGAGAGAGAACAACTTGCTAGATGGATTAGCCAGGGCAATGCATGAAGCTCTCGCACGTCTTTGCGCCCAAAGTGTCAACCTAATCCATGGAACCCGCTTTATTCACTATGCAAGGCGTGACTCTATGGGAATGCCTCTAGAGATGCCAAGTCACCCAATATTGAAGCGTCAAGTGGAGAACCTCGACTTCCTACTGTACGACAGACAGAAGGAATTGGACAATGCTAGAGAGTTCGCCAACCACAACCTTGTCATTGTCGCTCAGAAAGCCCACACTTTCAACCTACTCGTCAAAGATCATCAATCACTTCGCCGTCAAC
Source organism: Avena eriantha (assembly GCA_910589775.1). Taxonomy (NCBI): domain Eukaryota; kingdom Viridiplantae; phylum Streptophyta; class Magnoliopsida; order Poales; family Poaceae; genus Avena; species Avena eriantha. The sequence goes on from OU342743.1 coordinate 47,711,222, forward strand.
GTGCAAGGAAGGATCGCACCATCGCTCGTCTTTGCAAAAAGGTGGCCGACCTCGAGAAGACCATCCAGGAGCAAGAGGCTCAGTTTGCAGCAAAAGAAGAAGAAGAAGGTGAGGATATCCAAGGGGATATTGACTCCTACATCAGCAATGATGATGACTATCTAGAGGATGATGCCATGGACTTCTACGCCGACGATGATGACTCCGACTTCATCGATGATGAGTAGATGCACTAGAGCAGTATCGTAGGAATGATGAGTATCGGTCCCATTGTATCGTATCTTACAAAATGGTTCTTAAAACCATCTGTTTTCATTTATTGTTGTGTTGTGTGTGTTTGTATCGTGTGCTTTGTTTGAATGAATGAATGGAAAGGAGTTAGTCTGCAAAACTGGAGTTCAAACTCAGAGTTTAGCCCTACCCACCATAGACCAAGTCAGAGTAGTCTGCGAATACCCTGACGTATTCCTAGATGAATTTCCTAGTATGCCCCCGGATCGGGATATTGAGTTCATTATTGAACTAATCCCTAGAACCGGACCCATAGCCTAGAGACCCAATAGCATGAACCCCTCAGAGTTAGTGGAACCGAAGAAGCAATTGGATGCTATGATGGAGAAAGGCTTGATTCAACCAAGCGCATCATGATGACCCACAAGTATAGGGGGTGTATCGAAGTATTTTCGATAAGTAAGAGTGTTGAACCCAACGAGGAGCAGAACGTGCTGGCTAGTGGTATGGATTAGGAATTCTCTGCAAATACTTAGCAAACAGATTTTTAGGGGTTTTCGAAAAAGCAAGTAAACAAAGTACGAGTAAATAAAAGACAGTAGGAATAAATGCAGCAAGTGGCCCAATCCTTTATGCAGCAAAGGACAAGCCGGTTGTATTACTTAAGAGGACCAAACGTTCTCGAGGACACATGGGAAGACTGTCAAGTGCTTTCGCTTCATATAGTTGATTAATCTTCTCTAGCTTGCTAAGTGTTGTGTGGGTGAACCTGTGCTAATGTACCGCCCCATCCAAGACTAATACATACTTGTGATTATACCCCTTGCAAACATCTATAAGTACAAGAAAGTAATTAAGGTAGAAACCTAACCATAGCTTTAAACTCTAAGACCCTTACGTCCCTTGTGCAATGGTTCCCTAACGGGGGTTTAGGTTTCTGTCACTCCGGCAACCCCTACGACTAGTAGCCAAATACACAATGCATTCCCCTAGGCCCATATAGGTGAAGTGTCTTGTAGTCGACGTTCACATGCCACCACTAGAAGAAGTACACCACAACTTAAATAACAATCTATTGAATCTTTCTCAACACAACTCCTCTACTAACAACAAGACTTCTCCCATGTCCTCAAGAACAAAACGAACTACTCGCAAAACATCATATGGATCATGATCAGAGATGGAATAATGATGTATAACAATCTGAACATAAACAATAATTCAATGGTTCACTCAATAGCATCAACTACAAAGAGTAATCAACACTGGGAAAGTTTCCCCTATGAACTATGCAAGATTCAACACAATTGTTACAACAATATGGAGATGGTGATGAGGGTGATGATGGTGATGATGGTGGTGATGATGATGATGATCCCGATGAAGTCCAGCTGGATGGTGGTGTTGATGGCGACGATCTTCCCTCTCCGGGAAGGAATTCCCTCGGCAGAAATCTGTCTGCCGAAGAGATCTTTCTCTCTCAGTATTTTCCGCCCCGTAGAGGCAACGGAATCTTTCTATGGTCCCTCCCTGAGTCTTAGGGTTTTGGGAGGATGATATACGCTAGAGGGGAGAGGCTGGAGTGGGCCAGGGTGGCCACACAACCTCCTGGCGTGGCCTAGGGCTGCCCGCGCCAGGGGGTGGTGTGGGCCCCCTGTGGCCCATCTCCACTCCGTTTTTTGGCATCCTTAGTCTTCTGGAAAAATAGGATTTTCCGTATATTTTCCCGGATTTTCTGATCTTCGCGAATTTTGCCTCCAAACAGCACCTTTTCCATCAGAATCCTGACTGCAGCGGTCCATGCTCCAAAAGTCATCAACCATGCAAAAAAAGATGAAATAACATAAGTATCACCTCTCAATACGAAATATATCAGTGAATAATAGTGAATTATGACATAGAATAGTGATGCAAAATGGACTTATCAACTCCCCCCAAGCTTAGACTTTGCTTGTCCCCAAGCGAAACTGAGCTCAATAAACATGGCCTCAGGTTTATGGAGTGAAGAGTCGATAAAAGAATACGGACAAGAAGCATCACATTCATCAATACATAGATCATAATAGAAGACAACTCACTATTATATAACTTACTTGCAATGAGTAAAGGAAACACAATAAAGATACATGAAGTAAATCATAGTTGGTAATGGCAAACTTAGCTCTTGGTCGAAGAATAGTTGATAATTTGTTGGAGTTCACAAATAGCTGGTTTTGCAATGATAGCTTTCAAAGCAGTAAATAGCAAGATAAGAGCAATGTGCAAAACAAGGAACATAAGACATGATTGCATAAATCATCATATGAATGAATGAAACACATCAACTCAAAATATTTGCTGAGGTAGAAGGGAGTAGGTTTACTGACTCAATTACAAAGTAAAAGAAAGGGCCCTTCGTAGAGGGAAGCAGGGATTGCAAGTCTCATAAAGAGCTCCCAAAAATTATGATACTTACTAGCTTTCAGCTCTCATTGCCCCTATCATAGGAATATTTTGGTGATTAAGGTTAAAGTGACATAGCTAAGAGGATATGCTTGATAAGTTATGAATTGGAGTCCCATGCCCCTTACTTATGAGTACCGAACCTCATGCTACTCAACTTTAGTCACGAGCAAGCTCTTGTCATTGTAAATACATGTGTATCATTAATAACCGCCAACGGGGTACCCCTTGCACATGACACAGGAGCTATCCCATAATCAAAATGACAAGGCAAGAAGACAGTGAGCATCCCAGTGATCTTTTTATTTGCTATTTGCATAGGTTTTTATTGAGGATGCTTCATAGAATGCTCACTATAGTTATGCTGCAAGTTTCCACCATGATTAGGCATGGCTTAGGCTAGCGGCCCAGGCGTTTCTCTAACACACATAGAAACTCCATGATCTTACAAGTTCCACTTTTATTTCACACAGTCGGGATCCATAAGCAAAAGAACATGATATCAACTAGGTACAAAGTACCCGTGCAATGTTGAAAGTGTTCCCCATGATACATGGTTCTGCTAACTTCAATACATAAAACGCAAGCATATACGCAACAAAGAAGGACCCAATGGTTCAAGCTTATTAAATGCAAGAAAGTAAAGTGTGCCATCAAGTTCATGAGAGCTTTAATCACTAATTTTCACATAACAAGTTTAATTTGGGAGGTAGATAAAACAAGAATTTACTTGGAATAGCAATAATGCTAATAGGTAGGTATGGTGGACACAAATGGCAAAGGTTTTGGTTTAAAGGAGTGGATGCACGAGAAGAATTCCCTCTCAGTACGGGTTTTTGGCTAGCAAGGCTGGGTAGCAAGTATAAGAGTTGAAGGAAACAAACAAACATACAAGCGATAAAGACAAACATGCAATCTTCCTCGGAAGCACAAAAGATCTTAACTAGAGAATACTAAACTTATGAGCAAATCAAGAAAGAAAGATGATGAAATTATTTTTCTTTAAAGGTACTTTTATCTTTTCTTTCAACTCTCAAAGGGTGTTGCTACTGACCGAGCCAGGTTTGCCCAAACCAACTAAATCAACTCAATGATCCCAAAGTGATACCAATACTAACAACAAGATCAATCATACAACCACGAATTGAAAACTAATATAAGCTATGCAAAAAGAGTGAATGATAGAACTTCTCATTAATAATCCATAACGGCAACTCACACCAAGGGATACATATCTAACGAGAGAGGGGACACTTCCATAATGCAAACCATCCTACATAATAACTCCTCTATTCATGATATGACTCTACTAATAAGGTAAAAATATAGAAGATAGTGATATGATACCGCGACACTCCCCCAAGCTTGGAACAAACCAAGGGGATGCCAAACCTAATGACGAATTACTCCTTTGGTGGTGTTGGTATCCTCTCATCTTCGTCTATCTTCTAGGGTAAAGGCTTCCCATCAACAAAGGACATCGTGGTTTCCAAGATCCTGAAACTTGCAGCAGCACTTATGCGTTTAAACCTAGCCTCATACTCACAGTTTTGATTTTGAACGTCATAGAACTATGCTTGCAGTTCGTTGGTTGTTTGGCGGAGTGAGAGGACTTCGTCTTTGAGTTCAGCAGTCTCCTTTTGGTGCTCGGTCATGAGTTCGGAACAAATCTTATGGATGATATCCACTTCAAGCTCCGCCATCTTCTTGTACCTAAATACTTCTTACTCCAGTGCTTCCATCCTGTCCTCCAGACTTCCTTCACCTTTAGGGCCTTGAACCTCTTTAATGCGGACCTCCCCATCTTCGAGAAACAACTCCTTGGGATGAATCTTCAACTCTCTCATGTATGGGTTGATGATATCTTCTAAGGAATCTCCCTCGGCTGATCTAGTGGAAGACATCGTGGCTCCAAATCTGGGATTCTACCTGGCAGAAACAGATCGAAACAAAAACACGATGAAAACACAATATATGAACCTCAGAAGATCCGGGGGGTTATATATTATGAAGTTTCATATCAAAAGGAAGGTACTGGGTGAAAACGGGTCGGAGGCGGAGTCTGGGGTGGCCTCACCACCTGGTGGCGCGGCCAGGGGTGGGCCCGCGCCACAGGGTGGTGTGGGCCACCCTGGCTCTGTTTCCGTCCCTTTTTCGCTTCGTAACTTCCCTGATTGACTGAAAACTGCAAAAAATATAGTTGGATTATATTTTCGCGGAACTTTTCTTACCAGAACTATTACCTATTTGAAAACAGACTCTGCAGGTCTCCGAATTTGGTCCTTTATGAATTTCTCCGGAGTTATAACTTGAAAGGCATCAACATCTTCATCTTATACACTTATTACTTGAGTCATAAAACCTTTCTCTTTCTCATTTCACCATTATCTCCACTACCTGGAAATTTCTTTCACACAAAACTTCACACAATTCTCATTAGCAACATTAGTATAAGTTAAGTGATAAAACCTTTTGAGTTCAACTTCAACTGAAAACCATCAAAACATAATCTACTGTAGCAACTCCTTCCGAAAACCCAAAAAGAATTCAAAAAGGAAATCGAATAAAGAAGCAAATGCAAGAGTGGCTAAATCTGTCAAAACAGACCAGCAGGTAAAGATCAATTTTTTCGAAAATCTTCTGTTGCTCAAATCAAAAAGTGCAAAACTAACGAAATTTAAATAAAAACCTGGGGCAGAAGAACAAAAAATTACAGCTCAAAGCGGCATACAGAGATCTCTCACGAATTGTTTCGGTGAAGCATAAAAATCTGTTTCGGGACAACAACTTCCCCAAATATTACTTCTCTCTCATTAGAGGATGATCTTGACACAAAAACCAAACAAAATGGATAAAGAGCGGTTATTACCGAAGTAATAACTTCCAAGACTCAAAGAAACAAAAAAAAACTGAAAGCAAAAACAAATTGGGTTGTCTCCCATAAAGCTCTTTCTTTGTAGCCATTAAGATGGGCATGATAATTTTGAAGAAGCTCTCATAGGGATATGAATTGAAGTGAAAGAGAGCATTAAGAAGCAAAAACACACACATTTAAGTCTAACCCACTTCCTATGCAAGGAATTTTGTAAACAAACAAGTTGTTGAAACCAGAGGCAACTTGCATAAGAAGGCAAAAGATGTGCAACATAAAAAAATTCAGCATAAAACGAGGAAACTTGATATTATTGAGATACATAAGAACACTTTTCCCTCTATCATAGTAACTTTCAGTATCATGCATAAACTTAACAATATAGCTATCAGAAGGACCATCATTGCAATGATCACTTATTCTAACAGAAAACACAGGAATTCTAGCTCTCATAACACTACTTTGTGAAACAAAATTAGAGGTATCCTTACAAAGGATAGTGTGTCCCTCTTTTTCATACTTAGTGACGAAGTCTTTCACACTTGCTATGATAGGTTCATCAATCATTTGTTTATCAGGTTCAATAGCTTTATTTGTACTTTCATTAACCATACTAGCTATCATAGAATGTTCCTTTACCTTAACTGGAAAAGGCATTTTCTCAATATACGGTTTAGGTAAAACATGATTAGCAGTATAAACTTCAGTATTTCTTGCAGGAACACTCTTAGCAATATCTTTATAAGGTTCATGATACTTATTCCACTTCTTTTTAGGCACTTCAATGTCGGAAGAAAAAGGCTTAAAATAAGAAGAAATAGCTTGAGAATCTAGACTATAAGCATTTTTAATATTTTGAAAGTCATCAGTTCCCATAAAAGATTCAATGCATTCATAATCATAATTTATACATGACTTTCTACCTTTGTCATTCTCCCAAGCTTCAGCATTGTCTTGAGTACAGTCCAGAAGATCCCATTTAGCTTCTTCTTCCATACGAGTGAATGATCCAGCACAAGAAGCATCCAATAAATCCTTATTATGTAGAGGGAGTCTTGCATAAAAGTTATTGATAATAATATTGTTGGAGAGCTCATGAATGGGACATTTCAGCATTAGTAACTTCAATCTCCCCCAAGCTTGGGATGTACTCTCTCCATCAAGAGGCCAAACGTTGTATATTTGATTCCGATCTTTATGAATCTCACTAGGAGGATAAAACTTTGAATAGAAGAGAGGCACTATTTCCTCCCATTCCAGAGCTTGACCATTCTTCAGCAGCTTATACCATTCCTCGGCTTCCTTTCAGTGATAATGAGAATAACTTCTTCTTAACTTGATCTGTAGTAATACATGCACACTTGAACAACCCGCATAATTCGTGTATAAAGAGTAAATGATCACCGGGATGGACAGTTCCATCCCCAACATAGTAGTTATCCATAACACGATAAATAATTCTTGTAGGTATTTTGAAAACATCATTCTCAGCAGGTGGTGGCTTATCTACTACCTTAGCAGTGGTAGTAGCATTACCAAATAAGAAACTCAGTGAATTATCCATAATGAAAATAAAGCAACTAACAGAAGTAAACAATAATCACAGTTGAAGTTTCCTTTACCAGTTCCACTCTCCAATAGCACTTCACTCCTCGGCAACGGCGCCAGAAAATAGTCTAGATGACCCACAAGTATAGGGGGTGTATCGCAGTATTTTCGATAAGTAAGAGTGTCGAATCCAACGAGGAGCAGAAGGTGCTGGCTAGTGGTATGGATCAGGCATTCTCTGCAAATACTTAGCAAACGGATTTTTAGGGGTTTACGAAAAAGCAAGTAAACAAAGTACGAGTAAATAAAAGACAGTAGGAATAAATGCGGCAAGTGGCCCAATCCTTTATGCAGAAAAGGACAAGCCAGTTGTATTACTTAAGAGGACCAAACGTTCTCGAGGACACATGGGAAGACTGTCAAGTGCTTTCGCTTCATATAGTTGATTAATCTTCTCTAGCTTGCTAAGTGTTGTGTGGGTGAACCTGTGCTAATGTACCGCCCCATCCAAGACTAATACACACTTGTGATTATACCCCTGGCAAACATCCGTCAGTACAAGAAAGTAATTAAGGTAGAAACCTAACCACAGCTTTAAACTCTAAGACCCTTACGTCCCTTGTGCAATGGTTTCCTAACAGGGGTTCAGGTTTCTGTCACTCCGGCAACCCCTACGATTAGTAGCCAAATACATAATGCATTCCCCTAGGCCCATATAGGTGAAGTGTCATGTAGTCGACGTTCACAAGACACCACTAGAAGAAGTACACCACAAATTAAATAACAATCTTTTGAATCTTTCTCAACACAACTCCACTACTAACAACAAGACTTCTCCCATGTCCTCAAGAACAAAACAAACTACTCACAAGACATCATATGGATCATGATCAGAGATGGAATAATGATGTATAACAATATGAACCTAAACAATAATTCAATGGTTCACTCAATACCATCAACTACAAAGAGTAATCAACATCGGGAAAGTTTCCCCTATGAACTATGCAAGATTCAACACAATTGTTACAGCAATATGGAGATGGTGATGAGGGTGCTGATGGTGATGATGGTGGTGATGATGATGATGATGATCCCGATGAAGTCCAGCTTGATGGTGGTGTTGATGGCGATGATCTTCCCTCTCCGGGAAGGAATTCCCTCGGCAGAAATCTGTCTGTCGGAGAGATCTTTCTCTCTCGGTGTTTTCCGCCCCGCAGAGGCGGCGGAATCTTTCTATGGTCGCTCCCCGAGTCTTAGGGTTTTGAGAGGATGATATACGCTAGAGGGGAGAGGATGGAGTGGGCCAGGGTGGCCATACCACCTCCTGGCGCGGCCTAGGGCTGCCCGCGCCAGGGGGTGGTGTGGGCCCCCTGTGGCCCATCTCCACTCCGTCTTCTGGCATCCTTAGTCTTCTCGAAAAATAGGATTTTCCGTATATTTTCCCGGGTTTTCTGATCTTCGCAAATTTTGCCTCCAAACAGCACCTTTTCCATCAGAATCCTGACTGCAGCGGTCCATGCTCCAAAAGTCATCAACCATGCAAAAAATATGAAATAACATAAGTATCACCTCTCAATACAAAATATATCAATGAATAATAGTGAATTATGACATAGAATAGTGATACAAAATGGACGTATCACATCGCCATGGAGATCGCCTGTTTTGTTCATCAACAAGAAAGATGGAGGCAACCGTTTGTGCATAGATTACCGGAAGTTGAATGATGCCACCATCAAGAACAGGTACCCATTGCCAAATATAGAGGATCTATTTGATCATTTGACTGGTGCCAAAGTGTTTTCTAAGATCGATCTTAGGACTGGTTATCACCAACTTAAGATTCGTGCAACGGATATTCCAAAGACCGCCTTTTACTACCCGATATGGATTATATGAGTATACAGTCATGTCTTTTGGATTAACCAATGCCCCTGCTTATTTCATGAATCTCATGAATAAGATCTTTATGAATTTTCTGGATAAGTTTGTCGTTGTGTTTATCGACAATATTCTTATCTACTCCAAGTTAGAGGAAGAGCAAGAGCAACACCTAAGGACCATCCTTGAAACCCTGAGAGAGCATCAGTTGTATGCCAAGTTCAGCAAATGTGAGTTTTGGCTGAAAGTAGGATTCCTCGGACATATTGTGTCTGCAGGAGGAGTCGTTGTTGACCCTGCCAAGATCAAAGATGTTGAAGCATGGGAAGCCCCAACCACTCACACCCAAGTTCGTGCATTTCTAGGATTAGCGGGATATTACCTCAAGTTTGTTGAAGGATTTTCGAGCATAGCCATACCAATGACCCAATTGTTGAAGAAATACAAGAAGTTTGAATGGACTGAAAAATGTGAAGCAAGTTTCCAAGAGTTCAAGAAGAGATTGATTTCAGCCCCAATACTGATCATGCCAGATATCAAGAAGCCTTTTGATGTGTATTGTGATGCATCCAAGATTGGTCTAGGATGTGTATTGATGCAAGAAGGCAAAGTCATAGCATATTTGTCCCGACAACTAAAGCAGCATGAGCAGAACTACCCTACCCATGATCTTGAATTAGCAGTCATAGTTTTGGCATTGAATACCTGGCATCATTACCTTATGGGTAATCGCTGTGAGATTTACTCAGATCATAAGAGCTTGAAGTACATTTTCACTCAGAAGGAGCTTAATATGAGGCAAAGGAGATGGATAGAGTTAATAAAGGATTATGACCTTGACATTCACTATCACCCCGGTAAAGCCAATGTGGTAGTGGATGCTCTTAGCAGATTGCCGTGTAGGTTAAACATCATGATCAAGGAGAAGCAACCAAGTTTGCATGAGGAGTTGGAGCAGTTTAGAACTGAGCTAGTTAGCAAAGGATTTTTAGCTAGCATTGAACTTCAACCCACTTTGATGAGCCAAATCAAGGAAGCCCAGAAAGGAAATACAAGTATCGACGGAATCAAACATCATATTAGTATAGGAAAGGTACCTGGATTCATAGAAGACGAAGGAGGAGTTTTGTGGTACAAAGGACGTATCTGTGTGCCCGCAGATTCGGAGCTGAAGCAAGTTATCATGCAAGAAGCTCATGATACTCTTTATTCTATCCACCCCGGAGGAACGAAGATGTATCAGGATTTGAAGGAGCAATTTTGGTGGCACAAGATGAAGAGAGAGATAGGAAGCTACATAGCCAAGTGTGCTATCTGTCAGAGAGTCAAAGCAGAACATCAGAGACCCGCAGGACTGTTGCAACCATTGCAGATTCCATAATAGAAATGGGATTCCGTTGGAATGGACTTTACCACCGGATTGCCTATTTCTAGTAGGGGAAATGACTCAATCTGGGTCATCGTTGATAGACTGTCCAAGGTAGCTCATTTTATACCTGTCAAGACAACCTACCAGAGTTCGAAGCTAGAAGAGTTGTACATTGCTAGAATTGTTAGTTTGCATGGAACCCCCAAGACCATAGTGTCGGATCGAGGAACCCAATTTACCTTGAGATTTTGGCAGAAAGTCCAAGAAGGATTAGGGACCAAGTTGAATTTCAGCACAGCTTATCACCCACTGAACGATGGACATACTGAAAGAGTCAACCAAATCTTAGAAGATATGAGAAGAGCTTGTGTGTTAGAGTATGGATCAAAATGGGAAAATTGTCTGCCTTTCGCAGAATTCTCATACAACAACAGTTACCAAGCCAGTTTGCAAATGGCCCCATTTGAGTTCTTATATGGAAGAAAGTTTCGTACCCCCTTGAATTGGTCGCAAGTAGGAGAGAGTCAGATTTTGGACCCGACATCGTACGAGAAGCCGAAGAAAAGGTTCACAAAGTCCGTGAGCACCTCAAGACAGCCCAATCTAGACAGAAGAGTTATGCTGACAAGAGAAGGAGAGACCTGACTTTCAATGTCGGAGATTTTGTGTATCTCAAGGTTTCGCCATTGAAGGGAACCCAAAGCTTTAGTCTAAAAGGAAAGTTAGCCCCTAGATATATTGGACCCTTCAAGATTATGAATCGTCGAGGAGAAGTATCGTATCAACTGGAACTACCAGAAGAGATGTCTTCCATCCACAATGTGTTCCATATCTCGTTACTTCACAAATGCCTAGAAGTGCTAGAGAAGACCGAAGTTTTCAAGGACATCGATCACCGAGCCGTTGATATCAACAAGGATCTGACGTATCGTGAAGTGCCCATCCGTATCTTGGAAGAAGCCTACAGAACCACCAGGACCCGGAGTATCAAATTTCTCAAGATTCAGTGGAGCAACCATACCGAAGAATAGGCCACTTGGGAGCGAGAAGATTACATTAGGACTGAGTTCCCAGATCTCTTTAGTTCCTAGTTTTCTTTCTTAAATATTAGGATGAGATTTTGTTTAAGGGGGGAATGTTTGTAACATCCCAAATCTTTAATCAAGATTAATCAAGATCCAAATTACCCAATTTAGGGTTAACAAAAACTTTTTCCATTTAAAATATTTAATCATGAATATGAGTGTTGCATTTAAATAGGAGTTTTTTTGAAATGCCATGATTGTTTGTTCTAATGGTTGTAAAATGGTTCTATGATGAATGTCACATTATCTAGATCATTCCCAAGCAAAAACCAAAGAAAAAGAAATCAAAAAGAATTAAATAAAGGAAATGGTCACTTTTGCCATTTTAATCACCTAGCCCACTTTGGGTATTCCTAGCACTCAAATTCCAACAGAAACAAATGTGGATCTTTGCACCCCTTGCTAGTACAAGTAGTTATGTGCCAAGGCCCACTTTGTGATCTTCTAGAAACTTTCAAACTCTAAATTTAAATGACATTTGAAAATGGAATCTAGTTCATATGTCTAGTTCAAAAACCACTCAAATGAATTCCATTTAACAAATCCTAGAAACCAGAGATGCTTAAGCATGTGACAAACCACTCCACCAAATTTCATTTCAAAATTCCAAACTTGAATTCTTTCGGCCATTTTTTCAAACACTTGGAGTGCACAGATCAGATAAAAATCAAAAACACTAGTGTGAGCAGTGTTCTGGCCAAACTTGTCTCCCACATTGCAACCAAAGTTTTCTCCACTACACCCCCTACTCATTTCTAGCCCGGCCAAGCACTGTGCCCACGACCAAATGGTCATGGACATCAATGCCGAGCCCACTTGAGCACCTCACCAGCGACAACGCGCCCCTAACGCCGCCAGCCTCGCCCACCTTTCCCAACGCGTCGCTCATGGTACACCTCCCCCTCCAGGCCAGCCCTAGCCCGGGGACAGAGCAAGGAGCAGCCAGGAACCGCCGCGCCCGGAACGTGTCTGCCATGCCGACACCGCCCGCAGAGCGCGCACGGTCCCCGCTCAACCAGACCCTGCCTCACTCTCGCCGCCCACCTACATGATCACCACCACCCCAGGAAGCTACCAGGCACGCCCATTTTCCCGACCGTGCCCCGTAGTCGCCGGCCACCACAAAATTTGTCGTCGACAGAGACATAATGCACGCCACGCCGCTCATGTCTCCCGACCGCCATTCACTACCCGCGCACCGCCATGACGACCGCCAGGGAACTGCCCACCGTTCTGGCCCACCGCCCAAGCCTCTAGCCCGTTGTACCGTCGTCACCGGCGAGCACCGCCCATGCTTCACTGCCCCCTCGCTGCGCCTATTTAAGGAAGCCATCCCAGCACTGATTCCTCACATTCTCACACTCCCCTCTCTCCATTGATCCTTCCCCACCTCTCGCCAAAGCAAGCCGCAACCCGTATCGCCGGAGTTTCATCGGAGTCTGCCGCGGAAGGAGGAGAAGAGCGCACGTGATCTAGGACATCTCCCGGGACACCGCCGGTACCAGGAGAACCGCCGTCGTTGACTCGTTCGTTTGCCTGCCACGCCGCACTCGCTGGAGCCCTGGTACGCCCTCACCGCACCCCCACCGAGCCGCTAGGGTTTAGTCTCGCCGGCGACATGTCCATCGTTGATGACGACCATGAGCCCTCGATCTAGTTCTAATCATGTGGTCTTTATCGCCCCGTACCGCTTCGGGTCTAATGAGGCACTGATAGGCGAGACCCCCCTGTCAGCAGGCCTCAGCGCCGCGGAGTGAATTTGGTCTGGCCCAATTAGTTTCCTGCGCTGGCCCTGTGATTCAAATTAGGATTTTCTTTTTATATTTAGACTTAGTTCTATCGAAATTGAGTGATCCCAATTTTGTTGGAAAGCTAAGGAAAATCCCTATCCAAGCCCATTGGATTTAAATCATTTAGAGTTAGAGATCTCTCCTAGTAAACATAACAAGACAGAAGCTTTTGCAAATTCAAACATTTTTATAAAATCAACCATAATAGCTTTTGAGTTGATTCCAACTCTCAAAAATCACATTTAACCCTATCTTAATATGTAATAATATTAAGGTTTGCATGCAGTGAATTTGGACTAGTACCAAAATAATGCTATATAAGCATTTCTAGTCACTTTAAATCATTAATTATTAAACTTAAACTTATTAAAATGTGATCCACCCTTTAAATCACATTCCCACATGTTAGAATATGTGGTGATGACATGTGTCCACATGATCCCATATTTTAATTGGAGAATATTAAATCTTAGTTAATTGCAAAGAGTAGAAATTACTTTTCTCAAATAAAAAGAATGAAGCTAGTTCATTAAACCTTGTGATGTTTGTGATGATGCTAGATCATCAAATGTGTGTCTTAGTATGCTAAATAGACTAGTTAAGTATTATTTGGTGATTGTGTACTCCATATGTATTTATAGACGTTAGTCATGACCAAGTCTACGAAGAGGAGGAATTCTACCCTGAGGAAGAAGAGGATAATTTCAACCACTGCTCTACACAAGGCAAGCCTAGCACTACAAGTTAAGTAAGCAAGCTATTATTGGAAAGCTATTGTTACCAAGTTATAATTACACAAGATAACCTAAGCAAGATGCATTAGGCATGCTTTGGTTATACCCTTTTTGACTTATACCTACTCCAAGTTTTACTTACAAGCTTTACTTTCTTTTACTTTACCAAAGTTCTTTACCTTGTTTACCGATAGCATAAAGAGTATAAAACTTGACCTATCTAGTTAGACTTAGATGTCATTCTATGGCATGATATTGATCTTAGCATCCCACATTAGTGAACACTCTTAACTTAGTAGCTTAGAGTTATACCAAAAACTTGGTTTACTTTAGATGGGAATACTTGGTGAAAATGACTTGTGAAAACCTTGGAATGATGAGTCATTCTATTGAGATGTTTTGACATGTGTTGAGAAACACAAATGGTTTATGATGATGATGAAAATGTTGAGGCATGAGCCTTAGCCCTTTTATAAAAACCGATGGTTGGGTTCGGATGCGATACCATTCCAATTTTACCGTACAACCACATTACCTGAATTGGGTAAGGATTAGCCGGAAGTTTATATGCCTTAGTATGGGTTCCCTCGCAGAAGAGGGCTGAGCTGAGGCTACCTCTTAGTGATTGTCCACCTATGCAGTGCCCAGGATGGCAGATGGCCATGGCTGGGAGGCCAAGCTCATAGGGGAGGTGCCTATACTAGTGTGTGTAATTGGAAGGTTATGATTGATTATCCGCATACTCTGTATGATTTGATTCAGGGTTATCCCTAACGGATGTATCGAATTTTGTGGTGAAAGTGTACCACCTCTGCAGAGTTGTGACTTATGAAATGACTTGTGAAATGAACTATGATTTCAAAATGACTATACTAGTTGTGCCAAATGTTTTCAAAATGACTTATGAAATGACTTGTGAAATGAACTATCATTTTGACTTGACCACAACAGAGTTGTGACTATGAACACTCAATTCCCACTTAGGTGTTTTCAAAACTTTAATTTATCTTTCTTTGTTTCCGAAATCAGCTTAGGTTTCAAACTTAACCTTACCACTAGACTTAGAACTTAGCAATTCCTACTAGAACTACCTTTACTTGTTAGTGATAGTTTGCGAGTACTTATAGAGTACTCATGGCTTTGTCCTTGGCTATTCCCATGGCCAGACTATGAAGAGGACTATCCGGAGGAAGGACATCAGGACGGCTATGACAACTAGGATCTTCTCCCATCGTCAGCATTGCATGTGACCCTGAAGATGGAGCCTGCTACTACGCTTATTATTATTATTTCGCTGCTTGATTGTATTAAGACTAGATCATGTGATCCTCTATTTGTGTAAGACCTTATAATGGTTTGTAATGGATGATGTACTATGATATCCAATCTGTTATGTCTCGCAAAAATGGTAATCCTAGGATTGCGATGTATGGCATAACAGGCATCTGTGATTAAAAATCCGGGTGTTGACAATACCAGCTTCACACTTGTGCTTCTTATTAAGGCTTGTGAGAGTGTGTGTAACAATATGTAAATATAGCAAGTAGCATATAATACTAAATAACTCAAGTGTGAAATGGCACATAAAAACTCCTTTAATAGGGTTGTCAATTCATTAGAGTCTCCACAAAGTTGTTTTAATGATTACTTTTAATATTCCTTAAAACCATATCTTTTGAGGAAAATATTACTTTACAAAGTAAAAATATTTAAACTTAATGCTAACACGTTAAGGTTTCCTTATTAAGTATAATTATCAAAGAGCAAATCATTATTAAATTTGAATATTCATGATACTTGTTGAAAACTTATAGGTTTTGAATATGGCATCACAATATATGTGGTTCACTTCTTAATGTTTCATATGAGTGGAATAAAGGTATTATTTCTTTTATGGGAGTGGGGTTTCTCAAGATTATAAGTGAATGATATCATTTACCTATCTTTTAGAATTAACAGTTAGACTTTATGAACATGGAAAAGGCCTTACTTTAATTACTTAAATACTTGGTTTAAATCTTTAAGTGGATTCATATACTAGTACAAGAATTAGTAAATATTATCTCGGTGGTTTTATAACTGAGGAGAATCCTCTTGACAAACAGCAAACTACTTTTAATGATTTTATAATTAATAAAATCTTTTTGGGAAGGTTAATATACACTTAATCTTAAAGGGTAGCTTTAGTCAATATATTTAAAATGGTTAGATTTATTTTGACTTCAATTAAACCTAAATTGATTTTGTTATTACACTATTATACTTTAAACAAATAATGGTCAAGACAGTAGTAAAGATTTATATATTTTTAATACATTAAAATAGAAGAAAATGGTTTTAACAAGACTTATTAAACCTCTACACTTATTTTACTTCAAATGTGAAGGTTTATTTTTTTAATGTGTAGATTTTATTTTTTTATAATTTTGGTATATTATATGTATTTTTGTGATTTTTAAATAATAAAATATGATTTTTATAAGTTTTCTCCTTTTATAAAGACTTAATAAATAATAATATTCAGTTAACTAACACAAAAATTTATAGAATAAGTTTACAATGTATATTTTGTTTTTTAAGAATTTTAATATCTTATAATTATTTTTTATGAATTACCAATAACAAAATATGATTTTTAAGAGATTTATCCTTAATAGGTTATTTACTAATTGATAATATTATTTTATTTAAGTTGGAAAATAGAATATGATAATAAGTTTATATTATAGAGTTTAGTTTTCTAAACATTTTGATATATAATATGGCCGGAGTTTTCGGTGTGGAAACTCCCCCAACAGGTAGAAAACGGTATGCAGTAGTGGGCCTATAAATAGGGGACCTCATCCCCTACCTCAAGTTGCTCGTTTTCTACAAGTTAAGAACACCATAAGAGAGCCACCAAATCTCCAAGATCTCCCTCTACAACCACCCAAAGTCCCTGATCTATGGGGAATCGAAGGAGGAGGCCTTGATCTACCGCTTCACCAAGAGAGATCTTCATTTCCCCTCATTCACTTGAGTACCCCTTGCTCTAGGGTTTCATTGGAAACCCTAAGGCCTAATTTGGTTCTTACTAGCTTGTATTTGATTTTTGCACTAGCTATAGCCACAGACCATAGGTCATAGGCTATGCAGGTTTTCAAAAACATTTCTTCAAAGCTTGCTTTTATTCTGAAAAGCTATGTCCATCAGCCTTCATGGGTTTACCAGAACTTTCAGGGAGTTCCTTTCTTGCCGTGTTCGTAGCTCCTTCCCAGAACAGGGAGTAATAACTTATAGTTCTTACACTCTACAGAGGTGCATTGCTTTACCCATGAGAGATCCTTAACCATGTTGCACATCCAAGCAACCAACCTATTCACACTTCCCTGGCGTGAGGCCCGGTATAAGGATCCAAGCCAATCACCACCCCTCTCCGTGACCCCACATGAAGACATGATTCCCCAAGAAGGAATACCTTTGTTAACCCCCATATAGGCAGATATAACCCTAGCAACCCCTTGGAGACTCTAGTGAGCGAGTGATGTCCCTAGCAACCCCCACCGAAGTAGCAGATATACCTCTGATAGCCCCTCACAGATAATCTAGACACCTAATATCGCGGGGAACTATGGATTACCAAACCCGTGATGGATTCTCCACGAGAAATCTACATCCTCACGATAAGGTCATCCATCCATGCGAAAGGAAGAAGATATAGCTGACTTCTCCATCTCATTCCAAATATCATGGTTAACATGTAATATATGGTGCTAGAATCACTGGCGACATTGGTTGTTAAGTCCTAGATATTATGTTCCTTTAACACTACAACTGTATCAGTAGATTATTACCATTTGGTAAATAATCCATAATCGTATTATTATGAAAATAGTGTTTTCTGAATTTTTTTGAAATGCAGGTGATGACAACATTTGAGTTACAAGCATTTGATAGAAAATAACCAAAGTACATGAGCAAGTGTGAACTTGCCTTTTGTGATTGCAAGATTATGCATTCACGGTCTTCAAGACAGTAGAAGATCCAAAATCTATAAATAGCATCATTGGTCTGGTAAGGACTAATGTTTAAAGAAGCAAGATGCAATTATGCATAATTAATGTAATGCAATTCGATAAACACGAATCCTCGAAATAATCGTCTATGATCTAGGGTTTGGAAACTAGGGATGGTTTCTCTAGAATGTGTTGCACTTTTATACCAGCTTCACACTTGTGCTTCTTATTAAGGCTTGTGAGAGTGTGTGCAACAATATGTAAATACAGCAAGTAGCATATAATACTAAAGAACTCAAGTGTGGAATGGCACATAAACACTGCTTTAATAGCGTTGTCAATTCATTAGAGTCTTCACAAAATTGTTTTAATGATTACTTATAATATTTCTTAAAACAATATCCTTTGAGTAAAATATTGCTTTACAAAGTAAAAGTATTTATACTTAATGCTAACACGTTAAGGTTTTCTTATTAACTATAATTATCAAAGAGAAAATCATTATTAAATTTGAACAGCCATGATACTTGTTCTGGAAACTTATAGGTTTTGAATATGGCATCACAATATATGTGGTTCACTTATTAATGTTTCATATGAGTGGAATAAAGGTATTATTGCTTTTATGGGAGTGGGGTTTCTTATTATTATAAGTGAATGAAATCATTTACCTATCTTTTAGAATTAATAGTTAGACTTTATAAGAATGGAAAAGGCCTTACTTTAATTACTTAAATACTTGGTTTAAATCTTTAAGTGGATTCCTAAACTAGTACAAAAATTACTAAATATTATCATGGTGGTTTTATAACTGAGGAGAATCCTCTTGACAAACAGCATACTACTTTGATGATTTTATAATTAATAAACTCTTTTTAGGATTGTTAAGATACACTTAATCTTAAAGGGTAGCTTTAGTAAATATATTTAAAATGGTTAGATTTATTTTGACTTCATTTAAATATAAATTGATTTTGTCATTTCACTTTCACACTTTAAACAAATAATGGTAAAGATAATAGTAAAGATTTACATATGTTTAATACATTAAAATAGAAGAAAATGGTTTTAACAAGACTTATTAAATCTCTACACTTATTTTACTTAAAATGTGAAGGATTATTATTTTAGTGTGTAGATTTTATTTTTGTGATTTTTAAATAATAAGATATGATTTTTATAAGTTTTCTCCTTTTATAATGACTTAATAAATAATAATATTTAGTTAACTAACAAAAAAATTTATAGAATAAGTTTATAAATGTATATTTTGTTTTTTTAAGAATTTTAATATCTTATACTTATTTTTTAAGAATTATCAATAATAAAATATGATTTTAAGAGATTTATCCTTAATAGGTTATTTACTAATTGATAATATTATTTTATTTAAGTTGGAAAATAGAATATGATAATAAGTTTAAATTATAGAGTTTTGTTTTCTAAACATTTTGATATATAATATAGATTTTTTAGAATTACAAAATAGAAGTTATTGAATTTATAGGATTTAATCAATTTTTGAAATTATTAAAATTGAATAACCAAATGATTTACTGCATCAATGCTGACGTTAGCCCCACACTTATTCTTTTTACACCACACCCAATCCTAGCCAATGGTCACTGATTAGTGGGCCAGAGGCCACGTCGGCAATCCACCTCAGCAAAGTGTTTGACTGGTTTAACCGTGTCGTCATGGTCAACCGACAATGGCGACCATTCGGTGGCGGCACTACCGTGATCGCGTGGATTCGCTCTTGTTCCTATTCGATGCATTATTCGACGAGTGACCTATCTAGGGTGGCGAGGGGCTTTGGGGTGACAGGAAACGATGTTAGTGGCGGCTGGAGCAGAGTACAGACGGCAGCGCTCGACGATCTATGCTGCTATGATGATGTAGAGTGAGAGAGAGAAAGTGGAGGCCACAGGGAGATGCAGGAGCTCACCATGATGTCGATGGTGAGGATGATGAGGCATGGGTAGGTTTGATGACAGTGAATTGATGGCGATGGCTGCGACGGATGGGAGGATGCAGAGCTCGATTCCACGTCGCTCGTGGCACGCCTGCTTGCTTGGCTTGTTGGAGATGAACGAGGAGATTGTGGCGAGCACGATGGTGCCTCTAGTTGGTTCGGAGGTGGTCTGTGGTGGCAAGGGTAGCGAGCTCCGGTGAGCTAGAGTTTTGGTGACCCTACGCTCGACCATTATCGAGCAAGAGAGAGGAAGAAATGAGGATGAGGACGGACAGGAACATCGTGGTGGCATTCTTATACTCCTCCCTGTCAACGGCGAGCATCATGGCGATCGAAAAAGTGCTGACGCCGATCATTGGCATCCAGCAGCGGCGCGAGCTCCAACGAGCTGCTTGTGATGCGAGAGACAAGACGACGAATTAGTATTGGCTGCATGGGCTGAAGTGGGCTTTAGCTAAGCAAGCGGAAAACTACGGCTGCTGCACACGAGCGTTGGGTAGGAAGATGAGGTAACGGGTCGTGGGCCAGAAACTGGTTTCTTCTTCTTTTCTTTAATTCTGTTTTTTGTATTAATATATCCTTTTCAATTTGAATTTCCACAATGATTCAAACATTCAAAATTCAATGAATCAACAAGGGTCTACATGGTTGAATGTAACTAATTGGTTTGGCATTCTTTTTTAGTATTTTAACTATTCATGATTATATAAAGGATTATTAGCATTAGAAAATATTAATGGGAATTGGGGTTTTAGGGATTCATTTATTGTATTTAAAATCTTATAAAGGTGACTTTGTTTACACTAAGATAATTATTATTGTAAGAATTTAAAAATGGTGAGGAATGTATATATTTATAATTCTATTCATATTAAACCTCATATAAGAGTTAATATTTATACATTATAATGCATTGAACCTTGTGGTTTAAAATATGGTGATTTGAATTTTGTGGTTCTCAAAATTTGGGGAATTCTTCTATTCATATTCTACTTGATTTATAGTGTTTAGAATTACCATAAAGCAATCTTGGTTGAATCTTTATGCATGAATAACAATCATTAATGAAGAAATTAAGATATTCATTCACAAGTAGTTATCATGAGTTTTGAGAATATTTAATAGACTCATATTTCATTATGGATATGGATGAATATTAAGGGCTAAAATATATTGTCTTTGTGTTTTGTGACCATGAATACTACCTCACTCGGAATGAGCTATTGACATTGTTTTCCTAATGTGATCTTGATAGTTCTATTATTTTAGGTTTCTATTAGGGTTTAAGTTAATACATATAAACATGGATTTCTTCAATACAATACTCCTCTGGTACTCTAATGATCTCTTAGAAACTTTATTTGACTAAGAGCTACTATTCTGTGGCTGCCTAAAAATAGGAATTGGTTCCACTGCTAACTTAATTCTAGGCTTTTGGACAAAGAGGTGAACATGGTTCTGTTCATGGCTTGATGTGATCTTGGTTAAGGTTTTCTCAAGAATTCCTATCCTCACACTTCACTAAGCTTGGTTCATAGTTAAGGATTTCCTTTCCTAAATGTACTCTATATAATTTCTTATCTGATTCACTAGGATCTCTTCTGCCTAAATGAACTAGTCATCTGACTCCACCATATCCATCATCATATGATGACATGGTCATGTCATTTCAACAATACTCATTCTCTAATCTTACTCTAATATTTAACTTCCATTTCATAGCTACCTCTAATTAATCTATCAATGTAGCTATTTCTAACTCCAACCATTAACTCCTTTATATGAACCTTGCATCTACTTCCAAGGCTTGCAAGATTACAATCTTCACTATATCACATGTGATATCACTCCCCTAGAAGAGGTATGGTAATATTCCCCATAATAAAAATGTATTCTTGTATTAGCTTGGTTAAGCTACCATGACTACCACTACTCCATCCTACTTAAGTTCTAAACTTCATCATATCCTAGCTTGACTACTCATGATTAAGCTAGATGATTCAGCTTACTAGGGTTTTGCCTAGTTTGGTATACTCATAACTCTTCAACACCTAGTCATCTATTCTCAAGTGACTTGAGAATAATGACCACCATCCTTCGATCACACAAAGCTTTGGCTTCTAATTGTCTGATCCAGATCTATTATCAGCTTAGTAGTAGACTTGTACTAATATCTTTATAGGGTTATCTTGTTAAAGAAGCTTACTTTAAGTTTATATCTACTTGGCTTAACAAGGTTATTACTTGATACTCTAACACTACTAGCTTACTTATAACTTCTCAAGTATTGGTTAATTCTTAGGTTAAGATACTTCTTCTAGTCAACTCATGAGTGAGTTAACTCCTCCAACATCACATGGTTTGATCTCCACTAAGGATCACATCCCAATGATAGTGATTGCTCAAGATAGCTTAACTAGTTCATTCTCCTTGTTTAATCTCTTTAGGACTTAGGAAAGTCAATATAATAGGTCAAAGGTTAAAGGTTAATAAGTTCTATGTCAGGAATTGATCACTCAACATTGATGATCAATTGACACTAGGACTTGGTTAATTAGGAATGTCATATATTAATATGATAATAAGGACATGTGATGAATGGTCTTGGCTTGACTCCCCTCCTACTCTATTTGTGATAAGGGTTAATGTTTAAGAACTACCATGATGCCCATGGTAGGAATAACTTATGGCAAACAAGTGTATCAAGATTTAGTTATGGGGTTTCTTTACTTGGAGTCATATACTTGATTGGTTATTCAAGACTTATTGTAATGGATACCATGATATGATCTCTATAAGATCCTTTATTATACATTAAATAATGTGTTGTGGGTTTAGCTTGATTCCATTTGATCTACCCATAGATGAAATTATATTGCCCTAAATATAAGGTTTTAGCAAAGTTCATACTGAAACTTATTGAATATACTTGATGATCTACTTCAGTTCCACCAAGTTAAGAGAAGCTTCAATCACTTTGACAAGTTTTATTTAAAAGCGCGAAAATTATCCAGATTTTCTATGCATCAATGCAATGCACACACCTCATCTCAGCTTATTTCTAAACTATAATGATGGGATGTCATAGTCTCCCCCCTTAAAATCAACTTTGTCCCCGAAGTTCGAACTCTCTTATGTTTTGGAATAGGTTAGTATCTTATATTGATCACAACATTTCTCAAATCCATTGTGATCACAATTGGGGATAATTGTGGTATCCCATATCCAGATCTTTTTTCCTCGAATCCTCTTCATACTTGATAACATCCAACTATCATTTCCAATCGGTATTATAACTCCTTTTACTCTAATCCCTTGGGTTATGTTTTCACTGTCCTACTTAGGATTGGTTGTGGATACAATTAATCCAATCCCATCAGAGTGTCCTATTACTCTACACAGGTCTATTTTGGAATACTTTCTTCCCTCTTAAGGACAACTTAAGAGTTGTTTCATTTAGAACTAGTCCGCTAGAGTTAATCCATCGTATCTCCTTCAATCTGTCATCCTGACATACTCTCGGGAGTACTTTTATAATGATGATTTCTTATAACCTTATGAGAATAAGGCTTAACCTTATCATAGTCTCGTAAATCTTCTCCAGCCTTTACTCATAAAGTCAGACAACAACACTTCAGGGTTTATTGTTTACTCTCCCCCTTGGGGTTTCTTAATGGTCTCTAAACTTCAAGTATAATACCCAATGACTCTATAATTAGGATATTGGTCTCTGTCTATAGCTTATACTTTACCTCTAAAGTCTCACGAAAGAATCCACGGTATACCCACACAATTGTGGATCTCCAAAATGATTCTTCCAACATTACTTGTCTTACTTTATCTTCTTAGACATTATCTCTCACTGATAAACCTGATTTCGTGAAACATCTCGAAAGTCATTCGCTTAAATTTTATACTTCTTTATGTTTATCTTAACTTAGGCCAAGTTTTATGCTCCTTATAGCATACCAAGATGACCTGGTTATCTAAACCGCTAGGATAACAGCTGCGGACCCTCCTAGGTGTATGGATTACCCTACGGGTTTTCTACTTCTTACTGGCATTCTCTCTGAGTTGTCAGAACTTGAATACCACTTTTGTTCCAAGACTTCTTCTTTGCACCCTTTCAAGTTACTTCCAAAACTTGGTACAACTACTTCGTTAGCTTCTGAGCAACATTACCTACTTTTGGTGAACTTAAGTTCTTTCCTTCATGTTGCTCCACACCTTCTCTACACTAATCTTCCTTCTTCTTGCCAACTAATAATGAACTGGGATTGATCCATCCTTTAAAATAGTGTTGATACTCCCTATATTTGGCTTCTTTCGTCATGCAATTATTCATCTTGATCTTCGAAACTTGTCACTCCCTTACATGAATTCCTTTTCTATCTAGGTCTATAACATCAAGTAATAACTTGATGATGGAACATGCATTTTCACACCAAGTTAAACTTCATGTACAGATCTAGTCAATCAAGAAGATCCAAGAATGTCACATCCCGATATTTTAGAAATTGGGATTAGAAAATAATATTTTCACTTACATGCCATTCATGAGCATTGCATTGCATCCATGAAGAAATTTGCAAAAAAATTAAAACTAAATATTAAACCAAACCCCTAAACTTTGTGTGCCACTTTGTTCCTAAAGGGAATTAAGATGGTTTGTAAATATCCACTAATGCTAAGACAGAAAATATTGCTAAATACTAGCCTATGTTGATCTACTTGAATTTAGAATTTTTTAGAAACAAATTTCATGTCAATTGGACTAAATATGAAAAAGTTATGACAAAAGAGAATAAACAGAAAATGGAAAAAGAAAAAGAACAAAAAAATAAAGTAGCTAACCTACCCTGCCCCAGCCCACACGGCCAGCCCATCTAACACGCCGCCTAAGCGCCGCTCACCTACCCCTCCCCCCCCCCCCCACGTAGCACGCAGCAGCAGCTGGTCCAACCCGC
The DNA here is from genome assembly GCA_910589775.1 of Avena eriantha. NCBI lineage: Eukaryota > Viridiplantae > Streptophyta > Magnoliopsida > Poales > Poaceae > Avena > Avena eriantha. The sequence continues at coordinate 47,736,114 of OU342743.1, forward strand.
CTAGCAGCCGCCAGCCTGCGCGTGCCGCCCACCGACAGGTGGACCCCACCTGTCATCCCCGCCGACGTACAAGACACCGGGACGAACACGTCCAGTTCGTTCGGCTGCAGGAAAAGCTCGCCGATTCTGGACGAATTCGTGCCCCCTTCGACAAGCCACGCCACCTATAAATATTTCCCCGACCCTATCGCCTCCTTTCGCTCGAAAAACCCTCGAAAATCCTCTCGGTTTCAAGCTTGTTTCCGCCGTTGTAGCACCTCAGGAGCTCGACGCTGCCGACCGGTTCCGAGCCTCCCCTTTCCCTCTTCTTTGCTTTATCTTGCTCACCTTGATCCGCTGCATCACCTCGTCCGTTTTTTCCCCTCTCATTCACAGCAGATCGCTACCAATTCTTCACCAGAGTTTGTGGAGGCTGCGGAGGAGCAGCCGTCGTTTGCCGGAGCTCGAGGAGGAGACGGTAGACACCAAGGTGACGAGGAGAACCACCGCGAGGAGACGCACCTCGTAGCCTACACCGAAGACCCCCAGGACCCTGCTGCCAACCACTGCCTGCACCACCGCCCGTCGCTGCCGCCCACCGGTGAGTAGCTCACGTTCGCTCCCCGCCGTCCGATCTAATTTCTTCGGCCCAGATTAGATCACTAATCCAAACCGGTACCGGCCAGTGCCGTGCCGCCACTTGGCCAGCCCAGTTGTTATATGTTGATCCAAATTCTACAAAGTAGAGGCCAACTTCTGACGTAGCGGAGCGAGGCCTGTCGCCGGAGGCTTGGGCCGATGCGGAGGGGCGACAGCCCCCCGCGGTACGGATCGTTGATGACCTAGGTTACCACCGCTATATATACTTCTTGTAAGCCGCTGGCTGGGATAAGTTGCATCTGTGAAATCCCCGGCGTTGTGTAAACACTCTCCGTTATAGTGAAGTTTCGCTAGCTGGCGCCCGTGGTTTTTCCCCTCTCTTTGTTGGAGAGGGTTTTCCACGTTAAATCTATGTCCCCTTGCTGTGATTTTGTTTTTGTTCTTCGTTATTTACTTGTCGCAAATCTAACACCAGTCAGCACCGCGTTGACCCCACAGCCCCGGTCAGCACTGACACAATAAAGATAATAGATTAATATTTAAAATTTGCAGAAATTAGATCTATCTTCTAAAATTCGTAGTAAATTCATACTTTGCCCAAAAATTACGAATAATATATCAAATTGAATCTATTGTAATGTAGTTTAATAATATCAGACTAGATCTAGCTTTTGCGTTATGGATTACTGGCGATTAATTAATTAGTATTAATGGATTTATAGATCATTAAATTCATAGTAAATTATTTACAGATCTGAAAATTTTGATTTAATCTTCTGTAGATTAAAAATCTTCTGTAGATTAAAAATATGTTTTTAGATTTAATTTTATACAGTGCGAACTATATAAATTATTTAAACTCCATTAAACACTAATTAAATAATAGAAAAAGATCTACAACTCCGATTAGGGTGAATCCAATTGCTACTGGTTCGTATTTATGCCCTATATCAATTGCAGTTCAGATCCAAATTTAATTTGACAATGGGGACAGAAGTTACGAAAAATATGTTAAAACCTCTTTATTGGCAATCAAAGATAAATAACAAATACTATATTGCATTAAAACACTTCTGCATGCATCAAGTGACATAATACTATCCTATGGACTGAACTAAACCTCTATTCTGTATTTAAATCGTCATGCATGCATTTGTGCACTTGTTTATGCTTGATTGGTTGATTATGGTGTATGCAATTGTTTGATCGATAGATTGCGAGGAGTGCAACATCTGTGATTGTAGTGAGTGTTTGAACGACTCCAACAACTATTAAGGCAAGTAGATGATATTTTGATCATGAATTGTCCTACTATTTTCCTAATGCATGTGTAGTGTATTTCTCGTAGTTGCACGAGTAGGAATTACTATCGCAATGCTATGTCCTATGTATCTTGGTAGGAGTCACTTGTAATTGAGTCTTCGTATGCTAGTTGTGCTTAGCCATGCTAATCTAGACAGGGGAAGGGTCTACACCATGCTATGGTAATGTATATGTTTTGTTCAACTAAAACAACTTAATTAACGAACTCTCTGGGTGGAATTGGTAAATACCAGGCCCATGTATATGGTTTACCCAAGTATCTCACTTATGGATTGCCACCCAGGTTCCAGAGAAGTTATTAGTGTCTTTGTTTGGAAGCTTACGTGTACATCCTGAAGGAAATATGCCCTGAGAGGCAATAATAAAGTTGTTATTATGTATTCCTTATATATGATAGATGTTTATTTTACATGTTAGAAGTGTGTTGATCGGAAACATCAATACATGTGTGTTTAATAAACAAAAAGGGTTCCTAGTTATGCCTTTCTTATATACTAGCTTGTTGATTAACAAGATGATCAAGGTTTCCTGATCATGGACATTGGATGTTGTTAATAACAAGGTCACACCATTGGTGGAATGATGTGATGAACATTCATCCAAAGTATAGCATTACGATCAAGTCATTATGTTTATATTGCTATAACATCATACGAAGTAATCTTTATCCTTAGACCATGAGATCATGTTAATTGCTAACACCTGAAGAGTATCTTGATAACATCAAACGTCACACCGTAATAGGGTGACTATAAAGATGGGTTCAGTACTACGAAGGTGTTATGTTGAGGCTCATGGATCAAGAGTGGAATTTGTCAATCCCGATGATGGATAGATATACTATGGGCCCTCTCGGTGATATCACATTTAGATAGCTTGCAAGCAAGTGATGTGATCACTAGAATGTTATATCACGGGCACGAGAAAAGAGTGCATGTCAGTAACAAGATCAAACTAGGTATTTGGATATCGATGATTGAATCTCGGACATGTAGTATATCATGAGACAAAGGGATTAAATTACAAGCGTTAAAGGTTCTCACGATCACAGAAGTCATCGTTGAATATGCAGGAGTCAATATGGATCTCCAGGTCCCACTTCTGACTATTGATCTGAGAGGAGTCTCAATCATGTCTGCATTGTTCGCGAACCGTAGGGTGACACACTTAAGAGTTACCGGACACCATTTTGGAGCACATATGTTTCATACGAAAGAATTGCAAAGTGCAAGAATTGTTTCGATAGAAACCGGAAATTGTTTCGGGTGAAATTGTAGAAAGTGGTTCTGCATGTGATATTGAAATATTACAAGGGGTTATATGTGAATGTTTGTTAATTAAAGTAATTAACAAAATTCTGAAGAAATTTAATAAAAGAGTTTTATTAAATGAGAGAGCATTAAACTTGGAGAATTTTAATGCATTTAAAGTGGAGACTTTAAAAGGGAATGTGAAGAGGCATTTTAATGTGGAGGGGTTACCACCACATGAATGGGGGAGGTGAGGGGTCACCCCCCCATGCGCTGGCCATGGAGAGAGGGGGTACCCCCACTCCTCCTATAAAAGGCCCTCCTCCTCCTTCATCCTCACAACTCCTTGTGAAGGATCTCTCTACCCCTCTAGAATTATTCCCCCATGGTCTCGGATTAGCGAGATACATGTTCCCGGCGGCATTTCGTCTGGAAGGAGTTGCTGCTTCCGCTAGATCGCTGGACCGAGGAGGTGGAGGTTGTCCGGTGGCTTGAACGTGTGTGCGAGTATGGATGCGCTGCTGAGTTGCGGCGCTCGGACTTCCTCACGATCTTGAGATCGGCAAGTGTACGACTACATCAACCACGAGTTCCTACTCGTTAACAAAACTCGTTGTCTTCGAGGGTAAGTTCTCGTTGGATGTATGTCCACCCGTTGCTTTGTACCTAGTAGATAGATCTTGGCGTGTAGTTCTCATCGTAGGAAATTTTTTGTTTTCTATGCTGCGGGCCCAACAGTGGTATCAGAGCCTGATCTATGCGTAGGTGCTTTGCACGGGTAGTACACATATGTTTATATGTGGGCGATGATGATCATGTTATTGCATCTTCTATGTATTTTGGATATTGGTGGCATAGTGGGATGAAGCGGCCCGGACCAACCTTACATGTCATCGTACATGAGACCGGTTCCACGACTGACATGCAACTTGTTTTGCATAAGTGGCTGGCGGGTGTCTGTCTCTCCTACTATAGTCAATATCTGATTTACAACGAGTTGCTAATAACTTGGTTATCCTCGTTGTGGTTCATGTTCGTAGGTGAGAACGGTTCTATCTCCGAAATCCCTAAGCCACGTAAAACTTGCAATTGATAAATTAGAGGCGTCTAGTTTAGATCGTTGTTGGGCTAGTGTATTGATATGGTATTGTTGCAAGTAGAAGTATGATAGATACTCTTACAACACACTCAACGTGTAAGTTCCATAGACCTTGGCCTTACACATAAAGGAATGATAGAGATCATACCACGATGCAAGTGATAGAGATCAAATGCATGGACCATATCATCTCACTTTACACATTAGATGTTAGCATCTTATACTGCTAGTTTGGCGCTTTTGGTAGCATTGTAAGATGATCCCTCATTTAGATATCAAGATAAAATGTGTTCTTCCTTGAGTATGCACCATTCTATGGATCGTGTTTTGAGACATCACGTGATGATTGGGTGTACTCGACTCTACGCTTTCATACAACGGGTGTAAGACAGTTTTACACACGTGAGTACTAAGGTTCTTACTTGGCGAGCCTAGCATGTACAGACATGGCCTCGGAACATGGACCGAAAGGTTAAGCATGAGTCATATAGTTGATATGATTCCCATATAGATGCTCGCCTTTGAAGCTACACCGACTCACGTGATGATCGGATTTGGTGTAGTGGATTTGGTTCATGTAATCACCAAAAAGGCACGAGGGATGTCGTTTTTGAGTGGGAGTTCATTAGTAATTTGGATTAGTTGAACTCAATCTATCATAAACTTAGTCTAAATAAACTTTACAAATTCTATTGTAGATGGCACCACCTGCTTTTAATTTCAATGTGTTCAAGGAGAATGAGAAACTTTCTGCGAATGGTAGAAACTTCACCAACTAGGCTATGAATTTGAGGATTCTCCTCACTGCTGCACAAAAGCAATATGTGCTAGATGCGCCGCTAGGCCCCCCACCAGCTCCTGATGCCCCTGACGAGGAAAAGAATGTCTATCTGACTCGTCACGAGGACCACAACTTAGTTCATTGCGGCATACTGTATGGGCTAGAGCCAGAACTTCGAAAGCGTTTCGAAAATGGCAATGCCTTTGATACCATGGGAGAATTGAAAATGATTTTCGATACCCATGCTGCCGTAGTGAGTTATAATGCTACTGAAAAGTTCTTTAGCTGCGTTAGTGAGCATGTACTCAAAATGTTTGGGTACGCCGATAAGCTTGTGTCCTTGGGAATAACTATTCCCATTAACTTAGGCATACATCATGTTCTCCAATCTCTGCCACCTAGCTACAAGAGCTTCGTGATGAACTATAACATGCAGGGCATGAAGAAGTCTCTTCCCGAGCTTCTGTCAATGCTTAAGACTGCAGAAGTGGAGATTAGGAAAGAACATCAAGTGTTGATGATCAATAGGACCACCGGTTTCAAGAAGGACAAGAAAGGCAAGCACAAGGGAAAGAAGGGTGGCAAATCTGTTGCCACGCCTGAAAGTCTCTTATCCCTAGGAGGCCTTCCTCCACTAGCAGGTTTCTTCGGAAAACTCTATCTATTCTGGTGTGGATGGCAAGCAGGCCTATATTTCTTGGTTTCAATAGGACTCCTTACGAGCGTTCTTTCTATCTACTATTATCTAAAAATATTCAAGTTATTAATGACTGGACGAAACCAAGAAATAACCCCCCGAGCTGGCCCTATGTCCGATACCGAGTGTTACTATTGCAAGGGGACTAGCCATTGGAAGCGCAACTGCCCCAAGTATTTGGCGGACAAGAAGTCCGGCAAGGCAAACAAAGGTATATATGATATACATGTTATTGATGTGTACTTGACTAGTACTCGCAGTAGCACCTGGGTATTTGATACAGGATCGGTTGCTAATACATGTAACTCGATTCAGGGGCTGCGGAACAAGCGACAACTAGCAAGGGATGAGGTCACAATGCGGGTCGGCAATGGATCAAGAGTTGATGTGATCGCCGTCGGAACGCTACCTCTCCATATGCCATCGGGGTTAGTTATAAACCTGAATAATTGTTATTTGGTGCATGCACTTAGCATGAACATTATATTTGGATCGTGTTTGATGCAAAGTGGTTATTCGTTTAAATCTAAAAACAATGGTTGTTCGATTTGTATGGATAATATCTTTTATGGTCATGCACCTATGTTGAATGGTTTATTTCTGATGGATCTCGATACTAATATTACACACATTCATAATGTTAATGCAAAAAAGATTAAACTTGATAATGATATATCTGCATATATGTGGCACTGCCGTCTAGGTCATATTGGTGTTAAACGCATGAAGAAACTTCATTCTGATGGACTTTTGGAATCACTTGATTTTGAATCATTTGATACATGTGAGCCATGCCTTATGGGCAAGATGACTAGAACGCCGGTTTCTGATTCAATGGAACGGGCGACAGATCTATTGGAAATCATACATACTGATGTGTGTGGACCAATGAGTGTGTCGGCGCGAGGTGGATATCGTTATTTTGTTACTTTCACCGATGATTTGAGTAGATACGGGTATATCTATTTGATGTAACACAAATCTGAAACATTTGAAAAGTTCAAGGAATTTCAGAATGAAGTGGAAAATCATCGTAATAGAAAGATCAAATTTCTACGGTCTGACCGTGGAGGAGAGTATCTAAGTTATGAGTTTAGCACACACATGAAAGAGTGTGGAATAGTTTCACAACTCATGCCTGCCGGAACACCACAACGTAATGGTGTGTCGGAATGTCGTAATCGTACCTTATTGGATATGGTTCGATCTATGATGTATCTGACTGACTTGCCACTGTCATTTTGGGGTTATGCACTGGAAACAACTGCATTCACTTTAAATCTGGCACCATCTAAATCCGTTGAAACGACACCGTATGAATTATGGTTTCGAAACAAACCTAAGCTGTCATTTCTTAAAGTTTGAGGATGTGATGTTTATGTGAAGAAACTTCAGCTAGATAAACTCGAACCCAAAGCGGAAAAATGCGTCTTCATAGGATACCCTAAGGAAACGATTGCGTATACCTTCTATCACAGATCTGAGGGCAAGTTTTTTTTCCCAAGAATGGATCCATTCTTGAGAAGGAGTTTCTCGCGAAAGGTGTGAGTAGTCGAAAGGTAGAACTCGAAGAGGTTATTGAACCTTCTCTTCATGAAATGGCGAGTAGCACAGCACCGGAAGTTGTTTCGGAGTTGACTTCACCTAATGAAGAGAGAGCTAATGATATTGTCATGAAACTCCGAAAGAGGACACTATCGAACCTCGCAAGTCAAGCAGGACACGTGCAGCTACTGAACTGTATGGAAATCCTATTGTGAATTTCATGGTTGATGAAATGGATGACCCTGCGACGTATGAAGAAGCGATGATGAGCCCGGATTCCAACAAATGGCTAGAATCCATGTACGAAAACCAGGTTTGGACCTTGGTGGACTTACCTCACGATCGAAAGGCCGTTGAGAATAAATGGATTTTCAAAAGAAAAACTGATGCTGATGGTAATGTAACCATCTATAAGGCTCGACTTGTCGCAAAGGGGTTTCGACAAATTCAAGGAGTTGACTACGATGAGACATTTTCTCCCGTAGCGATGCTTAAGTCGGTTAGGATTATGTTAGCAATTGCTGCATATTTCGATTATGAAATATGGCAGATGGATGTCAGCGTTCCTCAATGGTAATATTGAAGAAGAGTTGTATATGATACAACCTAAGGGTTTTGTCGATCCTAAGGATGCTGATAAGGTGTGCAAACTTCAGCGATCCATCTATGGACTGAAGCAAGCATCCCGGAGTTGGAATCTCCGCTTTGATGAGGTGATCAAAGAGTTTGGATTTGTCCAAACTTATGGAGAGGCTTGTATTTACAAGAAAGTGAGTGGGAGCAATGTGGCATTTCTGATATTATATGTGGATGACATATTATTGATTGGAAATGATATAGATCTTTTAAACAGTGTTAAAAGTTATCTAAACAGCAAATTTTTGATGAAGGACCTTGGTGAAGCTTCATATATATTAGGCATTAAAATCTATAGAGATAGATCAAGACGCCTAATTGGGCTATCACAGAGTACATACCTTGATAAGATATTAAAGAAGTTTAATATGGACGGAAGTAAGAAGGGGTTCTTACCTATGTTGCAAGGCAAGACATTGAGTAAGACTCAAAGTCCGGCTACGGCGGAAGAAAGAGAGATGATGGATAAGATCCCCTATGCCTCGGCCATAGGCTCTATTATGTATGCCATGCTATGTACAAGACCGGATGTGGCACATGCTATTAGTTTGACTAGTAGGTACCAGTCTGATCCAGGTTCGGGACACTGGATAGCGGTCAAGAACATCCTCAAGTACTTGAGAAGAACTATGGATATGTTTCTTATATACGGAGGTGAAGAAGAGCTAGTCGCTAAGTGTTATGTCGATGCTAGCTTTGACACCGATCCCGATGACTCTAAGTCTCAATCCAGATACGTATTTCTCTTGAATGGAGCAGCAGTTAGTTGGAGGAGTTCCAAACAACCTGTGTTGGCTGGATCAACGACGGAGGCAGAATATGTTGCTGCTTCAAAAGCGGCGTAGGAAGCGGTTTGGATGAAAGAGTTCATTACGGAACTAGGTGTGGTTCCTAGTGCATTGGACCCAGTGGTGATCTATTGTGACAACAATGGAGCCATAGCCAACGCAAAGGAACCGAGGTCTCACAAGAATTCCAAGCATATTAAGCACCGGTTTCACTCCATCCACGAGCATGTCAAGGATGGAGATATAAAGATTTGTAAAGTACACACGGACCTAAATGTAGCAGATCCGTTGACTAAAGCTCTCCCTAGGGAAAAACATGATCAACACCAAAACACCATGGGTGTTAGATTTATCACTATGTGAACTAGATTATTGTCTCTAGTGCAAGTGGGAGACTGAAGGAAATATGCCCTGAGAGGCAATAATAAAGTTGTTATTATGTATTCCTTATATATGATAGATGTTTATTTTACATGCTAGAATTGTATTGATCGGAAACATCAATACATGTGTGTTTAATAAAAAAAAGGGTTCCTAGTTATGCCTCTCTTATAGACTAGCTTGTTGATTAACAAGATGATCAAGGTTTCCTGATCATGGACATTGGATGCTGTTAATAACAAGGTCACACCATTGGTAGAATGATGTGATGAACATTCATCCGAAGTATAGCATTACGATCAAGTCATTATGTTTATATTGCTATAACATCATACGAAGTAATTTTTATCCTTAGACCATGAGATCCTGTTAATTGCTAACATCTGAAGAGTATCTTGATAACATCAAACGTCACACCGTAACAGGGTGACTATAAAGATGGGTTCAGTACTACGAAGGTGTTATGTTGAGGCTCATGGATCAAGAGTGGAATTTGTCAATCCAGATGATGGATAGATATACTCTGGGCCCTCTCGAGATATCACATTGAGATAGCTTGCAAGCAAGTGATGTGATCACTAGAATGTTATATCACAGGAACGAGAAAAGAGTGCATGTCGGTAACGAGAGCAAACTAGGTATTTGGATACCGATGATCGAATCTCGGACATGTATTATATCATGAGACAAAGGGATTAAATTACAAGCGTTAAAGGTTCTCACGATCACAGAAGTCATCGTTGAATATGCAGGAGTCAGTATGGATCTCCAGGTCCTGCTTTTGACTATTGATCTGAGAGGAGTCTCAATCATGTCTGCATTATTCACGAACCGTAGGGTGACACACTTAAGAGTTACCGGACACCATTTTGGAGCACATATGTTTCAGACGAAAGAATTGCAAAGCGCAGGAATTGTTTCGATAGAAACCAGAAATTGTTTCGGGTGAAATTGCAGAAAGTGGTTCTGCATGTGATATTGAAATATTACAAGGGGTTATATGTGAATGTTTGTTAATTAAAGTAATTAACAAAATTCTGAATAAATTTAATAAAAGAGTTTTATTAAATGAGAGAGCATTAAACTTGGAGAATTTTAATGCATTTAAAGTGGAGACTTTAAAAGGGAATGTGAAGAGGCATTTTAATGTGGAGGGGTTACCACCACATGAATGGGGGAGGTGAGGGGTCACCCCCATGCGCCGGCCATGGAGAGAGGGGGTACCCCCCTCCTCCTATAAAAGTCCCTCCTCCTCCTCCTTCATCCTCACACCTCCTTGTGAAGGATCTCTCTCCCCCTCTAGAATTATTCCCCCATGGTCTCGGATTAGCGAGATACATGTTCCTGGTGGCATTTCGTCTGGAAGGAGTTGCTGCTTCCGCTAGATCGCTGGAGCGAGGAGGTGGAGGTTGTCCGGTGGCTTGAACGTGTTTGCGAGTACGGATGCGCTGCTGAGTTGCGGCGCTCGGACTTCCTCATGATCTTGAGATCCGCAAGTGTACGACTACATCAACCACGAGTTCCTACTCGTTAACAAAACTCAATGTCTTCGAGGGTAAGTTCTTGTTGGATGTATGTCCACCCGTTGCTTTGTACCTAGTAGATAGATCTTGGCGTGTAGTTCTCATCGTAGGAAATTTTTTGTTTTCTATGTTGCGGACCCAACACATCCATATGCTAGTGAGTTATGGGTGGCTGGATGGACTTAGTAGGTCATGGTGAACCGATCTCTTTGTATCTAGAGATGTAGTGAATTGTGGTAGGTTGGTACGGTGTGTGGATGGGCTTGGGGAACTACCTCCCAAATTGTCTCTTCTTGGACCTCTCCCTATCATGACTCAAAATGCGTGTCATAGTACGAGTGGGTCGACCAGGTCATATGGGTAAAGTGTACAAACCCCTGCAGGGTGTAAACCTAAGTGCTTAGCCGTGTCCTCGGTTATGGACAATTTGAGTTGCTAGATATTGAGGCTATGACATATTCTCACTCATCCTTATTTCCTAATTACTAAAACATGATGGGTGAACTTAATGGGTTATTGTGATCAAACTTGATTTAAAAGTAGGATAAAATTGTTTAAGAAAATGTAAGCTAACCAAAGCTCCACTTAGCCAAATAAGCATGTAGTTTCTAGGTATATTAACTCCTTACTTAGCTCTACTTGCCATACATTCCTAGTATTGACCCTTCGGGGCTGCTATGTTTTATGTTGCAGGTTATACCGATTCTGAGTGATCAAATTAGGTCGTGATACTCCACTCGACACTTGTTCACTTGTGGGCAATTTGAAGATGGAGTCCACTATATGTTTACGTTTCCGTATGCTACTTGATTATTTGAGCTAGCCTTTGGGCTATGCATATTGTAATAATTGAATACTCTAGATCATTTCGTTACTTTATGATGCACGGATTTTACTTTGTTATTCATCTATGTTCAATGTAAGCCAATGAACCGATCTAGGGATTGGCATGTTGCATAGAAGCTGCAGTCGTTTCAGGTTGTAGTGTTACAAAGAAAAACCAAGAAATCCAAATGTGGTACATATAACACACATTATTCTAAGCCTGGAATATAGTAGTTGAGTAAAACATCTCTAGAATTCAGGCTTAGCTGTGTAGTATATGACACCTCCTAGTATAGGTTTACTTTGTGATACTTAGCACATATTGACATTCTACTCGTTGTCTCAATATTTACCCAAATTGCTCAGTGGCAATAGGATAATTTTGAGCAATGTGGTCTCAATTTGGTTTTGACTAACTTCTTACCTTTCTTTGGGGACTACTAAATACTACTGATTTTCCATTATATTGTAAATTATCCTCATGTGATCACTCAAAACTACTAACAAAGTTGTAGTTACTACCTTAATCAAAAAATTATCGAATTGTTATGATACCTATGACTTCTATCATAGACCTACACTGTTCTTTACTTACTATTATTACAAGATTTGTTACTGAGTACTTGTCCTAATTACAAACTTATCATGGTCTCGAAGCTAATCCCACCATGATAAATCTGCTTCTTATCTTAATATGGTTGGTTCCAAACAAAATTCAACTCCATCACCTAGAATTCGCAAGTGAATGCCACAAGATTTACTTCCAATTGTATCTATACATATTCTAATGGTCTACCTTATGTGGTATAGTGGTATCAACTAGTGATAAGGTTCTTCTGATTTACAGGGATTCTAAATATAGACTCCATCACTAATACTACTCCACATGATATCCTAATCCTAGTCGTAATCTTCTTTGATATGTTAACTTACTTAAGATATCTTAGTGGTGTTATACCTATTTAGAGCTACATTAAAATGGCATTTATCTAGAGAAGATGGATAACTAATCCTTAAGGAAGATGACAGAAATATCCACCTTAAATGTGACAAGGTTATCCTCGAGTGGATACCCATCACAGGTCTTGGTTTAGATAAGATGGCTTCCTATAGTCACTATCCAACCTACAGATTTCCTAAAAGGGTCTTAATCCAAATGTGAAAGCATATGCTCTGATACCAGCTGCGGTGACCCAGCATACCACAGCATGATGTAGTACACTATAGTCGTTGACATAACACCAATGAAACACCATCCACTAGTATTACATCCCTAAGAGTGGTACAATAGAAACACAGCAGGTCCAAGACAAGACTATAGGTTACAACTCGACTGTTTACAAAGAAGAACCAGAAATAACAACTCAGAACTATCTCTAGACTAAGACTAGTATCTAAACTATTTGGCTTTCCATTGCTGCTATTGCAGTGCTCTACAGAAGTAGGTTTTATGGATAGAGAATATATTCCTATCTACTCAGGAACTTCGTCTTCACTTCGGTTGATGTATAAGTTGACTTTATTGAAGAACTTGAGATGTCGATGATGATTTCTTGAGCATAAGTTGGTGTTGATGTCGTCTTCAATGACTTTAGAATCTAGCAAGGGTTAAGAAGGTATGGTTGAGTACGAGCGTACTCAGCAAGTTCACTAAAAAGGAGTGTTTGATGCACTAGCTACAGCCACAGACCATAGGTCATAGGCTATGCAGGTTTTTGAAAACATTTCTTCAAAGGTTGCTTTTATTCTGAAAAGCTATGTTTGTCAACCTTCACAGGTTTAACAGAACTTTCATGGAGTTCCTTTCCTGCCGTGTTTGTAGATCCTTCCCGGAACAAGGAGTAACAAGTTACAGTTCTTACACTCTGCAGAGGTGCGTTGCTTTACCCATGAGAAATTCTTAACCATGTTGCACATCCAATCGGCCGACCTGTTCACACTTCCCTGGTGTGAGGCCCGGTATAAGGATCCAAGCCAATCACCACCCCTCTCCGTGACCCAGCATGAAGACATGATTCCCCAAGCAGGAATACCTTTGTTAACCCCCATATAGGTAGATATAACCCTAGCAACCCCTTGGAGACTCTAGTGAGCATGTGATGTCCCTAGCAACCCCCACCGAAGTGGCAAATATACCTCCAACAGCCCCTCACGGATAATCTACACACCTAATATCGTGGGGAACTATGGATTACCAAACCCGTGATGGACTCTCCACGAGAAATCTACATCCTCACGATAAGGTCATCCATCCATGCGAAAGGAACAAGATACAGCTGACTTCTCCATCTCATTCCAAATCTCATGGTTAACGTGTAATATATGGTGCTAGAATCACTAGCGACATTGGTTGTTAAGTCCTAGATATTATGTTCCTTTAACACTAGAACTATATCAGTAGATTATTACCATTTGGTAAATAATCCATAATCATATTATTATGAAAATAGTGTTTTCTGACTTTTTTTGAAATGCAGGTGATGACAACATTTGAGTTACAAGCATTTGATAGAAAATAACCAAAGGACATGAGCAAGTGTGAAATTGCCTTTTGTGATTGCAAGTTATGCATTCACGGTCTTCAAGACAATAGAAGATCCAAAATATGTAAATAGCATCTGATGAGTTCATATTTGCATCATGTTTTATATTATTATTTTTCATTGTAGATGTACGATCTTGGTATTTTATGGCACTCGCATGCATATTTTATGTCTATTTTCACCAGGATCAGGACAGATGATGGATACAATGGACACAATTCTTGGAGCAGTTATATTGGGGAGCATAGGAGTCAAAAATAACGTAAATCGCTTATTTGGGAAATATCAATAACACTAGAAGAAAACCTGAAGTGATCGAGGCTTCCAAACGGTTTAACGACCAACTATACAGTGGGAATAAAAAATTTGGCTGTATAGTTCCTTCCATATATTTGGCGCCGCCACCACCTCCTCAAATAGTCTCACCCCATGCAACTGGATCGGAGAGACGACATACAGAATGACCAGAAATCACCAAAATCTCACCTCCGGAAGGCATCTGGAGAGGGAACTCGTCCACCCGGGATCCATCTTCGCCCTGCGCAGATCCGGGAGGCTAAGGCATCGATCTTCATCATCAACCGCTGCATCACCACCATCTCCAATCATCCCATCTACATCTTGTTTAGATCTTGTTGTAATTTCCGTACTCGTTGTGGATTTATACAATTATTATTCATCTATGATAGATTCCATTGTTATTTCCATTGGGGAGATATAGAAACCCTAGTATGAGATTTAAATAAGATAAAGTTTATTATGATATTCATCACTATGACCATGTGTTAGATTATCTTCATCTTAGAAATAAAAGAAAAAAAGAGAACCAGCTACAATTGAAAATACTGATTTGACAATCATGTTAGCGAATAAAACTCTTAGAATTCCAATGGGAGTAGTTGAAGATGCAACAAAAACTTTCCTATTGATTTTGTATTTGTTGATATGCCATCTGACACTCTTTGGCCAATTATATTTGGAAGAAACTTTTTGAGTGATGTAGGTGCCAAAGTTGATTTCAAGAAGGAGATTGTGTCTCTTAAGCTTGGGGAAGCGCAAAAAGAATTCTAGTTTTCCAAATTTAAAGACAGACCTCCACAAATACAAGAAAAAGAGAAAGAGAAAACTATCGAGGAAATGGCAGCTCTCTTCTTTAGTGATTAAGAAGAAGAAATAAATGAAGACTCAAATTATAACGAAATAGTTATGGAAGATAAGCCCTGAGAAGAACTATAAGATGAATTTGATTCAATTCCCATTATTGGGCCTCCAACTAATGAGGCTTTCTAAGATCCAGAAAAGAGAGGGGACGAAGAATTACCTCCCCTAGAGTTGAAGACTCTACCAGATAATCTTAAATATAGATTTTTAGATGATACAAATAAATTTCCTGTTATTATTAGTGCTAAACTTTCAGGGGAAGAAGAGGAAGAACCATAAGCCAAGACTGATCCGTTGGATTTTTTTACTCCAAGAATTTGAGTTGTAGATTATGCAGAGGCAAGAAGTAAAGATGTTGGATGCAGTGTCCATATTTGCCCAGCAAGACACCATTCTTATAGATAGGAACTTTAGTCCTGGTGATTTTTTTATGAGAATTATTCAATGAAATAAGGTCAATTCCTCCAAAAGAGGAGAAGTCTTTGTTGTTGGAGGATCTTGTCATCCCCGAATAAGTAAACAGTAAGTGTAAGGTAAGTGTTCTTACCTAAATAAGTGATTTGTTTTCAAAGTTTTTATTTCTGAAATTTTTGCCTTTGAATTCCTCGTGTTTTCAAAGTTTCTGCAGGTTTTTACCAACTATATGGGCACAGCTATACGACTGGAGAAAACTCTCCCACCGTATAGTTGGTCGTTAAACCCTATGTACCCTCTTTGCATTTTTTTTCTGGTCTATACGGTTGCAACTATACGACCCGAAAAAAAACACCGGATGTATAGTTGGTCGTTGAACTCTCAGGCAATTTTGATTCTTTGTTTGTATCTATACGATCGCAACTATATGACCAGAGATAATATTCCAGCCGTATAGTTGGTCATTAAACTCTCAGACATTTCCATTTACCTTTTCATTTTTTCGAGTAAAAAAGCGGTATTGTCGGTTCCGCGTCGTACCTTAACCGACCTGGACTCGAGATATTTTTAAATATCTGACCGAAACCAACTATATGTTCGGAGCTATACGGGACGCACCCGTATAGTTGGTCATTACACGGCAAGACTCCTCCAAATCCGTGATTTCTTTTTCTATTCCGTTAAGATTCTTTTCTTGGGCGTGAATTTGGTGTTTCTTGCGAGTTTTGCCGACCTCTGACCTCTCTTAGATACTACCATTGTCTCTCTCTCTAATCATAATCTCTAGGAACCAATCTAGTGATGCTCTATCCCGTCCCAGGCCATGGAAAACCCCTGGGTCTCATTGCTCCTTCCAGGGACCGCTCTAGCAGCCCATCCATGGAGGACAACAACGAGGAGGTGGAGAGGTTTAGGCCGGGGTACAAGGAGTACGTCGAGCCAAGGTTCTACAACAATGATTCCGATGGAGATGTGAGTGACATCTACATCTGTCGTGATATCTATGATCCACCGGAGATCAACTAGGCGGCAATGAAGAGAGCTCAAGAAGAGAGAGAAGGTCGCAAGCCACATGGAAAAGGGCACGTGGAGATGGTTAAGTTCATCACTGCGAACCCTAGGCCGCACAAGCGTAAGGAATTACCTAATGTTGGTGCAGGTGCTAGCAATGGAGCGACGGTGGCACTCTTGAAGCCTACTATTGGTGCTCGTATGAGGGTGAAGCCTCAAGAAGAGTGAAGGAACGGTTTCTACTTTCCAGATCCATCAATCATGGATGAGGAAGAAGAATCTACTCGCAGGACCAAGGACCGCGTGCGAGCACTGGAGATATATCAGAAGCAGGAGCTACTCCATCGTGTCGAAGTCCGTCACCGTCTAAAGGAGATAGAGAAGAAGGATGATCTTCTCCCATTGGTGACTAAACTTGTAGTTAAAGTGGACACTTTGCAATTTGATTTGCGTAGGTGCTATAGCCGCATCACCGCTCTGGAGGATACCAACAAGAAGCTACTCACCACAGTGTTACACGCCATGGAGCCACAGTGATCTACAATAATCACGGTATCAAATAATTGCAAGGGATTATTTGATCCCGCCTGGCTTGATTCCAAGCTTGGGGAGATCTTTAAGACCTTGTAATATATCTATCTTATAAGTTTTACATTACTATTTTAGTTTTGCATTAGTTCAAATTAGAAATAAAGTTTGCATCATTAGAATTCCCTTCAGGAATTGTTGATCCCTTTTATGAAATTCCGAGTTTATTATTATATATGGAGCATTATTGAGTTTGTGTTTTGTCCTATTTTATATATGAATGGCTTGAGTATAATTTTACTTGCACTTGATGATAGCAATAGGAGTCTTCCACACCATTGGTATTAATGGAACATACAAAGATAATTTGGTCAATATGTCGTAAGTACGTGGTTTGATTTACAAAGAAAGAAAATTTATCCAATCAGTTAAGTTGAAAAAGAAACCTGAACAAATAAGAATTAGAAGTGCTATCAAATTAGAGTGAGAACAAGAAGAGGTAGAATATTCAAGATATAAAGGTTGCTTCATATGCAATTGGAATTTGGTAATTGAGATCGTTAAACTTTGAATTCCTACATGAAGTGGAATGTATGGCTAGCTCCTTTGCACAACACTTAAACAAAAGTGTGAGCATATCTACGAAAAAATAAAAAGAAAGAAGAAAAGAGCGAATGTGCAAAGAGCAAATAGGCATACACCATTATATTGTAGTACGACAAAGAGACGTTTTGAGATTTTGAATCCCAAGTGAATATGTTAATTCTAAAACAATTGGGACTACCTCGCTAACTCATTCAGTTGAACTGGATACTTCTACATCATGTTGAGATTCATCTTTTGTGAACTGTTGATCACTAAGGTGTGGAAGCCTTCTAATATTATTCGGATGGTTTGAGTAAGGTACTACTCATGAACTTATTCTTATGTATCATATATGATGAACACATGTTGCAACTGCATCATTTATTTTTATCGACTCAGCTTCATGAATATGAGGATCACATCCATTAAGCTAAACTTGCTCGGGACGAGCAAGAGTCTAAGCTTGGGGAAGTTGATGAGTGCATATTTGCATCATGTTTTATATTATTGTCGTGGAAATGGCCACGGTAGTCGCTGTCACTAGCAGCTATTGATTCTATCGTGAGCAAGAGTTGGCGGCCATCTGCGGTGCAAGATGGGGGCAGATGCACATGGGTTTATCCAGGTTCAGCCCCCTGGAGGGTAAATACCTACTCCTGCTAGATTAGATTATTGGAGAGCGAGTTACAGGGGTGGCGAGCTCGGTGTCTAAGCAGCGAGTCTCTTGAGGGGGTGTATGATGGAACGTAAGTCCTCAGGATACCCTAGGGAGGTTTATATATGAGGCACCTCGCTAGGGTTTACAAGCTACCCCCGAACAAGATAAGGATTCGGGGGTTTTGACCTAATCCGACTGGGCTTCTGTTACGCTCTTGGGCCTCCAGTCTCTAGTCGCCGGGCCTCTCCTTCAGGCGCACTCACAGGCCCTTCGGCCCAATCGGAACGTCCTGCTGGGCATACCCCCTTTGGCATATCCCCATCAGTAGTCCCCGAGGCCATCGTTGATGCAGGCGCAGGTGTCCCTTTGGTGATCGGAGTAGGCGAGCCCAATTTGGACGCCCAGTCGATTCGGCGATGGACTCCATCAGAACCAAGGAGAATTTTCCCAGGTTTCCATTCGCCACCCCCAATGAATGTTACTGCTGCCAAGTCGCCGCTTCGGCGAATGGAAAAGACTGGCGGGTAGCGGGTGGAATGGAGGAGTTGGACCGTCAATTCTGGTCAAACTATCCGTTGGAATTTCCAACGGTAACTTCGGCGCAATTACCGTGAGTAACGGCTATCCCGATTTTGGCAGGTGGCGTTCCCATATAAGGGGAGTGATGATTCAGTTCTGTGAATCCTTCCCGCATTCTTTATTCTCCCATACGCATTCTTCTTGTCTTCAATCTTCCTTCCTTCAACCTTCCGATTCGTCCTTTCCGCACCGTGCGATTCCACGTCCTACCCGATGGTGCCTCCCAAAGGCTCATGGGGAAAATCCAAGTGCACCACAGCCCAACTCAAGTCCTTCGAGGACGCCAGAGTCCTCCGCAAGGGGAACTAGCGGGTTCCCCCCTCCTCCGAGACCGAGCCGAAGCCGCGACCCGGCGAATTCATCTGCTTCCCTAGCCATCTTGAAAGGGGTCTAGGATTCCCCACCTCGCTCTTCTTCCGCCGCTTCTCCGCGTATTACGCGATCAAACCATCAGATCTCGGCCCGCATAGCATCGAGCAGCTGGCGATCTTCGTCGCCTTCTACGAGTGTTATCTCGACTGCAGGCCGTATTTCCCGCTGTGATTGGAGCTCTTCCATGGCCGCATCAGGCGCGAGGCGTCCGGTGGCTTGATGTTGGCCGCAGGAGGTGTCACGTTCCAATTGAAGCTGAAGGCCAATTTCGTCAAGCTCCTCTTGCCGAAGAAGGCCGCCAGCGAGTGGAAGAAGAGCTGGTTCTATGTAAAAGAATCCACTCCCTCCGGTGAGGTGGCACTTCCCGAGTTCGTCGCCGAGAGGAGCGAGCCTCGCCGTATGGCGCCGAAGAAGCTTCCCGAAGACCAGCTGGCAGAAATTAGAACAGAAATATCATTTGATTCGTCAATCTTTAAAAAAAAGATAAGAAGCAAAGTTTCTCCCTTGAGTTTGAGTGAAAAAACGAAAATGCAAAAAAAATTGCAATCCCTGCAAAATTCTTTCTAATATTTTAGATAGAAGAAATGTTTCCTCTATCTAAAATATTAGAAAGAATGTACTCTTCTATCCAAATCCAATTTGCATGGCCGTCGTGGAAATGATGGACCAGATCCAGAAGCTGAAGGACCAGGGGCTGATTTCGATCAACCTCTACAACTGCTGGCTCGGGTGGCGTTTGGTTCCGCTGGCGGCTCGGCCGCATTGGATGTATGAATACAGCGGGAAGTACGACCCCTCCCGAACCAGCAAGGAATCATGGGAGGCCGAGGACTACAAGGCCGCCCTGAAAAAGATCACTGACATGGAGTTCACCAGCGTGTCGGTCGGGCTCACCCCGTACACTCCCGTGAAGAATGAAGCCCCCACAATAAGTTTTGTTCACAGTCGCTATTTCTGCACCTCAGTTCTCAGTCGCTGCGTTTGGTGTTTACTCGTGGTGGTTCTCAGCTTTTTCAAGTGTTGGAGGGCTGGCTCCCTCCGCTCTATGAAGAGGTTCCCTAGGAACTCGAGGAAGACTCCGAGGGAGACTCTTCCGACAACGACGGGGAGGAGGAGGAGGTTCCTCCCCCAGCACCTATGGCTTGCAAGACCCGTATGCAGAAACAGCGTGAGTTCGATGCGAGCCGCAGCCTAGACGAACACGACGGAGGCGACGAGGTCGTGCAGGAGCACACGTCCCGGTGTACTGCTACGCCGTCAAAGCCCGCAAGCAAGCCCAAGTCACCAGCGAAGAAGCCAATGTCACCGTCCAAATCGGTGGTGGTGTTCGAGTCAGATGACGACTCCGATGATGAAGATTCCCCCGAAGTCTCATGCAAAGCCCCAAAGGATGTGATCTCGACGAAGGGGTTCCCCTGGCGGTGATTGCGCCAACGGTCTCGGGGGTTCCAAGCCAGGAAGCGGCTGAGGCAGCAACGTCTAAGTCGCTGCAGCCGTCAAGAGCGGCCGCGTCTTCGGAGCCGGAGATTCCGGTGACTGCGGCTTCATTGTCAAGGAATCCCACGGTGTCGTGGGATTCATACGTCTTCGAGAGGGGGCTCACTCGCAAGATGGGTCCAGAATTGGACAAGCCTGCCCTCATCAGCACTGGGCTTCGCGTCCTCCCGATCGCTAAGTGAGTATTGGTTCTTCATCCTGATTCGCCTCGCTCTTTTTGTATTGTCGTTATATTGACTGTGGGAATTCGAGCAGGTCTTGGGCCAAGAAGATTGGCCATCCTTCGGTGGCTAAAATTCCACCGGCCGCCCCCACGGGAGAGGGTGACCTCCCCAAGAAGAGAAAGGTCGCCGCAGATGTGGCGACCGAGGAAGGCGCGAAGAAGCAGAAGGGGGTGCCGACGACGCCACAGCCAAGGGCGGCGCCGCGGAGCCTGATGTTGCAGCAATCACCGAAGAAGTGGTGGTGGCGCGCTCGGAACCAGCCTTGGCTGCGTCCGTGCCGGGAGCGCCGGCCTCGACAACCAGTGCCCCCGCCAGAGCGTCGGCGACGTTCCCGCGCTTCATGGCTAGGGGGTTTCCAGGCGTGGCGGACACCCACTCTCCGTAGAGTCCGGAGATCATGGATGCGGACATTGGGTCCCGTCATGGGCGCACTTCCTTCACGATCCCGTCGACTAACGCTGGAGAACTTCATAAGATGCTTGGCGCCGCTATTCAGGTATGTCCAGTCCCCGAGTTCTCAGTCGCTGAGTTTCAGCGGTTGGGAACTGAACTTCTTCCTACTCTCCAGTCCCTGAATTCCTGGTCGCTGAATTTCAGCGGCTAGGAATTGAACTTTTTTCCTACTCTCCAGTCCTCGAATTCCTGGTCGCTAAATTTCAGCGGCTAGGAATTGGAAGTTGATTTTGGTAAGTGCTGAGGCGTGTTGTTTGTTTGCAGGGATTGCAAAGGGAATCGACCGATCGGCAGGCCGCAAGGGAGCACTTGGAGCATGATCTGCGCGAAGCGCAGGAGGCGAACCAGCGGCTTCAGGAAACTATTGGTGAGTATCTGTTTTTCTTTCTTTTCCTCTGTCAGGTGTGAACTAGTGGTGTATGGCGCGTTGACGGTCTCTCTTTCAGATGGTTTCCCGGCTGCGATTTCCAAAGCCCGCGAAGGGTATGTTCTAGTGGCCGAGCTGGACGCGGCGAATGGACGAATTGCCTCCCTGATCCAGGACTTGGAGGAGGCGAGAGCGGCCTCAGTCTCTTCGGAGGACCGAGCGAAGGCTATTGTTGCTGCGGCTGAGAAGGAACGCAAAGCCACGGATTCCACCATTTTGGGGCTGCACAACAAGCAAGCCGCCTTGGAGAAGCATGTCGCAGAGAGCTGCCGCAAACTCCTTGGTGAGTCTCCGTCTTTGCCTGACTTGTTCGGCGAGTCCCTGATTGGGGAGGTCCGTAGTTTCACTTACGTCTAATTTGCAGCTGTGATAGGCCAAAGCGACCCGGTGGTTTAGACCTTCAACGCTTCGCAGTGCGTTACTGCCGTGGTGAACAGAGCCACGGCTTTGGTGTTGTGCGTCCAAGCGGTTCTTCAAGGCATGTCCCCCACCGACGTTATTCCTGGGGGGCTTACGGAGGTGTGGCGCTATCTGGAGGAAGTTCCTGTCGTTGTGGAGTGGATGGCGCGCTCGGCGTACAGGCGCGGGGCCACCACGGCGTTGAGCTTGGGTCTCGCCCACTTCCCCGACGACTTCGACCTTGACGACGTGACGAGTGGCTACCCATCAGTGACTGGCACGGTGGAGATGTCCGAGGTACTGAAGCTGACTGCGAAGGTCGCCCCTTACGCTGATCGGGTCCTGGCTATGGGGGATTTGCTGCCATACCAGGTGACGGTGTTGTCACCTGGCGACCCCGAGCCGGAGCATCATGATATGAAGTCGGAGCAGCCCTTCTGGTCGGCGTTGTCGAAGTCACTGACGACGTACCCGACGAACCCGTGGCAGCCTTTTGTTCGTGTTAAGGGGGGTGGCGCTGCTTCTTCATCAGGACCTGTGGAATAAACAATGTAGTTGTGCAGCTTGTGATGTATGCCAAGTGGTGACTGCTGTAATGTATTTTATAACGTATGCCAAGGGGAATCAATTGACTCGTATTGCGACCAGGATTGTGTGCCGTGTTTGTTTTTGGTTGAGCGAGTCCCCGAGCGTGTTCGCCCTTTAATGGGGTATAACTCGATTGTATACTTTTGTGTATTGTTTTGGTTGTGCACTATTTTATCTCTCGCGTCTTCTGAGTGGCGAGTCCCCGAGCGCGAGTAGGACTGATTTGTAGGCGAGTTCCCAAGCATGGTGCTCGACCATATTGGTCATGTTCCTGTTGTAGGTTGTGAATGCGTTGTTTGTAACACGTCTCCTCCCCTGGCCTGGAGAGCCAGTCGCTTGGCGAGTCCACGGCAACTCTCTTACTTGGTGTGTTCCCGAGCCACGTGGGGGTTCCTGTTTCGCGGAGTCCCTGTGCGTGGTACTTAATCGTTCGAGTCGCTTTGTGCGAGGATGGGAGGGACAGGTCACTGTGAGAAGCGTATACCGGTTGTCTTGGCCCGGTGGGCCAGTCGGCTGGGCGACTCCAATGGCAGCTCCGGGTTGGCGTTTTCATGGACGACCCAAGGCCCGAGTATTTCTGGTGCCCTTGTGCCGCACTACTTATCCGCGCCAGTCGCTCGACCAGAAGTTGACTTCCGTGAGTAGCGTATTGCTAATATGTACGAGTGGGAATGGCACAAGAATATGGCGAGTAGAAACAATTTGTGCGATCCGAATGAATTTCATTATATATGCCAGCGGAGTACAATGTGAGGTTCTAAATATAGAACTTTCTGAGGAGGTTTACATTCCATGGCCTCCTGACCTCGAGCTGGCCGTCACCCCGTATGTCGATGAGATAGTAGGCGTCATTGCCAAGGACTCGGCCTATGGCGAATGGCCCCTCCCATGGGGGGAGAGTTTGTGCATGCATTTCTTGTCTTGGGCCAGTCGTAGGACCAGGTCGCCTTCCTGGAAGGTGCGAGTTTGCACTTGGCGGCTGTGGTAGCGCCGGTGTCATTGCTGGTATATGGTGGTGCGGGAGCGAGCCAGGTCGCGCGCCTCGTCGAGTTGATCGATGCTGTCTTGGTTGGCGACCTCGTTGGTCGCCTCGACGTAGTTGGCGACTCGAGGTGATTCGTGCTCTAGATCAGTTGGCATTATGGCCTCAGCGCCGTACACAATGAAGAAGGGTGTGAACCCGGTGGAGCGATTGACGAAAGTGCGGATCCCCCATATCACAGAGGGGAGCTCGCCGACCCAGCATCCTGGGGTGCACTCGAGGGGCACCTGGAGTCGCGGCTTGAGCCCGTGGAGGACGCTCTGGTTGGCGCATTCTTCTTGGCCATTCGACTCCGGGTGGGCGACTGAAGCGAGGTCGAGTCGTATGCCATGTTCTTCACAAAATTCCGCCATGGCCCCCTTGGCGAAGTTGGTGCCATTGTCTGTTATGATGTTGTGCGGGTAGCCGTACCGGTAGATGAGCTCGCGTAAGAACTTGGTGGCCGTCTTGCCGTCGCACTTCTTTATTGGCTTGGCCTCGACCCATTTGGTGAACTTATCGACAGCGACCAGGAGGTGGGTGAAGCCAGATGGGGCCTTCTTGAACGGGCCTACCATGTCCATGCCCCATATGGCGAATGGCCATGTGATGGGGATGGTCTTGAGTGCCGAACCAGGAAGGTGCGTCTGGTGGGCGTACTTTTGGCACCCGACGCATCGCTGGACGATGTTGGTGGCGTCAGCGTGTGCGGTGAGCCAGTAGAACCCGTGCCGCATGGCCTTGGCAACTAGCGACTTGGCGCCGGCGTGATGGCCGCAGTCGCCGGCATGAATGTCCTGCAGGATCTTGCGGCCTTCTTCTGGCTGTACGCAGCGCTGGAACACACCAATCACGCTACGTCTGTGGAGCTCGTCGTTGATGATGACGAAGGATTTGCAGCGGCGCGCGATCATTCGCACCTCCGTCTCGTTACTTGGTAGGATTTTGTGCTCCAAGAAGGCGACGTATGGTGTTGTCCAGTCGCTAGGCTCCACAACCATGGTGACTAAGGCCGGTTCTGGTTGAAGTGGTATCTCGACGTCGATCTCTTTTGGTGGGCTGACCGACGGTTTATGGATGATGTCGAGGAAGACACCTGTTGGTGGCGCTTGTCGGGTCGATCCGATGCGGGAAAGGGCGCCTGCCTCCTCGTTTTTGCGCCTGTCGATCCACTCGACGGAGTAGCCGTCAAAGTGTCCTCCCAACTGGTCTACCGCTTGGCGGTACGCGATCATTGTCGGGGAGACGGCGTCGCACGTCCCGGCGACTTGGCCGGCGACTAGGTCGGAGTCGCCATAGCATCGTAAGAGGTTGATGTTCATCTCCTTAGCGTCCCTCATGCCGTGAAGGAGGGCCTCGTACTCTGCCATGTTGTTGGTGCAGGGCTTGAAGTTGAGGTGGAGCACGTAGCGGAGCTTGTCTCCTTTGGGAGAGGTCAGTATGACCCCAGCCCCTGCGTCGTCGGTGTTCTTGGAGCCGTCGAAATGGAGCGACCAGTAGTGGAGGTACGGGAGCTTCTCTGGCTGCTGTGCTTCTTCCCAATCCGCGAGGAAATCAGCCAGGGCTTGTGACTTGATCGCTTTGCGGGGCTCGTATTTGATGTTGTGGACGCCGATTTCGATGGCCCACTTGGCAAATCACCCGGTCACCTCGCGATTGCGTATGATGTCTTGTAGGGGTGCGGAGGAGACCACCGTGATCGGGTGCTCCTGGAAGTAGTGTGGGAGTCGCCGCTGAGCTCGGAATACCGCGTACACCAGTTTTTGGTACTGCGGGTAGCGCTGTCGTGAATCTGTCACGACTTCGCTGATGTAGTAGACAGGGCGCTGTATGAGGCGCTCCTTGCCCTCCTCCGGTCGTTTAACGACCATCGCGGCGCTGACGACTTGAGTGGAGGCCGCGACGTAGACGAGCATTGGCTCTTTGTCGAGTGGAGCGGCGAGGAGTGGGGTCACGAGTAGAACTTATTTGAGCGCTTTGAGTGCATCGTCGGCCTCCGCGTCCCATTGGAAGGTGGGGTTCTTGCGCATCAAGCGGTAGAGGGGCATTGCCTTCTCGCCTAGTCGGGGGATGAAGTGACCGAGGGCTGTGACTCGCCCTACCAACTTCTGGACGTCGCGCAGGCACTCGGGTTTCCCGAGTCGCGCGATGGTGTCGATCTTAGTGGGGTTGGCTTTGATGCCTCACTTGGAGACTACATATCCTAGGAGCTGTCCGGTGGGGACATTGAAGGTGCATTTTCCTGGGTTCAGCTTGATCTTGTACCTCCACAGGTTTCGAAGGTTTCGGCTAGGTCGGCGAGCAGGTCGTCCTGGCGGGTGGATTTTACCACCACGTCGTCGATGTAGACGTGAATGGTTCGGCCAATTCGGCTTGCTAGGCACTCCTGCATACATCTATCGTATGTGGCGCCGGTGTTCTTGAGGTCGAACGTCATGGCCATGTAGCAGAAGGCGCCGAATGGCATGATGAACGTCATCTTCTCCTTGTCCGCGACCACCATCTTGATCTGGTTATAGCCAGAGTAAGCGTCAAGGAAGCACAGTGACTCCGATCCCGCGGTCGAGTCGATGATCTGATCGATGTGCGGTAGGACGAGCTCATCCTTCGGGCAGGCACTGTTGAGGTTGGTGTAGTCGATACACATTCTCCATGTGTTGTTCTTTTTTAGAACCAGGACTGGGTTTACCAGCCACTTGGAGTATTTGATTGGCCGGATGAAGGCTGCGGCTAGCGGGCGCTGTACTTCTTCGGCGATTGCTCGATGGTGCTCTTCATTGAAGGGCTGTAGCGACTGCTTTACTAGTTGCACTTTAGGGTCGGCGTTCAGTTTGTGCTCAGCGAGTTCCCTTGGGACACCTGGCATGTCAGATGGCTTCCATACGAAGATGTCGCGGTTCTCACGGACAAACCCGATGAGCGCGCTTTCCTATGCGGGGCTCATGTGCGCCCCGATGGTGACCGTATGGCTGGAGTCGCCTGGGACGAGCTCGACAGTGCGGGTGTGCGTTGTCGCCTCGAACGTGGAGTTCGCGACGGTTGGTTTCTTCTGGATGGTGGGGTCATCCTTGTTGATGTTGCCCGTGTATTTCGCGAGCTCCTCCGCGTGGTCGGTATCCGTAGCGATGACGGCGTCGCCGAGCTCAGCGCCTTTGTCCTCGCATTCCAAGGCCATGTCGGGGTCGCCGTGGATGGTGATGATGCCGCTTGGCCCGGGGAGCTTCATCATGTTGTAGGCGTAGTGTGGGGTCGCCATGAACTTTGCGAGTGCCTGGCGACCCAGGATGAAGTGGTAGGGGCTGCGGAAGTTCACCAGCTCAAATACGATCCTCTCCGTGTGGTAGTTTGCCGGAGTGCCGAAGGTGACTGGCAGCATCACTTTTCCGATCGGGTAAGCCTTCCGACCGGGGACGATATCGTGGAAGGTCGTCAGGGTTGGCTCAATGGCTTCTTCTGGGAGCTGGACCCTCTTGAACGTGTCCAGGTACATGATGTTGATGGAGCTCCCATCATCCATTAGTGTCTTGGGCAGCCAGTAGTCGGCCACCTTGGGCCTGACTACCAGGACGACTCGCCCTGGGTATTCGATTCTTGGCACGTGGTCCTGGTGACTCCAGGTGATGCTCTGCTCGGACCAGTTGAGGAAGCGAGGGATGTCGACTTGTGTCACCTCGTTGACGGCGACCGCGCGGGCGAGTACCTTCTTCTCGCGTTTGGTGCCAAGTCCGGTTAAGGTGTGTAGCGAGCCGACGGCGGTGCCGAAGCCGCCGCCGTTCCCGTTGTCCCGAGGTGAATTGTTATTGGGGTCCTCCCTTGCTCGCCTCGCCTTGTCGATCTCTTTGAGAGAGTGGCAATCAGTGGTGGTGTGGGTGGCGGGTTTTCCCTCCTACTATGGTAGATGCAGGGCTGATTGAGCAAGGCAGCGGGGTCGAATTTCGGCCTCGCTGTGTTGTTGGAGCGGTAGTTACCGATGTTGCGGTAGTTTCCTCTATCGCGGCGGTAGTTCTTGGGGTCACGCTGGCCGTAGCTAGCGTTGGCGACAAAGTCGACTCGCCCGTCCGTGTGGCGCTTGCCGGTGATGCGGGTGTTGCTATAGCGCATGTCGCGTAGGCGCCCGCTATCGTGGATGCTAGTTCAGCGTCGTCCTCCTGACTCGTCATCACAGTCTTGGTTGGGATCTTCCTCTGCGTAGCGCTTGGCGATCTCGAGGAGGTCGGGGACGTTTTCGAGCGTCCGGTAGACCCTCTTGATCTTGGCGACCAGGGGTTCGTACCGGCACGTGTTCTTGAAGCAATGTATCGCCGTGTCCGGGTGGATGCCGGAGGCGTTGATCCACAGTTCTTGCCATCTTTGGATCCAATGGCGAGTCGACTCGCGTTGTCCCTGGATGCATCGCTCCAGATCTTCTATGGTGGTGGCGCGGGTGTAGGAGCCCTCGAAGTGCCTGATGAAGGCGTCCCGCATTTCTTCCCAGGAATCGATGTTGTCGGCAGGGAGCGTGTTGATCCATTGCTGGGTCGCACCCTCCATCATTAGGGGGAGGTAGCGAGCGGCGAGCAAGTCAGTGTGGCCTGCGATTCCCATTGCCATGAGGTATGTGTCCAGCCAGACAGCGGGATCATATGTTGGGTCGTACTTTTCGATCTCCTTGGGAGCCTTGAAGTTGGCGGGGTATTTTTGCCCACGGATCATGGGCCCGAAGCATTGCGGCCCGACTCGACTGAGAAAGCCTCTTGGTTCCGGGTCGCCATGGTTGGTGAGGGTGTGCCACAAGTCGTTGGGCTGGCGTGACCGCCACGCCTGCTTGTTAATGATGTTCGTGCGGGCGTAAAGGGGCTGCCCGTTGGCGGCGACCATGTTACTCGCCGGTCGCGGCTTGTTGGTGGACAGCGTGGGGTTGGCGGCCCGTGGTTGATTCGCTAGGGGCTACGGTGGTGGGCAAGTCAATGCGTTGGAGACGGTGGGGTGGCCGCTTGATGCCGGCCTGCTTGCTGAGGAGCGGGAGTACATCCGCCCCCGCGGGTCGACTCCCGCAGTTTGTTGCTCGACGGCCCTGACGAGTAGGGCCTTGGCGTACTGGATCTGTAGCGCGTCGTCGCCTTGGACGTCGAGGTTGGCGATCGCGGCGTCAGTCGCGACGACATTGTCCATCGAGGTGGAGTATAGTGGTAGTCCGTTGGTGTCACGGGCTTGAGGCAAGATGATGATCCACGGTTGGTCCGGCGAGGGCATGCGGCCAATGGGTGGTGGAGGGGCTCCGGTCACCGGTGCGCCGGGTGGTGGTCTCGCAGGGTTGCTTCCTCCTGGCGGCGCGTTCTCGCAGTATTCGCGCTCGGCGGTGCGTGTGGGGTCGCTTTCGTCGTTGAAGTTTATGACACGGCCCTGGACGTTGGAGTTCAGGCGGGTTCTGATGCGGCGCTGGTGATAGAGCGATAGCTCCCGCGCCGTTTCCCGCTCGAGGCGGTATTTCTCGCGCTCGGCGAGTTCATTGCGTTGCGCCTCCATGAGCCGCAGGCAGGCTTCCTCCACCTCTTTGGCCTTCGTAGTCGGCGGGATCGGCGTGGCGAACGAATCTGGCAGGGCGGCCATGCTACCTGCCATGTAGATCGCGTTGAAGCGATTGGATCTGGCTCAGAAGTCTTCGGGCAATTCCGAGCCAGAGTTGGAGTCGAAGATCCCGAGGATGGAGGGGTCCTCGAAATTCTCCGGGTTGGAGACTCGCATGATGGAGTCCTCTCGTGATGCGGCGGTGATAGATCCGTCGACCGAGGCACGGGTCGCGGAGTCGGCGTCGTCGTTTAGGGAGTCGTCGTTGGTGGCGGTGTTGGTCTTGGCCGCGTCGCTGGCAGCCAATTCGTACTCGGTGACGAGGCTCCTGGTGGAGCGGACCTACTCCTCCGAGAGCAGATCACGGTGCGGCGGCGATCCGTCGAAGATCATCGTTGCAGCTGGGTCGTCCGCGCCGGTGAAGCCGACGAAGAGGTTGATGGAGCCGACCGACATCACCGCGCCGTGAGTGACCGGGCGTGACGCCGTGATGTAGCTGCTGGGCAGGATCTGTAATATCCCGCCGATGGCGATCATGCGACCGGTGGCGAGTGGCCGATCGATCGGCGAGTAGGGTCTCACCGCAAAACTCAGGCCAGTCCCGCTATGCCCCACGGTGGGCGTCACTATATTCCAAAGGGGGTATGCCCAGCATGACGTTCCGATTAGGCCAAAGGGCCTGTGAGTGCACCTGAAGGAGAGGCCCGGCGACTGGAGACTGGAGGCCTAGGAGCGTAACAGAAGCCTAGTCGGATTAGGTCAAAACCCCCGAATCCTTATCTTGTTCGGGGATAGCTTGTAAACCCTAGCGAGGTGCCTCATATATAAACCTCCCTAGGGTATCCTGAGGACTTACGTTCCATCATACACCCCCTCAAGCGACTCGCTGCTTAGACGCCGAGCTCGCCACCCCTGTAACTCGCTCTCCAATAATCTAATCTAGCAGGAGTAGGTCTTTACCCTCCCGGGGGGAGAACCTGGATAAACCCATGTGCATCCACCCCCATCTCGCACCGCAGATGGCCGTCAACTCTTCCTCACGATACAATCAATCGCTTCTAGTGACAGCGACTGCCGTGGATATTTCCACGACAATTATTATTTTTCATTGTAGATGTACGCGTGCACATTTTATGTCTATTTTCACCACGATCAGGACAGATGATGGATACAATGGAGACAATTCTTGGAGCAGTTATATTGGGCAGAAAAGGAGTCAAAAACAATGTAAATCGCTTATTTGGGAAATATCAATAACACTGGAAGAAAACCCGAAGCGATCGAGGCTTCCATACGGTTTAACGACCAACTATGCGGTGGGAATAAATTTTTCGGCCGTATAGTTGGCGCCGCCACCGCCTCCTCAAATAGTTTCACCCCGTGCAACTAGATCAGGGAGACGACATACAGAACGACTAGAAATCACTGAAACCTCACCTCTGGAAGGCATCTAGAGGGGGAACTTGTCCACCGGGGATCCATATTCGCCCTGCACAGATCCGGGAGGCTATGGCATCGATATTCATCATCAACGGCTGCATCACCACCATCTCCTTCCATCCCATCTACATCTTGTTTAGATTTTGTTGTAATTTCCGTACTCGTTGTGGATTTATACAAGTACTATTAATCTATGATAGATTCCATTGTTATTTCCATGATGTTGATTGCCTCCATGTCTGAGTAGATCATTAGTTCTTGGGGAGATGGAGAAACCCTAGTATGAGATTGAAATAAGATAAAGTATATTATGATATTCATTGTTGTGACCATGTGTTAGATTGTCTTCATCTTGACGTTGGTAGAAGTCAACCTCTCAATATTTGCCTCTATTGGGGACTTGATGGAGGGAACTACTTGTTGGTAGACGTAGGTGTGTTAGCACTTACAATGACTATAAAGCTGTTGGCACTCCTTACGTATCAACTTGGGAACCGAGGAAACTCACGGGACACTATCCATGCCATGGGATACGTCCTACGGGATTATGTCCCTTAATAGCACAGTAATTCGATTGATGTCGATTATTGTCTGTTGTGGTTATGAGGATGATGTGAGCAGTGGTTGCTACCTATTTGTCTAAATATGGAGTTCCTCCCACACATACATAGTTGAGAATGTTCATGATAATAACCTTTACCTTAGTTCTTTATATGCTAGAGGTGTATCCGCTACTACCTGAGAATGATTTTTCCCTATTGTAGTTCCAGTCTGTCTTACTTACGTGATACTTACTTTATGTGTTTAGTAATTTCACTTTACTTGTTGTTGCTTTTATACCAAAAATCCAAAAACACCTTTTTTACGCAATACTCGCATTTTATCTTGTTACTTAGAACTTTATCTAGTATTTCTATTGTAGTATTTAATTCAAGAGTTATTAGACTTCAAACTCCTGCTCCCTGTGGGTTCAATATATTTATTTCGAAACTAGCTACAAACGATATGTGCACTTGCAGTAATCAGCATCATTGGTTCGGTAAGGACTAATGTTTAAAGAAGCAAGATGCAATTATGCATAATTAATGTAATGCAATTTGATAAATGCAAATCCCCGGAATAATCGTCTATGATCTAGGGTTTGGAAACTAGGGATGCTTTCTTTAGAATGTGTAACATCCCAATTTCAGCAATGCAAAAATCAGGGGGAACAAGTGATGAAATGTTTGCATGCTTGCTTGTTATGCTTATGCATATGAATGTGTAGAAGATGATATACTCCTCACCTAAACCTCATTTGACAAAAGCTACCTTCCCAAAAACTGTCTTGGCTTATTCTACATATTCTCAAATATTCTGGCATTTCTAAAACTTGAGCCAAGATGCCCTAGCAACCTCGATATTTTCTTAGCTTCTATTGACCAAACTATGGAGAGCTATATAACATAATCCCCTTATGTTTTCAAGACAGAAGTTTCAACTACTCTTACCTCTAGGTTTCTCCAAAACCTTTTATAAGCTTTTGATCCCACTCTTGGTAGAAATACCAGGGACTCTTATCTACTTCAAAACCCAACCTTTTCAAAATACCCATCTCTACCTCAAGCTAGGATTGATGGTATCCATAGAAGTATATTGACTTGTTTGGAAGATGAATTTCCTTGATCTGCTGTCTGATGAATTGCCTTGATCTGATGTTTGACTTGTTTGTTAGGAATTAGAATGAGATACCCTAGGGGATCATCCTATAGCATCTAACTAATCCAATCCTATCCATCCTAAGCAAGATAAAAAAAACTGGATCTTATCCCTAGCCACTAGGTGATCATCTAAAACCCTTAACCAGATCTATTCTGAAGTGATTCATTCTAGAAGCTTCCAAGTCAATGAAGACCAATATCAAACATGGATCTATTCTACTCAATTTACACTTTAACATCATCCACTTAATGATGCTTTAGTACCTTGAAACCCTTCAAAAGCATCCCTACTCATATTCTAGTCAAAACCCAAAATTTGCCAAATTTGACCATGTCTGGAAACTGTTTCAACATCCCTTCTTTGAGTGCCTACCAGTCCGAACCCCTATGCATTTTTGGAAATGTACTTGAACCATATTGTAAACTATCCTAAGTACTACCAAGGTACTACCTTCTAACCCACTTGTTCTTGATGGTTTTGTAGGCAAGAAAATAATATTTCCTGCCAATCTTATCAACTAGCCTACTTTGGCAGAAGCTCACATCTCCATACTACCTTCTCTTGACCAACTCTTTGCATGAGTGTGATCTACTGATAAAGTCCTATCAATACCTAGTTCACTTGTTTCAATTGGATCCTTGTGCTTCCAAAACCCACAAGGTTTTGAAGGCCATTTGATAATCTGCTTTGGCAGGCTTATTTTATTCAAAGTTTGGAATCAATCCTTGGAGAGATCAAGCATGATTAAGCTCAAACCTCTATACCATGGTGATCTACATCACTTGGTCTATCCATCCATATATTCCATGACCCAAGGGGAGCTCTAAGTTCCAAGATCCAACAAGGTTTTGAAGGTAATAAAATAACCTTACCCTAGATCCTTAATCCCATGATTCCCACCAAAATCAACTTTGATTCTCAACACCCAAGCTTGAAAATGTTAGATACACCTCGTGTACATAATCTACCTTGATTATTAAGATTTATCAACTATTATCCATAATTATTATGGACCAAAACCTATTTAATCTCTTAAATTGTCAAAAACTCCAAAACCTTATCTATAAAAGAAAGTTTGACTTTCTCCAAAGCACATCCCCATACTGAAGCTCATTTGAAGTCTAATTATCATATCCCATCTTCCAACTTCAAAAATAAATATTTTTGGAAGAACTTTACTATTTCTTTTTGCCCATTTTCACAAATGGCTAAAATGGAATAATAATTGTTTTAAATACCTTTATCTTTCAATAAATCTTGGGAAAATACTCCTAAGTGTGTAATCATATTTAAGACCAGTTCACAGCAAAAACCAACCTTGTACAATACAAAAATATCATATAAGCTTCTAGAAACCATTCCATCCCTTTTTAAATAAATGAAATTAAGAGGACTAATACTCCTTAGAAAATCCCAAATAAATCATAGGGGAGTATCTTAACCATATGCATCTACCAGTACCATATTATCACTTTGCCACTTGTAACTTCTCAAACTTCCTTCATAACTATCTATTTGATCAAATTGGCAAACTAAGCAAAACATGAGCTAAACTAAGCCACAACCCTCACCAACTTGGTCAAGCAAGTTTCAACAGCACCCCTCTCACCCCAGGTCGACACCACTGTAGCAGATGTCCTCCCTTGTCCTTTGCCCTTGGAATGGGAGAGAGAGTGTTTGCCTCTTTTTTAAACACCCCTAGAGAAGAGTAAAAGTAGCAGCAGCCTCCACCACTCCCTTCCTATCTCTTTGCTCAACTCAGAGCCCACCAATCACCTCTCTGTTGGGTCCGCATCATAGAAAACAAAAAAAATCTACGATGAGAACTATACGCCAAGATCTATCTACTAGGTACAAAGCAACGGGTGGACATACATCCAACGAGAACTTACCCTCGAAGACAACGAGTTTTGTTAACGAGTAGGAACTCGTGGTACATGTATTCGTACACTTGCCGATCTCAAGATCGAGTGGAAGTCTGAGCGCCACAACTCAGTAGCGCATCCGTACTCGCACACACGTTCAAGGCACCGGACAACCTCCACCTCCTCGCTCCAGCGATCCAGCGGAAGCAGCAACTTCTTCCAGACGAAATGCCACCAGGAACATGCATCTCGCTAATCCGAGACCATGGGGGAATAATTCTAGAGGGGGAGAGAGTTCCTTCACAAGGAGGTGTGAGGAAGAAGGAGGGAGAGGGTGGCCTTTTATGGCAGGAGGGGGGTGCCCCTCCCCATGGCCGGCGCCTCAAGGGGGTGCCCCTTCACCTCCTCCATTCATGTGGTGGTAACCCCTCCACATTAAAATGCCTCTTCACATTCCCTTTTAAAGTCCCCACTTTAAATGCATTAAAATTCTCTAAGTTTAATGCTCTCTCATTTAATAAAACTCTTTTATTAAATTTATTCAGAATTTTTTTAATTACTTTAATTAACAAACATTCACATATAACCCCTTGCAATATTTCAATATCACATGCAGAACCACTTTCTGCAATTTCACCTGAAACAATTTCCAGTTTCTATCAAAACAATTCCTGCGCTTTGCAATTCTTTCGTCTGATGGTGTCCGACAACTCTTAAGTGTGTCACCCTACCATTCGCGAATAATGCAGACATGATTGAGACTCCTCTCAGATCAATAGTCAGAAGCGGGACCTGGAGATCCGTACTGACTCCTGCATATTCAACGATGACTTCTGTGATCGTGAGAACCTTTAATGTTTGTAATTTAATCCCTTTGTCTCATGATAAAATACATGTCCGAGATTCGATCATCGGTATCCAAATACCTAGTTTGATCTCATTACCGACATGCACTCTTTTCTTGTTCCCGTGATATAACATTCTAGTGATCACATCACTTGCTTGCAAGCTATCCTAATGTGATATCACCGAGAGGGCCCAGAGTATATCTATTTATCATCGGGATTGACAAATTCCACTCTTGATCAATGAGCCTCAACATAACACCTTCGTAGCACTGAACCCATCTTTATAGTCACCCTGTTACGGTGTGACGTTTGATGTTATCAAGATACTCTTCCGGTGTTAGCAATTAACATTATCTCATGGTCTAAGGATAAAGATTACTTCGTATGATGTTATAGCAATATAAACATAATGACTTGATCGTAATGCTATACTTCGGATGAATGCTTATCACATCATTTCACAAATGTTGTGACCTTGTTATTAACAACATCCAATGTCCATGATCAGGAAACCTTGATCATCTTGTTAATCAACAAGCTAGTCTATAAGAGAGGCATAACTAGGAACCCTTTTTGTTTATTAAACACACATGTATTGACGTTTCCGATCAATACAATTATAGCATGCAAAATAAACATTTATCAGAAACATGGAATAAGATAATAACCACTTTATTATTGCCTCTCGGGCATATTCCCTTCAGTCTCCCACTTGCACTAGAGTCAATAATCTAGTTTGAAAAACTTTGCGTATTCAACACCTATGGCTTTCTAGTGTTTCATATACGTGATTGCTAGTGGTTAACATAATCTCTAGATCTGACAGTTTCAGGTCCGTGTGTATTTGCATGTCTTTGCGTCTCTACGCATCACTCATTCTCAAATGAGATGGCATTGTATAAATTTGGCCCTTTGGTGAGACCTTTAGTTCGTTCGGTTTAAAATATGTTGATATTATTGTCACACAATATATCTTTATAGTATTAGCCCACTTTGAACCACACCTAGTTTGATAACAAACTACTTAACACAAATGCCCTCCTTTGCTGCTACTATAGTAGTTATATACTTAGCCTTTTGTTATAGTATCCGTCACAATGTCTTAACTTTGGAACTCATCCAAATCCATCATGAAACATCTATTCTATTAAATTGTGCCACCCATAGTCTAAATTGAGATAAATTTAATTTGTATCTTGTGACAAAAATAGTATCAATGTAACACTACCTTTAACTATTTGTCACTTATACATGATATATTCTTAGTTCTTCCAAAGCTCATAAGAATATCTTTACTATCGTCCAATGATCATCTTATGAATCATTCTGGTATGTTCTCATAACATTTACAGCATAGGACATTTTGGATATATCAATATCATGGTATAATCGATCAAAATCTTAATGTGATTTTACTCACCAAGTGTTGAAACACTTGAATCTTGATACAATTCTTTCCATGCAGCAAGAACCTTTCTTGTTGTTTCCATATTGAACCCTTTCAATATCTCATATATGTATGTCTGGCACAACCATATTAGCGCCTTAATCTATCCATATAGATATTGGTGCCAAATATTCTGGGTTTGCCCAAGTCTTTCATCGAAATCTTATTTTAATGAAATTCTTAACTTGTGTCAATAAAAGATACATCATTTCCAATCAACAATACGTACTCTGCATAATGTATTGGAAGTATGTCTCAGCACTCCCACTTAATTTCTTCCAAATGCAAGATTCCAACTCCGCTATGCCTACTTCAACTATTGAAGTTTGCATGCCCTTTTAGCACCCTTTGAATTAACAAAACCCTTCGGACCGTGTCTTATACACGTCCTAGGTAACCATTCTATTAGAAGAACGTTGTTTTGTTTATTCAACTACCATACATCAAATTATATGTAGTGGTTGCTACATTAATCTGTCAAGACTAAATATCGCTATGAAAGATCAAATCTTGTCATAGTCAACTCCTTGAACATTGTCGTAAACTTCTTTCCGACATGTCGACTATTTCATAGATGTTAAACATCCATGTCTATTTTTTTATAGATCCAAACACGACCGATAGGCTTCACGCCTTTCCGGAGGGTCTTCCAAGTTCAGAAACTTGATTTCTCGTGTATGGATACTATCACAGATTCTATGACTTCTAGTCATTTTATGGAGTCAGGGCCCATCATCGCTTCTTTTCATGTAGTCGGTTCATCATTGTCAAAACAATAACGACTTGCTTATCAAATCACACTCTTTGATTCTTACCGACTCACACGGTTCAATAGGAACTCTAATCTCCGAGATCACACCTTTTGTAATCACGGGAGCCATGAGTATTGTGGCCGCCACCGGGACACTTTCCGGCGCTATGCTACTTAGCACATATAGCTAAGGTTCAACAACCTTATCAAAGTTCTATTTTCCTCCCACTTAACTTTTCACGAAAAAATCCTTCTTAAGAAACTTGACGTTCCAAGTAACAAAATCTTTTGTCCTCGGTGTTATGGAGAAATTCCCAAAAAATTCTTTGGGATAACCTACAAAGACGTGCTTATCCGACTTTGGTTGTAAACATTTTACTTATGCATAGCATACCAAAATTTAAGAAAAGACAATTCGGGTTTTATCCCAAACCATAACTTATATGGTGTCATTTCAACGGATCACGATGGTGCTCTTTTCAGTGTAAAAGCAGTAGTCTCTAAAGCTTCAATCCTTAAAACATAATGGCAGTTTTATAAATGACACCTTTGATCTTACCATGTCAAACATGGTTTGATTTCATCTCTCGAATATGCCATACTCCTATGGTTTATCGGGAAACACAAATCATGGAACAATTCCTCAAATCTTAGGTGTTTTTGCTAAACACGTAACTCAAATATCTTCCTTTATGATCGAATCATAAACTCTTTATTTTCTTGTTACAATGATTTTCCACTTCATCTTGAAAGTCTTTGAACAATTTTCAAATGTTTCATACTTCTTCCTTATTAAGTAAATGTATAGATATATTCACTCAAATTTCTGGAGAAAGCATATGAAGCAAAAAATATCCATCGAACATGGCTACACATAATGGACTATGCACATCAACATGCACAATTTCCAATAAGCTAGTCATCCGTTCCTCTTTGGCCTATGGACAGAGTTTAATTATCTCAAGGAAACTTTCACAAGTGTCAATTGATCAAAATCAAAGACTCCAAAATTCCATCAACATGGACTTTCTTCATGTTTTCTTTCCAATATAATTTAAAACAGCGATGTCACTTCATAAGTGATATTTTAATCATTTGTCTTGTGACATTTTAGCAATAGTGTTTATGGATGTGATTTCTCCCACTAGACTTGTAAAATTTCATCCATCCTTTATGGAATACGGTAATTATTTGAACAACCATTGTTCTCGTAATACCGGAACAAAATAACAATTATTAAAACAAATCTTGAAGGCTAGGTTTGACAACAACGAAAAACACAATAATACTTTATTTATTTTCGATGAACATCATCACATATTCTTTTGCTAGTTACTTTGGCTATTGCAGTTCATGAATTGTGTTGTTCTGCATGACACTTCACACCAACCAATTCGGTATCCAATACCTAAGAACCACATTGTTTAACAAGCAAAGAATACTGCCATAACATGTATATCTTCTATATAGCTAGGTTGGACATCTCCAACCTTTTCTTTTCTGCCAAATATTTTATAGATTCTCTTTCAGTAATTCCTTTTCTTTTAAAAGAATCTATCAACATCAATAGTGGTGTCATCCACATGACACATAGTACAAAGCGTATATATTCAAACACTAATACCTTTGCACTTGCACTTTGAAGTGGATCACCATCATCAAATGTTTGGCATTCTTTCAAAAATCCATTCTTTAGTAATCTTTTAGTGTAGTAAACATTTTACTTACATATTCTATTCATCCTTATCATGAAAAATTTCATGATCAAGCTACTATAGCCTATAAGGAAGAATCGCGAGTATAACATCAGTTCCCAAAACCTTTTTGGTAGATTAGGACGCCTAGCGTCTCCAACCATCACAAATTCTCATACAATATGAGAACGTGTATTTTGTTAAATTATACTCTATCATATTGCAACCATAAACATTGTTTCAGATATCACAATATCTTCCACACATGATGGTTTCTGAAACAAATATTTCAGCTCCTAGATAACCTCGATATTAAAACAACTTTTGAATATCAAGAATCATGGAGGCAAACATGATACTTTAGATACTAACATTGGAATTCTTACTCTTGATTTAATACTAATTATTAACCTTCATGGAGTAAATAGAGTTTGCTGAAAGTTTGCAATAGGACTTATAAATTTTAAATTGACATTCAAAACAATACGATACCAGTTCATAAAGTAAATATCCAGAATTCTATAGTTCTATTATCTCAATTAAAACTAAGCATAAGGTAGTGAACAGACGCCAATGACTACAACAAATTATTCAAATTCACTTCGATTTAGTTTATGACAAATTGAGTTCGACTAATCCAAATTACTAATGAACTCCCACTCAAAAACGACATCCCTCGTGTCCTTTTGGTGATTACATGAACCAAATCCACTACACCAAGTCTGATCATCACGTGAGTTGATGTAGCTTCAAAGGCGGGCATCTATATGGGCATCATATCAACTATATGACTCATGCTTAACCTTTCGGTCCGTGTTCCGAGGCCATGTCTATACATGCTAGGCTCGCCAAGTAAGAACCTTAGTATTCGCGTGTGTAAAACTATCTTACACCCGTTCCTATGAAAGCGTAGATTCGAGTACACCTGATCATCACGTGTCTCAAAACACGATCCACAAAAAGGTGCATACTTAAGGAAGAACACATTTTTATCTTGATATCTAAGTGAGGGATCATCTTACAATGCTACCAAAAGCGCCAAACTAGCAGTATAAGATGCTAACATCTAATGTGTAAAGTGAGATGGTATGGTCCATGCATTTGATCTCTATCATTTGCATCGTGGTATGATCTCTATCATTCCTTTGTGTGTAAGGCCAAGGTCTATGGAACTTACACGTTGAGTGTGTTGTAAGAGTATCTATCATACATCTACTTACAACAATACCATATCAAGACACTAGCCCAGCAACGATCTAAACTAGACGCCTCTAATTTATCAATTGCAAGTTTTACGTGGCTTAGGGCTTTCGGAGATAGAACCGTTCTTACCTACGAACATGAAACACAACGAGGATAACCAAGTTATTAGCAACTACTTGTAAATCAGATATTGATTATAGTAGGAGAGACAGACACCCGCCAGCCACTTATGCAAAACAAGTTGCATGTCAGTCGTGGAACCGGTCTCATGTACAATGACATGTAAGGTTGGTCTGGGCCGCTTCATCCCACTATGCCACCAATATCCAAAATACATAGAAGATGCAATAACATGATCATCATCGCCCACATATAAACATATGTGTACTACCCGTGCAAAGCACCTACGCATAGATCTGGCTCTGATACCACTGTTGGGTCCGCAGCATAGAAAACAAAAAATTTCCTACGATGAGAACTATACGCCAAGATCTATCTACTAGGTACAAAGCAACGGGTGGACATACATCCAACGAGAACTTACCCTCGAAGACAACGAGTTTTGTTAACGAGTAGGAACTCATGGTTGATGTAGTCGTACACTTGCCGATCTCAAGATCGAGTGGAAGTCCGAGCGCCGCAACTCAGCAACGCATCCGTACTCCCACACACGTACAAGCCACCGGACAACCTCCACCTCCTCTCTCCAGCAATCCAGCGGAAGCAACAACTCCTTCCAGATGAAATGCCACCGGGAACATGTATCTCGCTAATCCGAGACCGTGGGGGAATAATTCTAGAGGGGGAGAGAGTTCCTTCACAAGGAGGTGTGAGGAAGGAGGGAGAGGCTGGCCTTTTATAGGAGGAGGGGGGTGCCCCTCCCCATGGCCGGTGCCTCAAGGGGGTGCCCCTTCACCTCCTCCATTCATGTGGTGGTAACCCCTTCACATTAAAATGCCTCTTCACATTCCCTTTTAAAGTCCCCACTTTAAATGCATTAAAATTCTCTAAGTTTAATGCTCTCTCATTTAATAACACTCTTTTATTAAATTTATTCAGAATTTTGTTAATTACTTTAATTAACAAACATTCACATATAACCCCTTGCAATATTTCAATATCACATGCAGAACCACATTCTGCAATTTCACCCGAAACAATTTCCGGTTTCTATCGAAACAATTCCTACGCTTTGCAATTCTTTCGTCTGATGGTGTTCGGCAACTCTTAAGTGTGTCACCCTACAGTTCGCGAATAATGCAGACATGATTGAGACTCCTCTCAGATCAATAATAAGAAGCGGGACCTGGAGATCCATACTGACTCCTGCATATTCAACGATGAATTCTGTGATCATGAGAACCTTTAACATTTGTATTTTAATCCCTTTGTCTCATGATATAATACATGTCCGAGATTCGATCATCGGTATCCAAATACCTATTTTGATCTCGTTACCGACATGCACTCTTTTCTAGTTCCCGTGATATAACATTCTAGTGATCACATCACTTGCTTGCAAGATATCCTAATGTGATATCACCGAGAGGGCCCAGAGTATATCTATTTATCATCGGGATTGACAAATTCCACTCTTGATCAATGAGCCTCAACATAACACCTTCGTAGCACTGAACCCATCTTTATAGTCACCCTGTTACGGTGTGACGTTTGATGTTATCAAGATACTCTTCCGGTGTTAGCAATTAACATGATCTCATGGTCTAAGGATAAAGATTAGTTTGTATGATGTTATAGCAATATAAACATAATGACTTGATCGTAATGATATACTTCGGATGAATGCTCATCACATCATTTCACAAATGTTGTGACCTTGTTATTAACAACATCTAATGTCCATGATCAGGAAACCTTGATCATCTTGTTAATCAACAAGCTAGTCTATAAGAGAGGCATAACTAGGAACCTTTTTTGTTTATTAAACACACATGTATTGACGTTTCCGGTCAATACAATTATAGCATGCAAAATAAACATTTATCATAAACATGGAATAAGATAATAACCACTTTATTATTGCCTCTCGGGCATATCCCCTTCACTCTCCACTGCCCCTCACTCTCTCTCTCTCTCTTGCTCCCATGGACTTTGTCCACCATACACCCTCCTCCTGGTTTATTAGGTCAGAGACTCTTGCAGCTCATCTCTATGCCTCATTCACTCCTTGGACACCACCACACCAGGCCACGAGCTCACCTAACCTCCTCTACCCTCCCTCCACCATGAAAACAAAGGAGGCTCTCCTCTCGGTTATGCTCAAAGGAGGCAAGCCTGCTCTCAACCTTGACTGCTCCTCCTCCTTCTAGTGAACTTAGCATACTTTAGTTGCTCTAACCCATCTTCCCTTGCCTCCCTCTTGATGCAGGGACGTTGGAGAAGCCAACCATACGCTGTAAACCCAAGCGCAGCCCCTACGACCAGTGTGCCCTCCACGAGCACCCACCACCGCATCTAGGGCACTATGAATGGCATCAGATCCCCCTGGTCCCATCTGCAGCCTCATCGTTGACATGCAGGCACCCTAGGGCATTCCCTGGTGAGCACCCGAGCAGGATCCTTGATACGTTGCAAACGTATCTATAATTTTTGATGTTCCATGCTTGGTTTTTATCTACTTTCTTATGTTTTGCCCACACTTTGGAGTATTTTTATACACTTTCTGGAAAAAACCTATTGACAAGATGCCACAATGTCAGTTGCCTGTTTTCTGCTGTTTTTGGTTTCAGAAAAGCTAAAAAATGAATATTCTCGGAATTGGACGGGACAAAAGCCAATATGCCTATTTTTCTTGGAGCAACACACAAACACGAAGCAGAGAAGGAGTAGGGCACCAGGGTGGGCACACCCTATGGTGGCGCGGGCTAGCCCTGGTGGCGCCACCAGGTGGTGTGGGCCCCCTGGCTGCCTCCTCACCTCGCCTCTTCGCCTATAAGAAGCCTCCCGATGAGAAAACCCTAAATAATCTAGCCTCCAGCCACGAAAAGTTCCATAGCACCACCACCACCGAATGGGAGATTCAGGGGATAGTAAGTCTCCGTTCTGGCACCCTGTCAGGATGGGGAAGTGCCCCAGAGCCATCTCCATCGATCTCCACCACCATCTCCATCACCACTGACTCCCATGATGAGGAGGGAGTAGTTCTCTCTCGAGGCTAAGGGTTCTACCGGTAGCTATGTGTTCATCTCTCTCTATGCATGATCATATTGTGATCATGAGCTTTGTAATCAAGTAGATCTACCTTGCTACTCAAGTGCTTTAATAGATCTCTGCTCTCCCCAAGTGTGTGAAAGTGACAGTGTGCACCCATGGTGTCACTTATGCTAGAGATTACAAATACTTGTTATGAGTTATATTTGGAGTTGGATGTCTCTATGAATTTGTGGTGTTTATTGGAACCATCTAAAGCTCAAGGTGACAGTGCGGGGTTATATAGATGGGGAAAGCGGACTTTGAGGTATGATTTTATTGCCCTACCATGGATTAGATTGTCCAACAGGAGAGTAGTTAAGAGTAGTATCATAAAGAGAAGATATTTATATGAGAGTGTTCACTAGTGAAAGTATGATCCCTAGGCCTTATTTCTAAGCATTGAAACACCGTTTGTAATTAGATCTGTTACATGTTTGCTTGTTGCCATCATTATTTCAGTTTGCCTTTAGTCTCTTCGACGCCATCAAGCTATTTTCTGGCACCGTTACCACTTATAATTATCCA
The DNA here is from genome assembly GCA_910589775.1 of Avena eriantha. Lineage (NCBI taxonomy): Eukaryota > Viridiplantae > Streptophyta > Magnoliopsida > Poales > Poaceae > Avena > Avena eriantha. The sequence continues at coordinate 47,780,235 of OU342743.1, forward strand.
TACCACTTATATTTCACTATCTCTTCGCCGAACTAGTGCACCTATGCACCTGACAAATGTATTGGGTGTGTTGGGGACACAAGAAACTTCTTGTATCTTGATTGCAGGGTTGCTTGAGAGGGATACCTTTGACCTCTTCCTCCCTGAGTTCGATAAACCTTGGGTAATCCACTTAAGGGAAAACTTGCTACTATTCTACAAACCTTTGCACTTGGAGGCCCAACAACTGTCTACAAGAATAGAAGTACGTAGACATCAAGCTATATTCTGGCGTCGTTGCTTGGGAGGTAAGGTAAAACGTACTCACATCCTTTGGCTACTAAGCTATCTTCTAGTACTGTTGCTGGCGTGTGAGTGCTCGAAGTTATTTCCTTTAGATTCTGCAATTATATCTTTTTGTTTCCTGTTTTTATTTTCCTAGTCAGGCTTAATGGAAAGCAACAACAAAAATTAGAGAGATTTTTAGTATTTTTCCTAAGTTAGAACATGAATGGTCTGAAAAGAAAATTAAAAAAAACCCTTGGAACTTTCTTTGCATGCTAATAGCAATGTTATTAGTATGAATATTTTGAACACCTTTGTTAATAATGCTATGGAAACGTCAAAGCTTGGGGAAGTTAGTTTTTATGAAAATGATCTTCTTAGTTCCCCAGCTATAAAGAACAAAATTTGCTCTGATGATACTTTATCTCCCATATGTGGTAATTCTAATGATACTTGTGATATTTTAAATCCACATACTAAAAGCATCCCTTTTAAAATACCTATAAAAATTGTTGAACGTGTTATGAATAACTGTTATTTTGGAGATGGAACTGTTCATCCTAGTGATCATTTACTCTTTATACACAGATTATGCGAGTTGTTCAAGTGTGCAGGTATTTCAATGAACCAAGTTAAGAGGAAGCTATTCCCTTTTTCACTTAAGGGCAAAGCAAGGGAGTGGTATTAGCTACTAGATGATCCTCATCATTTGGAGTGGAAGGAACTCGAATCTCTCTTTTACTCTACATTTTATCCTCCTCATGAAATTCATAAAGATAGGAATTACATTTATAATTTTCATCCACATGATGGAGAAAGTATTGCCCAAGCATGGGGGAGATTGAAGTCACTAATGCTCAAATGTCCCATTCATGAGCTCCCTAGTAATATTGTTATTAATAATTTTTATGCAAGGCTTTCAGGACATTACAAGGACTATCTAGATACCTGTTTAGAGGGATCCTTGACAAGTAAGGAGGTCAAAGCTAAGTGGGATCTTCTTGAAACAATCCAAAGAAATACCGAAGATTGGCATAACGAAAAAGGTAAAGAACCAGGTATAAACTATGAGTATGATTGCATTAAGTCTTTCGCTGAAATGGCTGATTTTCAAGAGCTTAGTGCTAAATATGGTCTTGATACTCAAATTCTTGTTGATTGTTGTAGAGCCTTTGCTTCTCATATTAATGCTCCTAAAGAAAAATGGGACATGTATCATGATCCTTTTAAAGACACTTGCATGGAAAATGAAATTGTTATTAATGATAGTAATAAACATGCTCAAACCTCTAAAAGTACTATTTATTATAAGCATGTTAATTTTTGTGGAATACATAGACCTTGTGATAATAATCAAATTGAAGAAAAATATTGTATCACCCACAGGAATGAAAAAACTAGAACGTGGTTTAGGGCTCTAAATGATCTTGGTAAAAAAGTTTGTGCCCTCTATCCTTTTATTTGTGAACTTTGCTTTGAAGTGGGTCATTTCAATTTTCAATGCTCAGGCCATAATAATAGCCCATCTAATCCAATGAGTACTGCAAGTTTGTATTGTGATGACATGATCACTCATAATCAGCATGATGAACTTACATTATTTTTGGGGTGTGAAGAGTTATCAAGAAAAACCTCTTTGGTAGATATGAGTGCTTTTGATATGAATAGTGTCCTGCATGGTTGTCATCTTTATTGTGTTGATAATTGCCACACAAATACTTACATACAAAATATTATAAAAGGTGAGATTTTACCAAAATATGATAGGACTAATATGTGTTTTGATCTTATTAATAAAAGAAGGAATCCTCCAATGTTTCTTCTATTGTCTCTAACAATAAACCAGGGTATATGGAGAAGCTTCCTTTCAAGCCTCTCCCTCCTAAAGAGAAGAAGAAAAGGAAGAAAAGGAGGAGTAAAAGGAGAGAGGAAACGGTATTTTCCTCTAAGCATGTTGCTCCTATTATAGTTTTTGATGAGTCTGAACTCGATGATGTTCCTAGGCCAATTACCTATAGTAGTGATCATGATTGGGAAAATCACACTACTTTTGATATTGAAAATCTCTTTAGTAGCAATTCTGAAAATGATGATGTTAATAATTGCTGCACTATTAGTAATATCCATGTACCTTCCAATGATGATATGTTTACAAATGAACACACTTTGGAAGATAACTATTCTATTGCTTATGATGATACTATACCTCCAATATATGATGATTACAATAATGAATATGATATTTTCAGTCCACCTACTATTGAGGAGAAAATTAATTATGATTTCGATATGCCTCCTATATTTGATGATTATGGTAATGAGAATAATAATGATAGCTATTTTATTGAATTTGCTCCAACTACAATTAATAAGAATGACTATGTATATGTGGGGAGTATTAATTCTTTTAGGCATGTGGCTCATGATAAGTATGTTTCATGTGATAGTTATATTGTTAATTTTATTCATGATGCTACTGAAATTTATTATGAGAGAGGAAAACATGGTTTTATGTGTCTCAACAATATTAAGTTTCCCCTCTTTATGTTGAAAATTTTGAAGTTGCACTTGTTTTGCTTTACTATGCTTTTTGCTTTGTGCTATCATGACTTGTTTATTTACAAGATTCCTATGCATAGGAAGTGGATTAGACTTAAATGTGCTTTGAATTTGCTTCTTGATGCTCTCTTTTACTTCAATTCATATTTCTTATGTGAGCATCTTCTCAAACTATCATGCCTAACTTAAAGGCGTTAAAGAAAAGTACTTATTGGGAGATAACCCAAAAGTTTTAGATGAGTCTTGGAAATTATTGCTTCAGTAATAACCTCTCCTTATCCTTTTTATTTGCTTTTTGTGCCAAGAGTAACCTCTAATGAGAGAGAAGTAATGCTTGGGAAAGTTGTTGTCCCGAAACAGATTTTTGTGCTTCGCTGTAAGAATTCGTGTAAAAATTGTGTACGTCGGTTTGAGCTGTGATTGTTTGTGCTTCTACCCCAGGTTGTTATCCAACTTTTTTTGGTTCAACACTTTTCGATTTGAGCAAAATAAGGTCTTCGAAAAAATTTGTTTTTCCCTACTGGTCTGTTTTGACAGATTTCTGCCATTATTTGCATTTGCCTCTTAATCTCTTTCTCTTTGAGTTCTGTTTGATCATTTGAGCTTTTTAAAGGAAGTGCTATAGTAGCTTGTGTTTTAATGGAAGTTTTAATTGTGTTGAAACTTAACCGAAAGACTTATTATCTTGAGTACACTAATGTTGCTAATGAAGATTGTGTGAAGTTTCGTATGAAGGAAAAAATTTAGGTGTAAGGGAACAGTAATGGAATGAGATGAAGAATGTACAAAAGCTCAAGCTTGGGGATGCCACCCGTGTCACCCCAAGAAATATCCAAGAAGTACAAGCGTTAAAGCTTGGGGATGCCTAAGGCATCCCCTTCTTCATCAATAAAAATCTCAGGTTTCTTCCAAACACTTCATTTTTATTGTTTCATGCATAGTTGTGTTTTTCTTGGAGCGTCTTCTTTTTGTTTTTAGTTTTAATTTCCTTAGTTTGCTTGAATAAATTGGTTGGACCCCCTTATTCATGCATTAGTTTTCAAATAAGATGGTTTGGATTGGAAAACAGTAGGAAAAGTTCATGCTTAAGTGGTAAGAGGAGCTTGTTTTTGACTGTGACCTATGCTTTGTCATGTCATGCTTGGTATTGTTTTGGCTTTATGCTTAGTGATTTTTGCTGTAGCATGACATGTTATAAACAATTGGGATTGCTTAATGTGCCTTGAAAGAATCATGTGTTGTTTTAGCATATTAAAGCATAGTATTGTGGTATTCTCCTTTAAATGCTTTATTTGGGTTGACTTGGCGCATGCTCACACCATGTTAAGACTATCCCAAGTCACAATAGCCTCTATGATCCTTTAGTTTTCAACTTGTAATATCACTTTATGCTTTAATTAATGATGTTTTGTCGCTTTGCATGATTATGGCCATTATTGCTCTCTTAGTTGGTCGCTCCTAGTCTTTTGCTAGCCTCCATAACCAAGTATGAGTTCCACTCATGCATCCAACTCCAAATAAAACCAAGTTATCCCAAAGAGTCCACCATACCTACCTATTAGCATTTGCTATTCCAAGTATATTCATGTTTTTATCTATCTTCTGAATTAAACTTGTTATGAGAAAACTAGTGATTAAAGCTCTAACGAACTTGATGGCACACTTTACTTTTCTTGCCCCTAATAAACTTGAACCATTGTGTCATATATTTTGTATATGATTGCACTTATATGTTGGGGATTAGTAGAACCATGTTGTCATGGGGAACGCTTTCAACATTGCACTTGTACATTCTACCTAGTTGATATCATGCTCTTTTGTCTATGGATGTCATCGGTGTGAAATGAAAGGGGAGCTTGTAAGTCCATGGAGTTATGTATGTGTGTTAGAGAAACGCCTGGACCACTGGTCTAATCCATGCCTAATCATGGTGGAAACCTGTAGCATAATCATAATGAGCAATCTATGAAGCATTTTTCTTATAAAAAAGAGATTGAGATTGAGAAAAACAGAAAAAACAGGAAAAAAAAGATAAGAAAAGAGGAAAAAGAGAAAAAAGCACCATTTTCCCATGGTAAATAAGAAGATTGTTGAGATGCTCGTTGTCTGCTTGCCTTGTCATTTTGATATGGGGATTCTTCCGTATCATCGGGCAAGGGGTACCCCGTTGGCGGTTCTCTATGATACACATGTACTTACTATGACAAGAACTTACTGGTAACTAAAGTTGAGTAGCATGAGGAGCGGCCCTCGTATTCAAGGGACATGATATTTCCAACTTATACTTTGTCAACCATATACTCCATAGTTTGTTCACTTTAACCTTAATCATGTCAAGATGCTTATGATAGGGGCAATGAGAGCTGAAAGCTAATAAGTACCATAATTTTTGGAAGCTCTTTATGACACTTGAATCCTTGCTTCCTTCTATGAAGGCCTTTCTTTTAATTTTATGTTGAGTCTCCATCTTCTATGTTTATGAACCTATTAAGAGAGCATAGTGGCCATTCTTAGTTTAATGTGCATTGTCCCAAGACTTGTTGATTGATGCATCACTTTGATATTGCTTGTTCCTAAACTATTTGTATCTAGTCACCCTTATGAACTTTGAAGGTGTCATATGCATTTATGTTTTGCTACACCATGAGGGACAAGCTGAATACCATTCTCATTATGTTTTCTTTATGTGAAACAAACAAACATCTTTCAAAGCATTGTTATTCATGAATCTTTTGTTTGTACCTTTTCATGTTATGACATAGTTTCTATGTCTTATTGTTAGAACTATATCTTTAATGCTATGTTAAAGTACTATGATCCCAGCTATCAATGTTTTATAAATGCCTTGATCAAGATTGTGATGGTGCATGTCACCTCAAAAATTATTCTTTTATTTTTATCACTTACCTACTCGAGGACGAGCAGGAGTTAAGCTTGGGGATGTTGATACGTTGCAAACGTATCTATAATTTTTGATGTTGCATGCTTGTTTAGTATCTACTTTGCTTTGTTTTCTCCACACTTTGAGGTATTTTTATACAGTTTCTAGAACTAATCTATGGACAAGATGCCATAGTGCCAGTTGCCTGTTTTCTACTGTTTTTGGTTTCAGAAAATTTAAAAAATGAATATTCCTGGAATTGGACGGGACAAAAGCTAATATGCCTATTTTTCCGGAGAAACACGGAAACACGAAGCAGAGACGGAGTAGGGCACCAGGGTGGGCACACCCTATGGTGGCGCGGGCTAGCCATGGTGGTGCCACCAGGTGGTGTGGGCCCCCTGGCTTCCTCCTCGCCTCGCCTCTTCGCCTATAAGAAGCCTCCCGATGAGAAAACCCTAAATAATCCGGCCTCCAGCCACGAAAAGTTCCACAGCGCCACCGCCATCGAAGGGGATATCTGGGGAAAAAAAGTCTATGTTCCGGCACCCTGTCAGGACGAGGAAGTGCCCCCGGATCCATCTCCATCGATCTCCACCACCATATCCATCACCATTGTTGATTCCCATGATGAGGAGGGAGTAGTTCTCTCTCGAGGCTAAGGGTTCTACCGGTAGCTATGTTTTCATCTCTCTCTCTATGCATGATCATATTGTGATCATGAGCTTTGTAATCAAGTATATCTACCTTGCTACTCAAGTGCTTTAATAGATCTCTGCTCTCCCCATGTGTGTGAAAGTGACAACATGCACACCATTGTGGCACTTAGGCTAGAGATTACAAATACTTGTTATGAGTTATATTTGGAGTTGGATGTCTCTATGAAATTGTGGTGTTTGTTGGAACCATCTAGAGCTCAAGGTGACAGTGTGGGGTTATATAGATGGAGAAAGCAGACTTTGAGGTGTGCTGTTATAGCCCTATCATGGATTAGAGTGTCCAACCGGAGAGTAGTTAAGAGTAGTATCATAAAGAGAAGATATTTATATGAGAGTGTTCACTAGTGAAAGTATGATCCCTATGCCTTGTTTCTAAGCATTGAAACATCGTTTGCAATTAGATATGTTACATGTTTGCTTGCTGCCTTCTTTATTTTAGTTTGCCTTTAGTCTCTTCCACGCCATCAAGCTATTTTCTGGCACCGTTACCACTTATAATTATCCATACCCCACTTGTATTTCACTATCTCTTCTCCAAACTAGTGCACATATACACCTAACAAATGTATTAGGTGTGTTGGGGACACAAGAGACTTTTGGTATCTTGATTGCAGGGTTGCTTGAGAGGGATACCTTTGACCACTTCCTCCCTGAGTTCGATAAACCTTGGGTAATCCACTTAAGGGAAAACTTGTTGTTGTTCTACAAACCTCTGCACTTGGAGGCCCAAAAACTGTCTACAAGAATAGAAGTGTGTAGACATCAATCCTCCGGGGTAATGGGGTCAACATGGATCTGTAGAAAAACTGTGGTTCCCTCCAATCACCAGACTCGTCGTGGAATCCAGCATCACCTCCACCATTCACCGGCCACCGTCAAGCCCTGTGAGCCTCCCCATGCCTCCCCTTCCACGCATAGGGCTTCCCCTCCTATCCCTCGGTTAGAGGAGGACGACAAACTAGCATCGTTGGATCCCACTTACCTGAGCGGCCCAGATCCATTTCTACCACTTCGGCCCTCTTCCCTCACTGACCAGCGAGCCCTGTGCTCGCTTTCAAACTCCCGTGCCTCCCGCGCACCATGGAGGGCGGTTGGCTATCGCTCGGCCCATCGGGGCGCAGGTCCCAGCCCGCGAACTCCTGGCTTTTAATCTTTTCCCAGATCCAGAATATTGGCCTTTGGTTTAAATCTTTTTTAAAATGAAAACCATCACCAAATGCCTAGATCTAAATTTTCCTAGGCTCATATATGTTTTACTTAACATGAAACATCTTTGTTTGACCTAAATAATGTCATGATTAATATTAATAAATCTTTCACCTAAATGTATCCTTTTTTACTAAGAATTTCTTTTAGAGAGTTATAGAACTCCTTTTGGATTAAAACCTTGTGGTACTGAAAGGTATCTCTTAGACCCTCCATGTCACCCTGACCCCATGTCAACACCCGGATTTTTAATCCCAGATGACTGTTATGCCATACATCGCAATCCCATGATTACCATTTTTGCGAGACATAACAGATTGGATATCACAGTACATCATCCATTTCAAACCATAATAAGGTCTTACACAAATAAAGGATCTCATCATCCAGTATTAATACAAACAAGCAGCGGAATAATAAAGCGTAGCAATGGGCTCCATCTTCAGTGTCACATGCAATGCTGACGATGGGAGATGATCCTAATTGTCGTAGACATCCTGCTGTCCATCCTCCTGGTAGTCCTCCTCATAGTCTGACCACAGGAATAGCCAGGGACAAAGCCATGAGTACTCTTTAAGTACTCGCAAACTATCACTAATAAGTGAAGTAGTTCTAGTAGGAATCTTAAGCTCTAGGTTTATTTGCGAAAAGCCATATTTATCTAAACTGAGTTTAGAAGTAAAGAAAGCTAAGTAAAAGTTTTAAAAGTCACTTGAGTGGGGAACCTAGTTTTCATATTCACAACCCTGTTGTGGTCAAGTCAAAATCATAGTTCATTTCACAAGTCATTTTGAAAACATCTGACGACGGAATAGTATGGCCACTCCAACTAACCATGACCGCGGACGCGGCTATTCGAATAGTTTGACACTCTGCAGAGGTTATACACTTTCACCACAAAATTCGATACATCCGTCAGGGATAACCCTGAATCAATCATACTTAGTATGCGGATAATCAATCATAACCTTTCAATTACACACACTAGTATAGGCACCTCCCCTCTGAGCTTGGCCTCCCAGCAATGCCCATCTGCCATCCTGGGCACTGCATAGGTGGACATCACTAAGAGGTAGCGTCAGCTCAAACCTCTTCCACGAGGGAACCCATACTAAGGCATATAAGCTTCCGGCTAAGCCCTACCCAATTCAGGTATTGTGGTTGTACGGTAAAATTGGAATGGTATCGCATCCGAACCTAACCACCCGTTTTTGGTAAAATGGCTAAGGCTCATGCCTCAACATTTTCATCATCAAATCACTTTGTGTCCATAACACATGTCAAAACATTTCGATAGAATGAAGCATCATTCCAAGGTTTTCATAATCATTTTCACCAAGTATTCCCATCTAAAGTGATCACGTTTTGTGCTTAGCACTAGCCACTAAGTTAAGAGTGTTCACTAATGAGGGATGCTAATCTTCAATCTCATGCCATAGAATGACATCTAAGTATAGTCCTAGCTTTATACTCTTTATGCTATCTATACTACTTTCCAAAATGTCACAAAGCATTACTAAAAGTAAAGAAACTTTGGTAGAGTAAAAATTAAAGCTTGCAAGTAAAACTTGGGATGGGTATAAATCAAAAGGTATAACCAAAGCATGCCTAATGCATCTTGCCTAGGTTAACTTGCATCTAGTGATGGCTTGCTAGTTAAGAACTTGCAAGTGTTATCTTGCAAACAATAACTTGCATAGATCTAGCTTGCAAGTGGTAGCTTGCCTTGATTGGTGAAGTGATTGAAGTTTTCTTCATCTTCTTCGGGGTAGAACTCCTCCTCGTAGACTTGGTCGGTACTATCGTCTATAAATAAATAGGGGATACACAATCAACAAACAATACTTAACTAAGGCTAATTAGCACACTGAGGCACATACTTGATGATCTAGCATCATCACAAACATCACATGAAATAAAGAACTAGTTTTACTCATTTTATTTAAGAAAAGTAATTTCTATGCATTGAAATTAATTAAGATTTAATATTCTCCAATTAAAATATGGGATCGTGTGGACACATGTCATCACCACATATTCTCATACATGGGACTTTGATTTAAAGGGTTGATCACATTTTATAAAGTTTAAGATTATAATTTAAATGATTCAAAGTGACTAGAAATGCCTATATAGCATTATTTTGGTACTAGTCCAAAGTCGCTGCATGCAAACCTAAATATTTTTACATATTCAGATAGATATTATCAAATGTGATTTTTGAGAGTTGGAATCAACTCAAAAGCTATCATGGTTGATTTTTCAAAAATGTTTGAATGTAGACAAGTCTCTGTCTTGTTATTTTTTCTATAGATTGTCTCTAACTCCAAATGATTTAAATCCAACGGTCTTGGATAGATAATTTAATTATATTTCTAACAAAATTTGAATCATGCCATTTGGTTAGGTGAAACTCTCCTAATTGATTTTGAATCTACGTACAGAATATGATTTCAATTTAAAAGGAAAAATACTAATTTGAAACGGTGGGCTAGCGCGGGAAAAGAAATGGGCCGGCCCAGTGGCGCTCTATGGCACAGCGGGCTGCTGATAGCATGGACCCACTAGCCAGTGCAACTCCTTCTCTAAAGCGAAGCGGTACGTTTCAATCTCAGCCGCGCGATTAGAAGTGAGATCTACGGCTGAGGTTCGTCGTCTCTGGCGAATAGCTCCGGCGAGAACTTAACCCTAAAATGGCAGTGGGGGTCGTGTGAGGCTCACCTAGGCTCCAGCAAGGGTCGGCGATGAGGGCGAATGGGGTTGTCGAGGACGGCAAGTCGAATGGTGGTCGTGGCGGCTCCTGGGGTGGTCAAAATCAACGGTGCCTCTTCTCCTCTGCAGCGGTGAAATCCGGTGAAATTCCAGCGAACAGGTTCTCGCCTTGCTCCGAGGATGGTGTGGGAGGATTGGAGGCGGAGAAGGCCTCCTTTTATAGCTCGATGAAGGGACCGAGTAGCGTGGGCGCAGATCGTTGGTGGCGACACTACAGGCAGCTAGCAGCGTGGCTGGAGGTAGGGGACGGTGCGCGGTCTCCTGGTAGTCCTCTATGGCTTAAAGGCGAGGCAAGGCGCGGTCACGTTTGGTCGGGGACGGCTGGTGCTCTGCACGGCAGAAGCGGTGTTCGATGCAGCGCACGGTGGCTACTGGTCGCGCGGCGCCGAACGAGGATGTCTGGGTGGCTGCTGGGGTCCAGCGAAGCAGTGCACGCGGGGTGAGGTCGAGGCGCGGCGTGTGCATGCTGGTTGGGCGCGGCGCTCTGGCGCGTGCTCGGCATGGCGCAGATGCTCTGGGCGCGGCTTTGCTGCGGTGGTCCACGACGTGGCTCTGCTCGGGGACGGGACAGAGAGCGGCGGTGCGGTCTCGCCTACCTCATAGGCATGGTGGGAGAGAGCGGGGCGGTCCGGGGTGAGCGACTCATGGTCGACCGGCATGGGGGTGCTCGGGGTGGCTCGGCACTAGCGCAAACAGTAAGGGGGAGTGGTGCTCTGGTGCTGGTTTGGACTGGGGAGATAAAGGAGTGAAGAGGGGACAAGGGGGAGTGAGATTACTGTGCAAATAGTGAGGCTAGGCTTAGAGCTTAATTAGTGCAGACATGGTGTTTGTGTTAATGGCTGCATGAATTTTAAATTTGAATTTTTGATTCAAACTTTTTGGGTGATCTTGTATTAAGCTTGAGAGACTAGGTTTGCTTGGGATTGCCAAGGTGAACTCATTTGATGTGTTTTTGAAAAAGTGTGATCTTAACACCTACACTTGATTCAATTTTCAAATGTCCATTAAATAGATTTGAAATATGTTTTTGTAAGTTTCTAAAGTGGGCCTTGGTACATCTTTACTTGGTCTAGCAAGGGGTGAAAATATCTAGAAGTGTTTTTGTTAGAAATCTTCTTCTAGGAACACCTAAAGTAGTTTAGTGGTTAAAAATGGTCAAAGTGACCATTTGCTTTATTTAATCTTATTTGATTTCTTTTTTGGAGTTTGTTTGTAAATGATCTAAATGATGTGGCATTAACCTTTAAACCCTTTCACAACATTTTAAACAATCAAGCATGGCATTTTCAAACAATTCTATATTAATGCATCACACACATGCATTCATATCCATTTTAATAATAAAAGTTTTTGTTAACCCTAATCTTGGGTGATTTGGATCTTGATAACCTTGATTAAAGTTTTGGGATGTTACAAACCTTCCCTCCTTAAACAAAATCTCGTCCCAAGATTTAAGAAAAACTAGGAACGAAAGAGATCTGGGAACTTCGTCCTAATGTAATCTTCTCGCTCCTAGGTAGCTTCTTCTTCGGTATGATTTCGCCATTGTATCTTGAGAAAATTGATACTCCGGGTTCTGGTGGTTCTGAAGGCTTCTTCCAAAATATGAATGGGCACTTCACGATACGTCAGATCCTTGTTGATATCAATGGCTCGGTGATCGATGTTCTTGAAAACTTCGGTCTTCTCTGGCACTTCTAGGCATTTGCAAAGTAACGAGAGATGGAACACATTATGGATGGCTGACATCTCCTCTGGCAGTTCCAGTTGATATGATACTTCTCCTCGATGATTTAGAATCTTGAAGGGTCCAATATATCTGGGGGCTAACTTTCCTTTCAGTTGAAAATGTTGCATTCCTTTCAAAGGCGACACTTTGAGATACACAAAATCTCCGACATTGAAGGTCAGGTCTCTACGTCTCTTGTCAGCATAACTCTTCTGTCTAGATTGGGCGGTTTTGAGGTGCTCACGGACTTTGTGAACCTTCTCTTTGGCTTCTCGTAGAATATCAGGTCCGAAAATCTGACTCTCTCCTCCTTGCGACCAATTCAAGGGGGTACGACACTTCCTTCCATATAAGAACTCAAATGGGGCTGTTGTTGTATGAGAATTCTGCGAAAGGTAGACAATCTTCCCATTTTGATCCATACTCCAACACACAAGCTCTCACCATATCTTCTAAGATCTGGTTGACTCTTTCAGTCTGTCCATCGGTCTGCGGGTGATACGCTGTGCTGAAATTCAACTTGGTTCCTAATCCTTCTTGGACTTTCTACCAAAATCTTGAGGTAAATTGGGTTCCTCGATCCGATACTATGGTCTTGGGGGTTCCATGCAAACTGACAATTCTAGCAATGTACAACTCTGTTAACTTAGAACTCTGGTAGGTTGTCTTGACAGGTATAAAATGGGCTACCTTGGACAGTCTATCAACTATGACCCAAATAGAGTCATTTCCCGTACTAGAAGTAGGCAAACCGGTGATAAAGTCCATTCCAATAGAATCCCATTTGCATTCTAGAATATGCAATGGTTGCAACAGTCTTGCGGGTCTCTGATGTTCCTCTTTGACTCTCTGACAGATATCACACTTAGCTATGTAGCTTCCGATTTCTCTCTTCATCTTGTGCCACCAAAATTGCTCCTTCAAATCCTGATACATATTTGTTCCTCTAGGCTGGATAGAATAAAGAGTATCATGAGCTTCCTGCATGATAACTTGCTTCAGCTCCGAATCTGATGGCACACAGATACGTCCTTTGTACCGCAAAACTCCTTCTTCATCTTCGGTGAATCCGGGTACCTTTCCTATACTGATACGACGCTTGATTCCGTCAATACTTGCATTTCCTTTTTGTGCCTCCTTGATCTGACTAATCAAAGTGGTTTGAAGTTCAATACTAGCTAAAAATCCATTGCTAACTAGCTCCGTTCTAAACTTCTCCAAATCTTCATGCAAACTTGGCTGGGCTTCTTTAATCATGGTGTTTAATCTACACGGCAATCTGCTAAGAGCATTCGCTACCACATTGGCTTTGCTGGGGTGATAGTGAATGTCAAGGTCATAATCCTTGATTAACTCTATCCATCTCCTTTGCCGCATATTCAGCTCCTTCTGAGTGAAAATATACTTCAGGCTCTTGTGATCCGAATAAATCTCACAGCGATTACCCATAAGGTAATGACGGCATGTCTTCAAAGCTAAAACTATAACTGCTAGTTCAAGATCATGGGTAGGATAGTTTTGCTCATGCTGCTTCAGTTGTCTGGACAAATACACTATGACTTTGCCTTCTTGCATCAATACACATCCGAGACCAATCTTGGATGCATCACAATACACATCAAAAGGCTTCTTGATATCTGGCATAATCAAGATTGGGGTTGAAATCAATCTCTTCTTGAGCTCTTGAAAACTTGCTTCACATTTTTCGGTCCATTCAAACTTCTTATCTTTCTTCAACAATTGGTTCATTGGTCTGGCGATGCTCGAAAATCCTTCAATGAACTTGCGGTAATATCCCGCTAATCTGAGAAATGAACGGGCTTGGGTTTGAGTGGTTGGGGCTTTCCATTCTTCAACATCTTTGATCTTGGCGGGATCAACAGCGACTCCTCATGCCGACACAATATGTCCGAGGAATCCTACCTCCTTCAGCCAAAACTCACATTTGCTAAACTTGGCATACAACTGATGCTCTCTCAAGGTTTCAAGGATGGTTCTCAGGTGTTGCTCATGCTCTTCTTCTAACTTGGAATAGATAAGAATATTGTCGATAAAAACAACGACAAACTTATCCAGAAAATTCATGAAAATCTTATTCATGAGGTTCATGAAATAAGAGGGGCATTGGTTAATCCAAAAGACATGACTGTATACTCATATAACCCATATCTGGTGGTGAAACCAATCTTTGGAATATCCGTTGCACGAATCTTGAGTTCATGATAACCAGTCCTAAGATCAATCTTAGAGAACACTCTAGCACCAGTCAACTAATCAAACAAATCCTCTATCTTGGGCAGCGGGTACTTGTTCTTGATGGTGACATCATTCAGCTTCCTGTAATCCGTACACAAACGGACACCTCCATCTTTCTTGTCCACAAACAAAACAGGTGATCTCCATGGCAATGCGCTTGGTTGAATCAAGCCTTTTGCCAACATGGCATCAAGTTGCTTCTTCAGCTCCACTAGCTCTGATGGGTTCATACTATAAGGTCTCTGGGCTATGGGTCCAGTTCCAAGAATCAGTTCAATAATGAACTCGATATCCTGATCTGGGGGCATACCGGGCAATTCATCTGGCAATACGTCGGGGTATTCATAGACTACTCTGACTTGGTCAAGGGTTGGTAGGGCTAAACTCTTCTTGCATTTGAACTGGCGGGGTAAGGTCTCAGATACATGCTCTACTTATACTCCAGAGCTACTGGTCATGGTTATGGCTTTCTTGGCACAGTCGATCCATCCTTTATGTTTTGACATCCAATCCATTCCTAGTACTACTTCCAAACCTTTGGTTCCAAGTACTATTAGATTAGCATAGAAATCTATTCCATGGATTCTGATAGGTACAGCCTTGCAAATTTTTCTAGCTTTGGTGGTTGAACCGGGTATTTGAACTATCATAACATACTTCAGTTTTGTTGGTTGAATCTTACTAGTGCATGCAAATTCTTCTATAACAAACGAATGTGATGCTACAGAATCAAACAATACACTTGCTAATACTGAGTTAACAGAAAACATACCCAGCACGACATCTGGCGCTTCCTGGGCTTCTTCAGCATTCATGTGGAACAGACGGCCGTTGCGGTTGAGCGAATTCCCTGGGGCAAATCTCCTTACAGGCTGAGCACGGCGTTGCTGCTGAGCTGGGGCATTCACATTGGTAATGGCTGCAATCTTCTTGGGACACTCGTTGGAGTAGTGACCCTTGACTCCACATTCAAAACAAGTAATTTGGGACTTGTCTTTGGCTGCAACAGGTACAGCATTGCTTCCAGTCCTTGGGGCAATATTATTGTTGTTGTTGTTGGACTTGGTCGGTGCATGGTTGAAATTGTTGGAGTTGCTGAGGTTGTTGTTGTGGTTTCCTCCAGACTTCAAGTTCCCTCTGCTACGATTGGGGTAGCTTGGACGAGACATTGGGGGTCTATTGTTCCTTGGGGCATATCCTGCTGACGGGTTGGGACGATAATTCTGGGTATGGTGGGATCCAGTCTAGTTCATCATTCTACTCTTGCGGTTGTCATTAGCTTGGTTGATCTTCCCTTCCATCTGAATGGCAGAGTTGGTGAGCTCTTCTAGGTCTCCAAAACGGATGTTGACTAAAGCAGTCTGCATCTCATCATGCAATCCGTTCAGGAATCTCTCCTTCTTCTTGGCTTCAGTGTTGATCTCATCAGGTGCATATCTTGCTAGCGACAAGAATTTGTCACGGTACTCAACTACTATCATCCTGCCTTGCATTAGTTCTCTGAACTCATCTCTCATCCTGGTGACTAAACCTTGGGGCACATGGGTGCGACTGAACTTGATCTTGAATGCTTCCCACATCATCATCTGATTGTGGTTCATAGTACGGATGCTATTCCACCAGGCTCTTGCATCTCCTGCCAAATAATGGGTGGCAAACAGTACTTTCTCGTTGGCATCAACTCCCGCAACTTCCAGGTTATTCTCCATGGTTTGGAGCCAGTCATCCGCATCTAAGGGATCCTCAAACTTGTTAAAGATTGGGGGATTGGTATTCTGAAAGTTCTTAAGTTTGGATCCATGGTTGTCTTGGTTTCCGTGGCCTTGATTATTGTGGGCCATCTGAGCTATCTATTGCAGGGTGGCTAGGTTGGCTTGGCGTTCGGCTCTACTAGCTTCATGGTCTAAAACTAGCATTTGCAGAATCTGCAACATTGGGTCCTGCGATGAGCTGCTTCCTCCTTGGTTTCCACGAGGCATCTGAAGATCGAGATAGATAATTAGATAAGAGGGAAATTCTAAGGTTCATGGTTTTGGTTCAAAAAGCTTTTTAAACTTTGAGTTTGACTCAGGTTTGGCAAACTAACAACTTATTCTCATTCATTCAATCAAAGCACACAATACAAACTCACACCACAACACAACATAAAATAGATGGTTTTAAGAACCATTCTGTGAAACTAAGATACAGTGGGACCAATACAACTCATTCCTATGGTAGTGCTCAGGTGCATCTACTCATCATCAATGAAGTCAGAGTCATCATCATCAGTGTAGAAATCCATGGCATCATCCTCCAGGTAATCATCATCATCACTGAGGTAAGAGTGAAGATCTCCATAGATATCTTCACCTTCCTCCTCTTCCTTTGCTTCAAGCTGGACTTCCTGTTCACGGATGGTCTTCTCGAGATCTGCCACTTTCTTGTGAAGACGCTTGATGGTGTTATCCTTCTTGTTGCGCTGACGACGAAGTAATTGGCGCTCCCTGACGAGAATGGCAAGGGTCTGGTCCTTCTTGACGGCAATGGCAAGGTTGTGCTTGGCGTAGTCTCAGGCGTTGTCTAACTCCTTCTGCCTATCATACAGCATGAAGTCAAGATTGTCCACCTAGTGCTTCAACTCTGGGTGTCCTGGCATCTCCAATGGCATTCCCATAGAATCACGCCTTGCAAAGTGAGCAATGCGAGTTCCCTGGATCAAGTTGATGTTTTACCCACACAGACGGGGACGAGCTTCATGCATGCCCCTGGCTAATCCATCTAGCCAGTTGTTCTCTCGCACGCTGAATTGAATCTTCTCAGAAAGGGGTGCTTCCATTTTGCCTCTGAGATCTGCAACTATCAGCCATTGTAGGTCTCCTCATGGGTGATCGTTGAGTTGGGCTCCAAAGAATTCCAGATGTGGGCGCTCAGGGTGCTCTAATAGTGCTTCTAAATCCCTCTGAAATATCAAGTGACCTCCGTTTCCCAACTGGTAGAACTTGCAATACTGGATCTCCATCTACAAGAATTTAGGATGAGTAAGTTAGTGAGGTGATCAAGTGTGTCAAATTTTAGATTGGATTGTAAGAGCTTTTGAGGAACATGATTTTTTGAAAGAATCTCAAGGATAAGAAGGAAAATATGTTTTCATAATACTCACTTTGTTTTGAAACAAATTTTATTGGTCGGACATCCATTCTAACTAGGGTCTCATATGGTCAGGATGGCTCTGATACCAACTTGTCAACACCCAGATTTTTCATCCTAGATGCTTGTTATGCCATACATCGCAATCCCAGGATTACCATTTTTGCGAGACATAACAGATTGCATATCACAGTACATCATCCATTACAAACCATAATAAGGTCTTACACAAATAAAGGATCTCATGATCCAGTCTTAATACAAACAAGCAGTGGAATAATAAAGCGTAGCAGTGGGCTCCATCTTTAGTGTCACAGGCAATGCTGACGATGGGAGATGATCCTAATTGTCGTAGATGTCCTGATGTCCATCCTCCGAGTAGTCCTCCTCATAGTCTGGCCACGGGAATAGCCACAGACAAAGCCATGAGTACTCTTTAAGTACTCGCAAACTATGACTAACAAGTAGTTCTAGTAGGAATCTTAAGCTCTAGGTTTATTTGCGAAAAGCCATATTTATCTAAACTGAGTTTAGAAGTAAAGAAAGCTAAGTAAAAGTTTTAAAAGTCACTTGAGTGGGGAACCTAGTTTTCATATTCACAACCCTGTTGTGGTCAAGTCAAAATCATAGTTCACTTCACAAGTCATTTTGAAAACATATGACGACGGAAGTATGGCCACTCCAACTGTCCATGACCGTGGACGTGGCTATTCGAATAGTTTGACACTATGCAAAGGTGGTACAGTTTCACCACAAAATTCGATACATCCGTCAGGGATAACCCTAAATCAATCATACTTAGTATGCGGATAATCAATCATAACCTTTCAATTACACACACTAGTAAAGGCACCTCCCCTATGAGCTTGGCCTCCCAGCCATGGCCATCTGCCATCCTGGGCACTACATAGGTGGACATCACTAAGAGGTAGCCTCAGCTCAAACCTCTTCCGCGAGGGAACCCATACTAAGGCATATAAGCTTCCGGCTAAGCCCTACCCAATTCAGGTATTGTGGTTGTACGGTAAAATTGGAATGGTATCGCATCCGAACCCAACCATCAGTTTTTGGTAAAAAGACTAAGGCTCATGCCTCAATATTTTTAAATCACTTTTTGTCCATAACACCTGTCAAAACATTTCAATAGAATGAATCATCATTCCAAGGTTTTCATAATCATTTTCACCAAGTATTCCCATCTAAAGTGATCAAGTTTTATGCTTAGCACTAGCCACTAAGTTAAGAGTGTTCACTAATGAGGGATGCTAATCTTCAATCTCATGCCATAGCATCTAAGTATAGGCCTAGCTTTATACTCTTTATGCTATCTATACTACTTTCTAAAATCTCACAAAGCATTACTAAAAGTAAAGAAACTTTGGTAAAGTAAAAAGTAAAGCTTGCAAGTAAAACTTGGGATGGGTATAAATCAAAAGGTATAACCAAAGCATGCCTAATGCATCTTGCTTAGGTTAACTTGCATCTAGTGATGGCTTGCTAGTTAAGAACTTGCAAGTGTTAGCTTGCAAATGATAGCTTGCATAGATCTAGCTTGCAAGTGGTAGCTTGCCTTGATTGGTGCAGTGATTGAAGTTTTCTTCGTCTTCTTCGGGGTAGAACTCCTCCTCCTTGTAGCCTTGGTCGGTACTATCGTCTATAAATAAATACGGGATACACAATCACCAAACAATACTTAACTAAGGCTAATTAGCACACTAAGGCACATATTTGATGATCTAGCATCATCACAAACATCACATGAAATAAAGAACTAGTTTTACTCATTTTATTTAAGAAAAGTAATTTCTACTCATTGACATTAATTAAGATTTAATATTCTCTAATTAAAATATGGGATCATGTGGACACATGTCATCACCACATATTCTAATACATGGGAATGTGATTTAAAGGGTTGATCACATTTTATAAAGTTTAAGATTATAATTTAAATGATTTGAAGTGACGAGAAATGTCTATATAGCATTATTTTGGTACTAGTCCAGAGTCACTGCATGCAAACCTACATATTTTTACATATTCATATAGATATTATCAAATGTGATTTTTGAGAGTTGGAGTCAACTCAAAATCTATCATGGTTGATTTTTAAAAAATGTTTGAATGTAGACAAGTCTCTGTCTTGTTATTTTTGCTATAGATTATCTCTAACTCCAAATGCTTTAAATCCAACGGGCTTGGATAGATAATTTAATTATCTTTCTAAAAAAAATTTAATCATGCCATTTGGTTAGGTGAAACTCTCTGAATTGATTTTTGAATCTAGGGATAGAATATGATTTCAATTTAAAAGGAAAAATACTAATTTTAAACGGTGGGCTAGCATAGGAAAAGAAATGGGCTGGCCCAGTGGCGCTCCACGGCGCAGCAGGCTGCTAACAGCGCAGACCCACTGGTCAGCGACACATCTAAAGCGGAGCGGTACGTTTCAATCTCAGCTGCGCGATTAGAAGTGAGATCTACGGCTGAGGTTCGTCATCTCCGGCGAACAGCTTCGGCGAGAAATTAACCGGAAAACAGCGGTGGGGGTCGTGTGAGGCCCACCTAGGCTCCATCTAGGGTCAGCGATGAGGGCGAATTGGGTTGTCGAGGCCGGCGAGTCAAATGGTGGTCGCGGCGGCTCCTGGGGTGGTCGCAATCAACGGTGCGTCTTCTCCTCTGCAGCGGCGAACTCCGGCAAAATTCTGGCGAACGGGTGCTCGCCTTGATCCAGGGATGGTGTGGGAGGATTAGTGGGGAGAGGGGAGTGGAATGGTGTGAGGATTGGAGGCGTAGAAGGCCTCCTTTTATAGCTCGATGAAGGGACCAAGCGGCATGGGCGCGGCTCGTCGGTGGCGACGCTACAGGCAGGTAGCGGCACGGCTGGAGGTAGGGGACGGTGCGCGGTCTCCTGGCGGTCCTCTACGGCTTAAAGGCGAGGCAAGGTTGATACATTGCATATGTATCTATAATTTTTGATGTTCCATGCTTGGTTTTATCTACTTTCTTATGTTTTGTCCACAGTTTGGAGTGCTTTTCATATGATTTCTTGGACTAACCTATTAACAAGATGCCACTATGCCAGTTGCATATTTTCTGCTGTTTTTGGTTCCAGGTAAGTCCGAAAATGAATATTCTCGAAATTGGACGGGACAAAAGCCAAACTTCCTATTTTACCAGAAGACTCACGGAGCCAGAATACGAGACGGAGGAGGGCCAGGGCCTGGCCACCCCCCCCCCTCCCAGGCGCGGGTACCCCCAAGCCACGCCAGGGCATGGTGTGGGCCCCCTGGCTGGCCATCGACTTTGCCTCCTGCGCCTATAAGAGCCCCCCGATACCAAAACCCTAGATCATCAATCAGAAATCCACGAAAAGTTCCGCCGCCACCGAAGGGCAGATACGGGGGACAGAAAGTCTCTGTTCCGACACCCTCCCGAGACGGGGAAGTGCCCCCGGAGCCATCTCCATCGATCTCCACCACCATCTCCATCACCGTTGCTAATTCCCATGATGAGGAGGGAGTAGTTCTCTCTCGAGGCTAAGGGTTCTACCGGTAGCTATGTGTTCATCTCTCTCTCTATGAATGATCATATTGTGATCATGAGCTTTGTAATCAAGTAGATCTACCTTGCTACTCAAGTGCTTTAATAGATCTCTGCTCTCCCCATGTGTGTGAAAGTGACAGCGTGCTCACCATGGTGGCACTTAGGCTAGAGATTACAAATACTTGTTATGACTTATATTTGGAGTTGGATGTCTTTATGAAATTGTGGTGTTTGTTGGAACCATCTAGTACTCAAGGTGACAGTGTGGGGTTATCTAGATGGGAAAGGCTTACTTTGAGGTGTGCTGTTATAGCCCTACCATGGATTAGAGTGTCCAACCGGAGAGTAGTTCAGCGTAGTATCATGAAGATGATATATTTATATGAGAGTGTTCACTAGTGAAAGTATGATCCCTAGGCCTTGTTTCTAAGCATTGAAACACCGTTTGCAATTAGATATGTTACATGTTTGCTTGCTTCCATCTTTATTTCATTTTTACTTTAGTCTTTTCCATGCCATCAAGCTATTTTCTAGCACCATTACCACTTATAATTATCTATACCACTTGTATTTCACTATCTCTTCTCCGAACTAGTGCACATATACACCTGACAAGTGTATTGGGTGTGTTGGGGACACAAGAGACTTCTTGTATCTTGATTGCAAGGTTGCTTGAGAGGGAATACCTTTGACCACTTCGATAAACCTTGGGTGATCCACTTAAGGGAAAACTTGCTGTTGTTCTACAAACCTATGCACTTGGAGGCCCAACAACTGTCTACAAGAATAGAAGTGCGTAGACATCAAAGGTGCGGTCGCGTTTGGTCGGGAACGGTTGGTGCTCTGCGCGGCAGAAGCGGTGTTCGATGCGGCGCATGGTGGCTACTGGTCGAGCGGCAGCGAACGGGGATGTCCGGGTGGTTGCTGGGGTCCGGGCGAAGTAGTGCGCGAGGGGTGAGGTCGATACGCGGCGTGTGAACGCTGGTCGGGCGCGGCGCTCTGGCGCGTGCTCGGCATGGCATAGACGCTCTAGGCGTAGCTTTGCTGTGGTGGTCCACAACGTGGCTCTGCTCGGGGAGGGGACAGAGAGCGACGGTGCGGTCTGATACGTTGCTAACGTATCCATAATTATTGATGTTCCATACTTGGTTTTATCTACTTTCTTATGTTTTGTCCACACTTTGGAGTACTTCCTATACACTTTCTTGGACTAACCTATTAACAAGAGCCACAGTGCCAGCTGCCTATTTTCTGTTGTTTTTGGTTCTAGGAAAGTCAGAAAATGAATATTCTCGGAATTGGACGGGACAAAAGCCAAAGTTAGTTTTTCACCGAGGGACACATGCAGCTAGAATACGAGACAGAGAGGGTCCGGGGGCCGCCACACCACCTGGTCGCGCGACCAAGCCTGGCCCGCGCTAGGGGGTGGTCTGGCCGCCTCAGGCACCCCCTCGGCCTCCCCTTTCGCCTATAAGATGCCTCCGATACAGAAACCATAAGTACCTAATAAAAATTCCATGAAAGAGTCTGTAGCCGCCGTCATCTCCATACCTAGATCGGGAGGGATCTGAAGCTCTTCCCGGCACCCTGTCGGAGAGGAGAATTCACCCTGGAGGCCTTCTTCATCACCATGCAAGCCTCCGGTGTGATGCGTGAGTAGTTCATCCTTGGACTACGGGTCCATGTAGTAGCTAGACGGCTGGTTCTTCTCCTTTGTGCTGTCATGTTTAGATCTTGTGAGCTCTGTTTGTGATCAAGATCATCAATTTGTAATTCCTTTACGTGTTGTGTTTGCGGGGATCCAATGGATATTGAGATGCTATTTCAGATTGATTATTGATTCTATCATGTCTTTGTTATTTGTGATCTTGCATGCTTTCCGTTGTTAGTAGCTATCTTAGCCAAGTATATGCTAGCAACTCCAAGAGTTAGTATTTATGCTTGATAGTGGGTTCATGCCTCTAGTAATCTGGGGAAGTGACAGAAATCTCTAAGGTACTAGATGTGTTGTTGCTACTAGGGAGAAAACAACAATCCTTTGTTCATAGAACAGTCGTATTGTTTACTTTACACACAATGCATAATGCAATTATCTGTTGCTTGCAACTTAATACTAGAGGGGGTTCGGATGACAACCTGAAGGTGGATTATTAGTCATAGATGCAGTTGGATTACGGTCTATGTATAATGTTGTAATGCCCAATCGAATCTCAAAGGAGTCAAGATGAGTAGTATATCATTGTATGCTTTCTCGATGTTTGTCAATTTCCTCGCTGTAATTTGTTCACCCAACATGTCATTTATCTTAAGGAGAACCACCACTAGTGAACTATGGACCCTGGTCCTTTCTCTTATCATCAATCTACAGTTGTTTACTGCTTTCTGTTTACTTTCGGCAAACTATTGCTTTCTTCCATATGATTCGTTTAATCCTTTGTTTTCAGTAACCCGGTGAGATTGACAACCTCACTATAAGTAGGGGGCAAAGTTTTGTGGTTGTGTTGTGCAGGTTTCCACGTTGCTGCTAGCGCCGGTAGTGTGCCCTGCCAAAGTCCACCTAGCAACACCTTTGAGGTGTTTCCTTGCTCCTACTGGATTGATAACCTTGGTTTCATAACTGAGGGAAACTTACTGATGTGCTCATCATACCTTCCTCTTGGGGTTCCCCAACGAGCTCGTTATTACATGAGTCAGGAAGTACTTTTCTAGCGCTGTTGCCGGGGAGGTAAGGTAAAAGGTACTCACATCCTCCAGTGTGAGTGCTCGAAGTTATTTCCTTTAGATTCTGCAATTTTTTCTTTTTGTTTCTTGTTTTTATTTTCACAAGTTAGGCTTAATGGAAAACAACAAAAAATTATAGAGCTTTATAGTATTTATCTTGAGTTAGAACATGAAGTGTTTGAAGAGAAAATTAAAAAGGCTATGGAACTTTATTTGCATTCTAATAGCAATGTTATTAGTATGAATTCTTTGAACACCATTATTGATAATTCTATGGAAAAGTCTAAGCTTGGGGAAGCAACTTTTTATGAAAATGATCTTTTTAGTCCCCCAAGCATGGAGGAGAAAATTTACTTTGATGATACTATGCCTCCAATATATGATGATTACAATGATGAATATGATATTTTCAGTCCACCTACTATTGAGGAGAAAATTAATTATGATTACAATATGCCTCCTATATTTGATGATTATGGTGATGAGAATAATAATGATAGCTATTTTGTTGAATTTGCTCCCACTACAATTAATAAGAATGACTATGCTTATGTGGAGAGTATTAATTCTTTTATGCATGTGGCTCATGATAAGAATGTTTTATGTGATAGTTATATTGTTAATTTTATTCATGATGCTACTAAAAGTTATTATGAGAGAGGGAAACATGGTTTTATGCATCTTAATAATATTAAGTTTCCTCTCTTTATGTTGAAAGTCTTGAAATGCACTTGTTTTGCTTTACTATCCTTGTTGGTTTGTGCTTTCATGACTTGTTTCTTTACAAGATTCCTATGCATAGGAAGTGGTTTAGACTTAAATGTGCTTTGAATTTGCTTCTTGATGCTCTCTTTTACTTCAATTCATATTTCTTATGTGAGCATCTTCTCAAACTATCATGCCTAACTTAAAGGCATTAAAGAAAAGTACTTATTGGGAGATAACCCAAAAGTTTTATATGAGTCTTGGAAGTTATTACCTCTGTAATAACCTCTCCATATCTTTTTTTATTTGCTTTTTGTGCCAAGAGTAACCTCTAATAAGAGAGAAGTAATGCTTGGGAAAGTTGCTGTCCTGAAAAAGATTTCTGTGCTTCACCATAAAAATTCGTGTAAAATCTCTGTACGTCATTTTGAGGCATGAAGTTTTTTGCTTCTGCCCCAGGTTGTTATCTAACTTTCGTTAGTTCCACACTTTTCGATTTGAGCAACAGAAGGTCTTCGAAAAAATTGGTTTTTACCTGCTGGTCTGTTTTGACAAAATTCTACCATTATTTGCATTTGCTTCTGGTTGATTCCTTTTTGAGTTCTCTTTGGGGAATTGAGATTTTCAAGGGAAGTGTTACAGTAGCTTGTATTTTAATGGAAGTTTTATTGGTGTTGAAACTGAACCCAAAGACTTATTATCTTCAGTGCACTAATGTTAGTAATAAAGATTGTGTGAAGTTTTGTATGAAGGAAAAATTTCTGTTGTATGGAGAGAATGATGTAATGAGATGAAGAATGGACTAAAGCTCAAGCTTGGGGATGCCACGCGCATCACCCCAAGAAATATCCAAGAAGTACAAGTGTCAAAGATTGGGGATGCCCAAGGCATCCCCTTCTTCATCAATAAAAATCCCAGGTTTCTTCCAAACACTTCATTTTTATTGTTTCATGCACAATTGTGTTGTTCCTGGAGCGTCTTTGTTTTTCGTTTTGGTTTTATTTTGATAGTTTGCTTGAATAAATTGGTTGTACCCCCTCATTCATGCATTAGTTTTCAAATAAGGTTGGTTTGGATTGGAAAAGAGTAGGAAAAATTCATGCTTAAGTGGTAAAAAGGAGTTTGTTTTTGACTGTGACTTACACTTTATCATGCCATGCTTGATATTGTTTTGGATTTGTGCTTATTTATTTTTGATGTAGCATGACATGTTATAAACAATTGAGATTGCTTAATGTGCCTTGAAAGAATCATGCGTTGTTTTAGCATATTAAAGCATAGTATTGTGGTATTCTCCTTTAAATGCTTTATTTGGGTTGACTTGGCGCATGCTCACACCATGTTAAGACTATCCCAAGTCACCATAGCCTTTATGATCCTTTGGTTTTTGACTTGTAATATCACATTAGGCTTTAATTAATGATGTTTTGTTGCTTTGCCTGATTATGGCCATTATTGCTCTCTTAGTTGGTCGCTCCCAGTCTTTTGCTAGCCTCCATAACCAAGTATGAGTTCCACTCATGCATACAACTCCAAATAAAACCAAGTTATTCCAAATAGTCTACCATACCTACCTATTAGCATTTGATATTCCAAGTATATTCATGTTTTTATCTACCTTCCGAATTTTGTTATGTGAAAACTAGTGATTAAAGCTCTCACGAACTTGATGGCAGACTTTATTTTCTTGCACTTAATAAACTTGAACCATTGTGTCCATTTTTTTGCGTATATGCTTGCGCTTTATGAATTGAAGTTAGCAGAACCATTTATCATGGGGAACGCTTTCAACATTGCACTTATTATTCCGTTGATATCATGATTCTTGACCCGCGCCAAGGGGTGGTGTGGCCACCCTATAGCCCCCCTTCGTCTCTTCACCTATAAGATGCCTCCTGATGCAAAAACCCTAAATCGTCAAGCCTCCAGCCACGAAAATTTCCACAGTGCCGCCACCACCGAAGGGGAGATTCGGGGGACAGAAAGTCTCTGTTCTGGCAACCTGCCGGGACGAGGAAGTGCCCCCGAAGCCATCTCCATCGATCTCCACCACCATCTCCATCGCCATTTCTGATTCCCATGATGATGAGGGAGTAGTTCTTCCTCGAGGCTAAGGGTTCTACCGGTAGCTATGTGTTCATCTCTCTCTCTATGCATGATCATATTGTGATCATGAGCTTTGTAATCAAGTAGATCTACCTTGCTACTCAAGTGCTTTAATAGATCTCTGCTCTCCCCATGTGTGTGAAAGTGACAGCGTGCACACCATGGTGGCACTTAGGCTAGAGATTACAAATACTTGTTATGAGTTATATTTGGAGTTGGATGTTTCTATGAAATTGTGGTGTTTGTTGGAACCATCTAGAGCTCAAGGTGACAGTGTGGGTTATCTAGATGGGAAAGGCTTACTTTGAGGAGTGCTATTATAGCCCTACCATGTATTAGAGTGTCCAACCGGAGAGTAGTTAAGAGTAGTATCATAAAGAGAAGATATTTATATGAGTGTTCACTAGTGAAAGTATGATCCCTAGGCCTTGTTTCTAAACATTGGCACACTATTTGCAATTAGATCTGTTACATGTTTGCTTGCTTCCATCTTTATTTCAGTTTGCCTTTAGTCTCTTCCACGCCATCAAGCTATTTTCTGGCACCGTTACCACTTATAATTATCTATACCACTTGTATTTCACTATCTCTTCGCCGAACTAGTGCACCTATACACCTGACAAGTGTATTGGGTGTGTTGGGGACACAAGAGACTTCTTGTATCTTGATTGCAGGGTTGCTTGAGAGTGAATACCTTTGACCACTTCCTCCCTGAGTTCGATAAACCACTTAAGGGAAAACTTGCTGTTGTTCTACAAACCTCTACACTTGGAGGCCCAACAACTGTCTACAAGAATAGAAGTGCGTAGACATCACGGTCTCGCCTACCTCATAGGCATGGTGGGAGAGAGCGGGGCGGTCCGGGGTGAGCGGCTCATGGTCGACCAGCATGGGGGTGCTCGGGGTGGCTCGGCACTGGCGCAAACAGCAAGGAGGAGTGGTGCTCTGGTGTTGGTTGGGACTCGGGGAGACAAAGGAGTGAAGAGGGGACAAGGGGGAGTGAGATTATTGTGCAAACAGTGAGGCTAGGCTTAGAGCTTGATTAGTGCAGACAGGGCGTTTAGTCAGGAACGGCTGGTGCTCTGTGCGACAGAAGCGGTGTTCGATGCGGCACACGGTGGCTACTGGTTGCGCGGCGGCAAACGGGGATGTCCGGGAGGCTGCTGGGGTCTGGGCAAAGCAGTGCGCGTGGGGTGAGGTCGAGGCGCGACGTGTGCATGCTGGTTGGGCACGGCGCTCTGGCATGTGCTCGGCATGGCGCAGATGCTCTTGGCGTGGCTTTGCTGCGGTGGTCCACGGCGTGGCTCTGCTCGGGGAGGGGATAGAGAGCAGCGGTGCAGTCTTGCCTACCTCATACACATGGTGGGAGAGACCGGGGCGGTCCGGGGTGAGCGGCTCATGGTCGACCGGCATGGGGGTGCTCGGGGTGGCTCCGCACTGGCGCAAACAGCAAGGGGGAGTGGTGCTCTGGTGCTAGTTGGGACTGGGGGGAGACAAAGGAGTGAAGAGGGGACAATGGGGAGTGAGATTACTGTGCAAACAGTGAGGCTAGGCTTAGAGCTTAATTAGTGCAAACAGGGTGTTTGTGTTAATGGCCGCATGAATTTTAAATTTGAATTTTTGATTCAAACTTTTTGCGTGATCTTGTATTAAGCTTGAGAGACTAGGTTTGCTTGGGATTTCCAAGGTGAACTCATTTGATGTGTTTTTGAAAAAGTGTGATCTTAACACCTACACTTGATTCAATTTTCAAATGTCCATTAAATAGATTTGAAATATGTTTTTGTAAGTTTGTAAAGTGCGCCTTGGTACATCTTTACTTGGCCTAGCAAGGGGTGAAAAGATCTAAAAGTGTTTCTGTTAGAAATCTTCTTCTAGGAACACCTAAAGTAGTCTAGTGGTTAAAAATGGTCAAAGTGACCATTTGCTTTATTTAATCTTATTTGATTTCTTTTTCTTTGGAGTTTGTTTGTAAATGATCTAAATGATGTGGCATTCACATTTAAACCTTTTCACAACATTTTAAACAATCAAGCATGGCATTTTCAAACAATTCTATATTAATGCATCACACACATGCATTCATATCCATTTTAATAATAAAAGTTTTTGTTAACCCTAATCTTGGGTGATTTTGATCTTGATAACCTTGATTAAAGTTTTGGGATGTTACACCCCACATCAAGTTGCCGCATAATTTTCCTATACCAAAAATAACAAAATTGCCCAATTCTGCAAATAGGAAATTCCCTAGGTCAAACCATGAAAGCTATGGACCTAATTCCAACTCTCAGTGATGTGGTACATCAGTACCTATAAAAACCCAAGAGATCACTATTTATTGATCCACTTTTGAATTGTAATGAATTAAATACATCTGTAAGTGGTATTATCACTAGATAAATCATTTCAGAAGCTTAGAAACCCCCAAAAATAGTGTTTCCAATTTCTAACGAAATATATTTGAATCACCTACTATTTACCTTTGGATTCATATCAAAATCCCATGTATCTTTAATTTCATGAAAAATTCAAAAGGCATACAGAACTACCTTTGGGATTTTCCCAAGGGCATTCTGCTAATTCTTTCAAAGTGAATCTAGCACTCAGTTATTCAGTATTCAAAAATCCTCGAAAAAATCCGAGGAAATAATTTTTGGAACTACAAATATTTTCTTGTGAATTATCTCCTAAAACTAGAGATTTTATCACTAGAAAATTCATAGTAAATCAAAGGAAATGATAAAATCATGAAACCACTTTTATTGGCCTTGTTATTCTAATACATATCTGTAGATATCATTTTTGTACATTGATATCATACAGACCCAAGCCTTAGTTCAAAACCTCCTTCATTAGGTGGTATTTGAGAAATAAATCAAAAAGGAATTCTACAAAGGAAATTAAAGTAATTCCAACCGCTCTAGCCTCAATCCATCAAAACCAACTAAAGTTACTACTATGTTGTGTGCTTGTTGCTGTATTGTAATGATGCTTGTATGCATTGTGTTGATTGTGGCTTTGTTTGGTTGCATGTGATATCTCTAATGATGATAGTTCTGATTATATCGGAGACCAGAAGAAGTGGTTATTATTGGATTATTATGGTATTCTAAGGAGAAGTCTAGGGACATATATTGCTAGTTTGTTGATCACAGGAAAGCTACCTTCTTGCTCATAAACCTTGTCCTATTGTTTTACTTATGCATGTTTTACCGACTGTTTTATGAAAACTGCATTGTTTTATTATATGATGATCTATACTTAGTAGTGTCTTGGCTTCTCCAAACCATTACGCTTTTGTACTATTAAGTACAACCCCCTTGATGACACCTACTTGACCCTAGTATGGTAGATGGTGTATAACACCATACCTCTTTGGAGACCCCGTTTTAACCAAAGCAAAACTAGAGGATGGGAAGACCCGTGAAAAGTTTTACAAATGTTTATGGCAAAACCTTGGTCAGGTTAGACCTACCCAGCGAAGTTTGAGAAAGGAAAAAGGGTTTTCATTTTATAAAATGCTGGAAAAAATATGGAGGAGAAATGTTTACGAAAACGCACTCGGTTCTTTGCAGCTTTAGCTATAACAACTTAACCCATGCAACTACATTACTCTGGAATGGGACAGGGCTGGATTTGATGTTTGTTCATTCTGGTATAAGCTACCTCGCAACTACTATAGTGGGATAAAAATCCCTAGAGGGTGGGCCTTCTCTGGTACAACGGTCCATGTAAAACATCGACCGAGAAAAGGAACTAAGGGTCTACGGGCCTCCACGTGTTACTGTGAGCCCCTCATTGAAAGCGGACACTTTGTGCAGTGGAAAAAGCACTCGGGTTGACTTGGGAACTATATAGGGCGTCCCGGTGTTGAGGGGAACAACACTCATAGGGTAGGCACTTACATTGGAGTGGGGATCCGGAGAGTCTTGATCAGTTACTCGACCCACGATCTATGTAGATCAGGGTGGTATCCAGATGGTGTGGGTAAAGTGTACAACCTCTACAGAGTGTAAATCTATTCGAATAGCTGTGTCCGCGGTTATGGACAGGTTGGACAAACTACTGTAGAGCGGTGCTGGTTTTGATTTCAAAAAGTATTTCGAAAGAGCAATGGCTTTGGAAATGTTTAGACCATGGGATGGTCGGATAAGATACATGTTGTGACCATAGGATGGTCAGAAGGGAAGGAAAGGAGTTGGTCATGGGATGACCGGAAGGAGGAACAAATGGGTGACCAGTCCTAGTGTTTTCCAAAAACTTTTCAAAAAGGTTTCCAAAATGTTTTACAAAAGTTTTCAACAAAGATATGTAGATGCTATATCTACAAGAGAGACTATATGAGAAAAGAACCTCTCTTGGATCCCTCCTACTACCACGGCCATATTGCATATCCTTTTGTTATTATTTTTTCTCTTAAGGTGGTTTGCGAGTACATTCAAAGTACTCACTGACGTTGTCACTGGCTATTAACTTGGTCAGATCTCAAGAAGAAGGTAACCATGACAACTACGCGAGCTAGGATGTTCTCCCAGTCAGTTGCCTATAGGTTAAGGCATGGCTCAGGCTCTACGCATGACGAAGTTCGACTGATGATGGTTGATGTAGCCATAATGGCAAACAAGGTATGTCATGTATCCGTTTAAGTAAGGGATGTTTACTTCGATACTTGTCGGTTATGTGCCACGACTAACTGATCATGGGATCGTGGTGTATGCATAACAAGGATTCTTGGAGGATTAATCCTAGGGCCCCATAGAATGTGTTGTACTTTTATACTAGCTTCACACTTGTGCTTCTTATTAAGGCTTGTGAGAGTGTGTGTAACAATATGTAAATACAATTAGTAGCATATAATAATAAAGCACTCAAGTGCGGAATGGCACATAAAAACTGCTTGAATAGGGTTGTCAATTCATTAGAGTCTTCACGGAATTATTTTAATGATTACTTTTAATATCTCTTAAAAGAATAACTTAAAGGGTAGCTTTAGTAAATATATTTAAAATGGTTAGATTTATTTTTAATTCACTTAAAAATAAATTGAACTTGTTATTACACTTTTAGACTTTAAACAAATAATGGTAAAGACAATAGTAAAGATTTTAAATATTTTTAATACATTCAAATAGAATAAAATGGTTTTAGTAAGACTTATTAAACCTCTACATGTATTTTACATCAAATGTGAAGGGTTATTTTTTTAATGTGTAGATTTTATTTTTGTGATCATTTTGGTATATTATATGTATTTTTGTGATTTTTAAATAATAAGATATGATTTTTATAAGTTTTCTCCTTTTATAAAGAATTAATAAATAATAATATTTAGTTAAGTAACACAAAAATGTATAGAATAAGTTTATAAATGTATATTTTGTTTTCCTAAGAATTTTAATATCTTATACTTATTATTTATGAATTATCAATAATAGAATATGCTTTTTAAGAGATTTATCCTTAATAGGTTATTTACTAATTGATAATATTATTTTATTTAAGTTGGAAAATAGAATATGATAATAAGTTTAAATTATAGAGTTTAGTTTTCTGAACATTTTGATATATAATATAGATTTGTCTGAATTACAAAATAGAAGTTATTGAATTTATAGGATTTAATCAATTTTTGAAATTATTAAAATAGAATAACCAAATGATTTACTGCATCAATGTTGACGTTGGCCTCACACTTATTATTTTTACAACACACCCAATCCTAGCCCACGGTCACTGATTAGTGGGCCAGAGGCCACGTCGGCAATCCACCTCAGCAAAGTGGGACCCGCCAAGGTTTGACTGGGCTAACCGGGGCGTCGTGGTCAACCGATGCCGGTGGCGGCGCTACCGTGCTCGTGCGGACGCGCTCTTGTTCCTATTCGATGCAGTAGTCGATGAGCGACCTATCTAGGGTGGCGCGGGGCTTTGGGGTGACCGGAAACGATGTCAGCGGCAGCCGGAGCAGAGTACAAACGGTGGCGCTCAGCGATCTACGGTGCTACGATGATGAGGAGTGAGAGAGAGTGAGTGGAGGGCACAGTGAGATGCAGGAGCTCACCCTAGTGACGATGGTGAGGACGATGAGGCACGGGGAGGTCTGATGATGGCGAATCGACGGCAATGGCTGCAAAGACCGGTAGGATGCAGAGCTCGATTCCACGCCGCTCATGGCGCGCCTGCTTGGTTGGCTTGTCGGAGACAGATGCGGAGATAGTGGCGAGCACGATGGTGCCCCTAGTTAGTTCGGAGGCGGTCTGTGGTGGCGAGGGCAGCAAGCTCCGGTGAGCTAGGGTTTCGGTGACCCCTCGCTCGAGCATTGTCGAGCAAGAGAGAGGGAGAAATGGGGATGAGGATGGATAGGAACGTCGTGGTGGAGTTCTTATCCTCCTCCCTGGCAACGGCAAGCATCGTGGCTGTCAAAAAAGTGCTAACGTGGATGATTAGCATCCAGCAGCGGCGCGAGCTCCAGCGAGCTGCTTGTGATGCGAGAGAGAAGACGACGAATCGATATGGGCTGCATGGGCCGAGCTAGGCTTTGGCCGAGTGAGCAGAAAACTATGGCTGCTACACACGAGCGTCAGGTAGGGAGATGAGGTAACGGGTCATGGGCTAGAAACTGGTTTCTTCTTCTTTTCTTTAATTCTATTTTCTGTTTTAATATATCCTTTTCAATTTGAATTTCCACAATGATTCAAATATTCAAGATTCAGTGAATCAACAAGGGTCTACATGGTTGAATGTAACTAATTGGTTTGGCATTCTTTTTTAGTATTTTAACTATTCATGATTATATAAAGGATTATTATCATTAGAAAATATTAATAGGAATTAGGGTTTTAGGGATTCATTTCTTGTATTAAAAATCTTATAAAGATGACTTTGTTTACACTAAGATAATTCTTATTGTAAGAATTTAAAAATGGTGAGGAATGTATATATTTATAATTCTATTCATAATAAACCTCATATAAGAGTTAATATTTATACATTATAATGCATTGAACCTTGTGGTTTAAAATATGGTGATTTGAATTTTATGGTTCTCAAAATTTGGGGAATTTTTTTATTCAGATTCTACTTGATTTGTAGTGTTTAGAATTACCATAAAGCAATCTTGGTTGAATCTTTATGCATGAATAACAATCATTAATGAAGAAATGAAGATATTCATTTACATGTAGTTATCATGAGTTTTGAGAATATTTAATAGACTCATATTTCATTATGGATATGGATGAAGATTAAGGGCTAAAATATATTGTCTTTGTGTTTTGTGACCATGAATACTAACTCACTCGGAATGAGCTATTGAGATTGCTTTCCTAATGTGATCCTGATAGTTCTATTAGTCTAGGTTTCTATCAGGGTTTAAGATAATAAAGATAAACATGGCTTTCTTCAATACAATACTCCTCTAGTACTCTAATGATCTCTTAGAAACTTTATTTGACTAACAGCTACTATTCTTTGGCTGCCTAAAAATAGGAATTGGTTCCACTGCTAATTTAATTCTAGGGTTTGGGACAAAGAGGTGAACATGGTTCTGTTTATGGCTTGATATGATCTTGGTTTTCTCAAGAATTCCTATCCTCACACTTCACTAATCTTGGGTCATAGTTAAGGAATTCCTTTCCTAAATGTACTCTATATAATTTCTTATCTGATTCACTAGGATCTCTTCTGCCTAAATGAACTAGTCATATGACTCCACCATATCCATCATCATATGATGACATGGTCATGTCATTTCAACAATACTCATTCTCTATTCTTATTCTAATATTTAACTTCCATTTCGTAGCTACCTCTAATGAATCTATCAATGTAGCTATTTCTAACTCCAACTATTAACTCCTTTATATTAACCTTGCATCTACTTACAAGGCTTGCAATATTGCAATCTTCACTATATCACATGTGATATCACTCCCTTGGAAGAGGTATGGTACTATTCCCCATAATACAAATTTATTCTTGTATTAGCTTTGTTAATCTACCATGACTTCCACTACTCCATCCTACTTAAGTTCTAAACTTCATCATATCCTAGCTTGACTACTCATGGTCAAGCTAGATGATTCAGCTTACTAGGGTTTTGCCTAATTTGGCATACTCACAACTCTTCTTCAACACCTAGTCATCTATTCTCAAGTGACTTGATAATAATGACCACCATCCTTTGATCACGCAAATCTTAGGCTTCTAATTGTCTGATCTAGATCTATTATCAACTTAGTAGACTTGTACTAATCTCTTTAT
The DNA here is from genome assembly GCA_910589775.1 of Avena eriantha. Classification (NCBI taxonomy): domain Eukaryota; kingdom Viridiplantae; phylum Streptophyta; class Magnoliopsida; order Poales; family Poaceae; genus Avena; species Avena eriantha. The sequence goes on from OU342743.1 coordinate 47,815,090, forward strand.
AGGGTTATCTTGTGAAATAAGCTTACTTTAAGTTTATATCTACTTGGCTTAACAAGGTTATTACTTGATACTCTAACACTACTAGCTTACTTATAACTTCTCAAGTATTAGTTAATTTTTAGGTTAAGATACTTATTCTAGTCAACTCATGAGTGAGTTAACTCCTCCAAAATCAGATGGTTTGATCTCCACTAAGGATCACATCCCAATGATGATGATGGCTCAAGCTAGCTTAACTAGTTCATTCTCCTTGTTTAATATCTTTAGGACTTTGGAAAGTCAATATAATAGGTCAAAGGCTAAAGGTTAATAAGTTCTAGGTCAGGAATTGATCACTCAACATTGATGATCAATTGACACTAGGACTTGGTTAATTAGGAATGTCATATATTAATATGATAATAAGGATATGTTATGAATGGTCTTTGCTTGACTCCCCTCCTACTCTATTTGTGATAAGGGTTAATGTTTAAGAACTACCATGATGCCCATGGTAGGAATAACTTATGGCAAACAAGTGTATCAAGATTTAGTTATGGGGTTTCTTTACTTGGAGTTATATACTTGATTGGGTATTCAAGAGTTATTGTAATGGATACCATGATATGATCTATAAGATCCTTTATTATACATTAAATAATGTATTGTGGGTTTAGCTTGATTCCATATGATTTACCCATAGATCAAATTATATTGCCCTAAAGATAGGGTTTTAGCAAAGGTCATATTCAAACTTATCGCAATCAACTTGATGATCTACTTCAGTTCCACCAAGTTAAGAGAAGCTTCAATCACTTTGACAAGTTTTATTTAAAAGCGCGAAAATTATCCAGATTTTCTATGCATGAATGCAATGCACACACCTCATCTCAGCTTATTTCTAAGCTCTAATGCTGGGATGTTACAGCCTCGAACTTGTTGTAAAGGTGTTGGTTTCCACCTCGAAAGTTACCGATATAGTGGAAGGTGAATCGATCCCTTTGGGGTGAGGTTCATCGGAGAACAAGGGAGGCATTTTGTGGCGTTGGTGGTTTGAAACCACCCCCTCTCCAAACGTAGACGTACTTCCCCTCAGAAGGAAGCAACTGTGGGAAATCATCCTTGTGTCTCCGTGTGCTTCATTTTGGTTACCTCTATCTTTTACCGCACTTGACTTTTATCTTACTCTTGCTTAGTTAGTTGTGCTAGTGTGACATATAGGTAAATTTACCCTAGTTGCATATCTAGAGAATTCACCTTTTATGTCAAATCCTAAATTGAAAAAGAGTAAAATTTGAAGTAACACATATTCACCCCCCCCCCCCTCTAGGTACCCATATGATCCTTTCAGTAAGGATAAGAGGGGTACATGTGTTGTGGCCTAGCCTTTAAACCCGTAGGCCCATCACTTAGGCCGGAGACTCCGGGTGTGGGCGGAGACTCCGGATGGAGTCCAGGAGCTTGCAGTCGAGCTTCAAGCGGAGGGAGGCCGAAGACTCTGAGGCTCGGGTGGTGGAGGCTCCAGCCAAGGCAGAGACTCCGGGGCGATGACGGGGGAGACTCAGGTCCTGGAGTCGGCTGCTCTTTTCTATCTTCTTAGGGACGAGTTTGGGTTCATCGATCCACTTGGGGGGACTTGGCGTTGTAGATGTAGTGCTAGTGGCATACATAGGACGGGTTGCATCAAAACACCTACGAGACCTTGACTAGGCTCAGCTGTAGCCCTTCCACGAGGTGCGTGCGAACCATGATGACGCGTCCGCCTGCGTTCGCCTCAAAGTAGGTACGCAGGAGCTTGACACGCAGAAGGCGGCCTACCGCTCTCTCGGGGAAGAATGGGGCCTCGTTCGACCGCGAAAACCGCACAACGATGCTCTTTTTGCTCCCTCGGTATCTGAGAGGCCGCGCCCTGGCGATGATGAATAGTGTCCTTCAGCTACCTTGGTATCTCGGGGCCAAGTTCCGATGACGATGAATAGCGCCGTCGATCTAGGGTTTATAGGGTTGGACAGTAGAACTACTAGAGGAAGAAAAACATTATCTTGAACTACCTTGTAAAAAAGAGTTTGGGGAACGTTTAGTGATGTTTTGGTTTTTGCGTTTCTTCAATTTGTGGAACTAGTAGAGAAGAATGGAAAGATTTCCATATCTTGTAAAAATATTTGGGGATATTTTTAAGGTTCCGTCAGCGTGGAAAAGATCTCCTAAATAGCCGGCAACAATATGAACCGATGCCCTCCAAGACCGCCGCCCGTCACTGCTGCCGAACACTGTTTGGGACGGCCCGATGGAGTTGCTCTAAACAACAGTAGAGGGAGTGTAACTAAATCAGTCGTGAATCACCGTGACAACCCGGCTGAAAGTAACTCTCACTTGGATAATCACTCCTCGATCACTCGACAAACCTGATAACAACTCTCACCTGGATTATCTCCCCAAGTACTCTATGTACTAAGTGCTCAGTAATAACTAATTAACTTCCTCTTGGATAAAACCGATGTGACGAGGAAAAACGCCAAAGCTCCGAGAGAAGAACAAAACTTCCTCGAAGTGGCCTCGCCACTCTCTGCCCCATTAGCAGGATGAGACAAAGACACCGATTAAACCGTGCCGCCGCATTGCACTTTAGCCGGCACCTGCCTCCTCTGATCGTTATATTTATCAGATTTGCTAGTTCTTGTACGATACGATCCTAGAACTTTTATATCTCAGTTAGTTCTCTCGTCATTAGATTTACCTTGTGATTCATGCAACGTGAGACTTACACATGAGTTGCAACTAGGTTGTGACTAGAATTTTAATAAGTTGCAACTAGGTTAAAACTGAGAATTAAATAAATTTTCTAAGGGTTGCAACTGAGAATTAGCATAAATAGTAGGATGACATAAGAAATTTCCATGCGCCTGATATCTAGACACTCCTAAGACAATAATATGAAATAAATCATGTACATAATTTTACGTTGAGATTTAAAAAACATTAAATACAATGACACTATGATAATAATACATGATACAGCGTATTGTAGAGATAGTATCATATACTACTATCTTATACACGATACTAGTGTATGATACTATGCATTGTGATCAGTCTAAGATACACTCCATTGTGATGGTTGTTTTTTACTATCTCCGTTCTATAATATAAGCATTTTTAGAATGCTAAAACAGTTTGCTAAAAAACCTTATATTGTGAAACAGAGGGAGTATGTTTTAATTGCTCCTATGATAATGTGTTAAGAGACCCTCCATTGCGAGAGACCCAAGACATGATTATATCTATCCGAATCTAGACAAAATCTGAGACCATTAATTTGGATTAGAGGGAGTAAGTTTTTTTTTCCCAAACTGTTGTAAACTTGAGCCTAGATTGCATGTCGTGTACTCTTGCCTGCAGTTGCAGCTTGCCGCTGATGACAGCAGCAACGGAGTGATTTTTTTCTGTAATTATGTGCTGTACTGTACAGCTGGACGAATGACAAATTAGTACACAAAAGAAGAGTTAAACCTTGACAGATCAGGAATCATATTGGATGTTTCAACACTGAATCCCAAATCAGATCTTTAATCTGCTCTACTGCCTCACGCCATACAAAAAATGATCTGCGCTCAGCTCCCTCTCTAAGTCTACTGCCTCTGGGTTCCTACCACGCAAAAAATTGATCGGCCACTCTCTATGTTAATGGTTTTAAGGTCTTCTGCCTCATGGCTTCCCCCACATACAAAAAAGTTCTACCACTAGGTCCCATCAGATGAATCTAGGAGTAGGCCACTGGGGCCCTAACCAAGTGAGTTGTCCGGCGGGGCTCAGAAACGGCGCATTTGAAGTACAATTTGGGTAAACGTCAGGAGGGAAATTGGGGGTGGCGACTTTGCCATTTGGAGCGATTGACCACTGCGTAGGCCATGGATTAGTTGGTGCTAATGTAACACAACTCTGCAAAACAAAAGAATCCGGTTAGACAGTCTGCAAAACATCACGCAAAACATCACGGATGCAAATTAGCACAACAACAACAACAACAACAACAACAACAAAGCCATGTGTCCCAAGCAGGTTGGGATAGGCTAGATATGGAACCTAATCGGAAAGAATGCAAATTAGCACTCTAATATATATTTCTAATCAAGCACGTAACAAATAAGCCCCACTCCTGGAACACAGTTATTCTTAAGTGAACTCTTGACTGTCTCAAAGGTGGCTTATGACACAGGTTGAAATTCTAAAAAAAATATAAGCTAAATTGTTCAATCGACATCCTATCCTTGATTGTAAGTTCGCCAAATGAAATACAGGATAGCAACCATGGGAATATCATATGCCATACCTCAGTGTTGTCCACGGTGAGATCTCGGCTTGGCGCATGAGCAGTGACGTGCCCTGGCACTGCAAGCGCATTGAACAGCAATTAGCAACAGTTTTCACAATAATATAATTAATACTGTAAAAACATTAGTTAGAGCATACCAATCCTGGTTGCGTTCATAATATTTTGGGGGGCCCAATCGATTTTATATTCTGGCCAGAAACCGCAGATCTCCACCCCATTTGCAATTTCATCAGATTGAAATTCAACATCAACATAAGAATCGCCCATTTTCTGGCAGACAACCTGAAAATGGTAGATTAGATGACATGTTCACTATTTCAATTGACAACATCATTGTTTACTTACCACGGTATAAAGACCAAACTGGTATGCCAGAAGTTCACAAGTTTCAGTGTCAACCTTTGACCAGGCAGCTGATGAAACCCTTAAAGTTTTCAACAAAGTGCTTTGTCTTTTGGACAACTTTGAGCTTGAACTTGCACGATTCCTTTTCTTTGGAGCCATCTGCATTGTTATGCAACATGATTTTTTTAAGCATACGTTGTCACGGTTTGCAGCATGTAGAAAACAAATTAAGCACCATAAGGAGACAAATGCAATATAGCTTTACAGTCAGCATGAAATTTTTATGTTAATACATAATCCCAAGTTATTTGATCCACCAAAATCAATTACATATGGAAGCAAGCCAGTTAAATCCTAGAACAAAGAAATGATGATGTGGTTATCTACTTCTTCACAAACACTCCAGCTTGAAGAATTGGTAAGGAAAAAAACAATTCTAAAAAGAATTTTATTAACATGCAGGCAGAGAATAGGCATTAACATTCCGAACTACAATTGAGGGAAAAGATGGCAGTATTGAAAATTATGATCGAAAACAAACTGTGGCACAAGGCACTTGTGGAATGACTTTAACAACAATAAAATAATTAAGCATAGATAATGAGTCAGGAAAGAGATTCAGGAATCCTTGCTGGCTATATGCAACACACAAACCACCATGTGCGAAGACATAACTTGGCGATCCTGAAGCTGGAGTCAGGAGAGAGCCCTGTGGCTAGTCGCAAAAACGGTATCTTGCAGTCCAAGGGCCTGTCGTCGCTGTCCCTCTGGCACATCGTCTGATGATAGGCCACCGCGCTACTTGAAGATGGAGTTCCCAACCTACGATGGTGAGGTCGACCCGCTGTCTTGGCTGAACCGCTGTGACCTCTTCCTCAACGCGCAGCGGACAAGGGAAGCTGAGAAGGTGGGTATCGCCTCCTTCCATCTTGTGGGCGACGCCCAGCTGCGGTATGGCCAGTACAAGGATGTCAACGGCCCTCCGCCATGGCACCTGTTTACTGAGTTGGTTAACACCCAATTCGGTTCAACTTCCTGCAGCAACGCCCTGGGTGAGCTCATCTACCTCAAGCGCACAGGCCTGGTGGCAGACTTCAATAAGCAGTTCAATGCCCCTTCTTGGTCGTGCGCCGCACCTACCAGCTGCCCAGCAGGTTATGATTTACACCAATAATCTACAGGAACCTCTCACGCTCAATATGGAGATGTGGGGCCCAACTTCTCTCCTGGAGGCAATGAGTTTGGCGTGCACTTGTCAACGTCGGGCACTCTGACGTTCTCCCTGTTCCAGCTCTCCCACCATCAGGAGTGGCTGCAGCACGAGCTGGGCGCCAACGGCACACGCTATATCAGGCCGAGATGGTAACCTGTCGAGCCCAGGGCCTATGTTACAACTGTGAGGAACAGTTTGACCCAGGTCACCGCTGCAAGAAGCTATATATCATGGAGGTCGATCCATTCCTCAATGATGCCAATGCAGTTGACAATGGCTGATTTCAAGAAGCATTGTCCTAATAGGCTGATAGAAAAAGTAGAAACAGGGTGGGGGGTGAATGCTGTCTAATTGGCTACTTGGGTTGTAGAACTATGCGCACTTTTTACTGGTTTCAGGTCTGATCCCACGAGAAGCTTATTACCATAGTATTTTTTGCAGAAACAATTGGGTGTACGTAGTACAGGGCAGAACCGCAGAAGTATACTTGCAAGTTCTATAAGAACATTATAGAGTAGACTAAAGATGAACGATAAACTACGATGTGCAAGAAAAAAATCTCAAACTAAACAATCAACAAAATGAGACAAATGCAATGTGTAGTTTAGCGCTCAACATCAGATTTATATTTTACTACCTCCCAAATGAGCTGAATCCACCAAAAAGTCAGCTGAAGCCTAAAACAGAAAATCGATGAAGTACTAATTCATAAATACGTGAGCTTGAAGAATTGCAGTCAGGTAGTTCATATCCTACTTTAACTCTTCTGAACACTAGTCAGCTGCACAAAGAGGCTAAATTGCAGCAAATAAAGACCTATATATAGATAGGTGAGTGGTGTACCGTGAAATAATAGTAGATAACGTGATTGCCGGCGACGGGGAGCTGCTGCCGGCGACGCGGAGCTGCTGCCGGCGATGGGGAGCTGCTGCTGGGAGGGCGAGCTGCTGCTGGGAGGGCGAGCGGAGGACGAGCTGCTGCTTGGAGGGCGAGCTGCTGCCGGAGAGAACGAGCTTCGGCTGTGCTGCCGGGAGTGGAGTCTCCGGGAAGAGGACCAGAAGCTGTGAGCTCGGCAGCCTCCGAGTGAGATGGGGATAGGGTTTGGGGAGACAATGTTAGGCGTCCCCCGGGGACCCTGGATCCCCAGCCGTTGGATCAAGGTGGACAGATGGTCAGATCTTCACCTCTGCCATCATCCCGTTTTTCTACAAACCGTCCAGCTTTTGCTATATTCCGTATAAAAAAAGGTTCGTCCAAGAAACAGAATAAAGGACTGTTTCTCGCCAGATACCTCGTCGGAGACCTTGTAGCAAAAAAAAAAATCTAATATAGCGAGACCTCGTAGCAAAAACATTTCACTAGTGTAGCAAAAACACAGAGCAATTGTAGAAAAAAATCTGATATTATAGCAAACCCGATTTTCAGGGACATCGTCGGAGACTCTCACTTGAACGTTGTAGCAAAACTTTTGTACTATTGTAGCAATATCATATAACAGATTGTAGCAAAAGAAATTCACGATAGCATCGTTGTAGAGACGTTCTATAGCACCGTCCTGAAGCTGGTTAGCACTACCATATGTCTATGATAGCACCGCCGCATACCTAGGGTAGCAGAAATCCGAGCCGCTGGCAGCAGCGTCGGTGCCACTTGTAGCAACACCGAAACTGTGGAGCTCGAGGGAATGGGGATGTGCCCGGCAGCGGAGATGGAGGCCGAGACTCTCACCGGAGACTAGCCTATCTCTTGCAACTCCGGCGGTGGCTCATAGTATCGACGTCGAAGATCTTGCTGGTGGGGCACCTCGGTGGTGCGAGCATAGGACGGGCGGCGCAAACGCTGCAAGGGCACGTGTTGTAGCCTATAGGGGTTCCGGCAGCACGACACGAGCAGCGGGAAGCACAGCGGCGCGAGCAACAGGATAGGCTGCAAGCACACGGCGGTGCGAGCGACGGGCTGTGCGCGCGCATAGCCAGGGCAGTGGCCTGCAAGGATCTACGAGGGGCGCTACAGCAAGGGCGGTGGCGGCGATTGCCATGAGGAGCGACGACGGTAGCGCAAGGCGATGATGGATTGGATGAGGTAGTTGAGGAGTAGTATGTGTGGGGGGCACCTAAAGGAGGGTATGACAAGTCTCGTACGCGGAAGGAGCCACCCGCGGGATCAGATTGTTCGATCCCCCGGGGGAACAGTATTATTTCCCTTTTTTATATATTGGGGACAGTGGATCTTGGGGATAGGGCACAAAGACTTACGGGCGGGCCTAAAGTTGGAACCGGATGGGTCAAACCCACTAGTCGAAGTAGCGATAAATGGACTTAATCATTTCGCAAATTCAAATCAAGAAGAAACCTGACCAGGAGTGGGGATTTCGAGAAGCAATGCGAAGAATAACAACAGTATAATGCACGAAATGATGCATGAGTGCGCATGCGTAGCAGTACTAATACATTTTCAGATCACTCGACTCAGGAGAGTCGCTCTCGCATGCGACCGGGAGGAAACCCTAGCCATCGTCGCTACTGGGGTCACCGTCTGGCAAAGCCTGGACAGCGGCGACGGGGTCATCTGTTCTTGATCGTGGAGCGCAGCACATCGTGTGCTCTTCGGTGAGATCCTAGCTCGGATGGAGGCTCACCGAAGTGGAGTGTCGCTCGCCCACGCGCGGCTTGGCGGCCAGAGGCACGGCGAAGGAGTGTGGAGTTGTGTGGAGCAGAGATGTGGCACCCATGTCTGCGAGGGTGGCATGGGGGATTCCTCCCAAGGTGTGGCAGCTCTATGCCGAAGGAGTGGTAGGATTCCGCGACGTGGATCTCTAGCAGCAACATTCATCTCGAGCACCGCGCCCAAGATTTGTGGTCTGCAGGATCTATGCGGCTTGACGCATCTCCTAGTATGGCATCCCATGTGCAACCCGATCTCCGACGGTGTGTCCTCTTTTGATGGGGCTCCTTGGTGGCGACATGGTCCAGCCTCCTAACTCCTAAGTGCTATGTGCTCTACAGCGTCCAGCCGATGCTACACTTGGCAGCAACGGCCTTGGTGGGCTTCGGCCACCAGAGTTGGCCTTTGGGAGGTGCAACCCGGTGGGCATCTAGCAGGGTGTTTGCAACCGATGGAGGTCTAGGCAAGCTATCTGATTAGGGATAGGGAGCATAGATGTCCGTCGGGTGAATTGTCTCATGTGTATGACCGGAGCCAACAACGGTGACGACCATGAATGTCACTGTCCTCTTGAAGGAATTGTTGTGGTGGCATCATCCTCTCTCTCCTCCTGGTGTCCATGCTCCGGCGAAAACCTTTAAGTTCTTCTATGTCGGACAATGATGATGCTCCGCGACATTGCCCTCCTTTGAGGCATTGTCTTTGGAGAGCACACGTCGGCTGGGGGAGAGGTGGATGGCGATGTGGAGGTGTGGATATGGCTGGTAACCGACAATGTTGCAGTGTGACAGAGGTAGCAGGCGGCCGGTGGCACTGCAGCGCGGTAGAGACGACCATCAACTCGTGATGTTGCGACAGTTGGGCAGGTGAGGTGGCCGGCGATGTTGCAGCGTGGTTGGGCTTCAAAAGGGTTGGCGTTTTCATCTTCGTTGGAGCGTCATGTGCGTGCTTTCTCTTTGGCTCTGGTGAGAGGTTGTCTGATCTTAGTGGCGTGGTGTGGTGTGTGCGCGTGGCCCTGGTTGTGGTGGTATTAGTGTGTACTCGGCCCTGGTTGTATGGGTTTTCGCATGATTTTCCATTAGTTAACCGGCTAATTCTCTTATTTTGAATCATTGAAATAGGCAAATATTTTTCCTTGTTTCAAAAAAAATGATGTCCGAGTTCCTCATCATTAGCCGATGCAAGCGACTAGAGATGTCCAAGACCGAGAGTCGCTTGCATATCGGTGCGGCGGTGAATGCGAGACAGGACATTCCCATCGAAGACTGACATGAGCAGTGGTGGACGCGAGAAAGTGGGCCGACGACGAACACAAGACGAATAGCCAACGGTGGACACGGAGCTAGTATGATAAGGGCAACTCCAATGGAGTCCCGCAAACGGGCAGCCCGAATCGATCCGTCCGAACACAGGCCAACACCCAACGGCTCCCCGCAAATTTACTTTTGTCCATTTTTGGGTCGGACCGGCGCATTTCTTCCCCAAACTTGGGCCCATTATGCGGGATGTGTGCACCCACGCCCTCCTGTGACCGCCTAGCCCACCTAGCAGTGTCTCACTCCCCACCCCACCTACCGTCGGTTCGTTCTTCTCTTCTCTCGACAACCGCCGTCGCCATCTCGCCTCCATGGCGTCGCCGCTGCCGTACCATCTGGCACCGTCATTGCCCCTTCCCCTCAGCTTAAGTTTCCACCTACCTCCCCCGCGTCGGCTATGCTCGACCTCTCCCCTTCGTTGCTAGGCTGCTCCCCTTTCCCGCTCATCGGCGTTGTCCCACGGATCCGGCCAATTTCAGTGGGCGGAGGGCGATGGGCTAGAGCGCGTGGACGAGGCCCGGGAGGGAGTTGCGGGCGCTGTCAGGGCGGCGGCTCTGCCACATGGTCGAGGCATGCACCCGGTAGGCCGTCACCGGTGGCGGAGGCGTCCTCGGCGATGACGGTGGAGCCGAAGGCATCGATGGTGTGTGGCATGAAGAGGAACAAGGAGGCGGCACCGGTGAAGACGTGCATCATGTGCTGGTGCACGGGCGGGCCATGGAACCACCACTCGAGGTCAGGAGCGAGGAGGGAGTGCACGACGGCACGACGACGTGGTCACGACCGTTGAGCGCCTCGTAGAGGCAGAGCACCAAGAACTTGTTCCGCTGCTCCCCGGTCTCGGGCTCGAAGGTGCCGCCCTCCAGCTGATCCAGGTTAGGCTGGGCTAGGCTATATGACACGCGGGCCCAATCGGTATGTCTGTATGCGCCAGGGAGCACCATTGGGTGCACGCACATGTTTGGGCCGGATGTGTGACCTTTTTTGTCCTCCCCACCCCGCAAATGGACCAAAACAACAAAAGATTGTTCGTTTGCGGGTAGCCCATTGGAGTTGCCCTAAGTTTGACAGTATGCTGCAAAGATGCATGAGCAACCTATGGAAGGCAGTGAATGTCTACTGTTGAGTTTAAGGAGTGACTACGTTACTCCCTTCGATCCAAATTAATGTTATCAGATTTGTCTAGATTCAGATGTATCTAAGTCGTGCTTTGGTGCTAGATACATCTAAATCTAGACAAATCAGAAAACATTAATTTTAATGGGAGGGACTAATATTTTCGTGTTCCATCCAGCTTTAGCATCGCGCAACCAGCAGAGAGGTAGATGTCCCTCCCGTAACTGGATTTAAGAGAAAAGTCAAATAAAATATCGGCAAACATTGGCTAGAAAAAATGACCGGTAGTTTGCCAAAGAGGCATTAGCAAAGCCAGAATACTGGAACGCCAAACTTTTGGTCATGAACAAATAGTTGGTAGGGTAAGGTTTTTTGTTACAATCTACTCTCTCCTTCGAAAATATAAGATGTTTTAGCTTTGTGAATCGAATGTATCTAGATATCTTTTAGTGCATAGGTTCGCAGAAGTTTGGAGTGAACCTATATACTAAAAGGTGTCTAGATACATTCGTTTCATAAAGCTAGAATGTCTTATATTTCTGAACGGAGGGAGTAAAAGATATCCTTAAAATAGTCCTTTTAACACTGAAATCATCTGATACATATCGGTGGCTAATCGGATGTGGATACGATACCTCCAGCAGGTATCGGTTTCGTGGCAAATTGGTGTGCGGATGTACTCCCTCTGTCTTAAAATAGATGTCGTAATTTATTCAAATTTAGATGAATCAATATACATAGATTCATCCAGATTTGCGACATTTCTTTGAGACAGAAAAACATGTCAAACAAGGAACTCTTATTTGCGAAAACAAGGAATTTTCATGAAGACAGCACGGGACCTTTGATTTGACAGGAACGAACGCATTTGATTGACATAGGCTCATACGATATGCCATAACATTGCAAAGGTGTGTTGTTCATTACCTCTTATCAAGGTTGCGGTGGTAGTGGAGAGCAATCCATCGTTACAAGGTGTAACACCCTGAATCGGCCCTATGCAAGTTTTAGCCTTTTCCGCCAAACTCGCATAGAAACGATCCAAGGACGCCCACCAGGCACTTTCGTGCGGGTGGAAAAACAAAGTAATACCATTACACAACAGTCCTCGATGGGGACAACGGAACAGATATATATACAACAGCGACTCAACAAGTCAAGAATAC